>CM028349.1:12871518-13176570 GCA_016618105.1 Dendrobium huoshanense | reverse complement strand
CAACAACATAGCTCCAGCATAACAACACTTAGTTAACAAAATCTTACCAACATAACAGAATCCCACCTCGGTGGATCACTCACACCAGCATAACAGAATCCTGTCTTGCTCACCACTGGCGTTGGGATAACAAAATCCCACCTCGGCTGCCCACTAGCACTGGCATAATAGAATCCCACCTCGGTCGCCCACTAGCGTCGGCATAATAATATTCCACCTCGATCGCCCATTGGAACCAGCATAACAGAATCTCATCTCGGCCGTCCACTAGCACTAACATCACATCACAATACTTTAAAATATATATTTTTAATGCATTTTATTAATTAAAGCATAATTGTACTTAATTAAAAAATTGTCAAATTCACTCAATGGTAGACAACACGAATACTACTGAGTAAAAATTCATAATTTTCAAATATAATCAAATTATTAAAAATTATGTAAGACATCATTATAAAGTTTTAATTGAACAGAAGAACTATTTTTAGATGTCAAAATAAATCTCAGAGCAGACAAAAATCCCTGCTTATTCAAAATCACCTTGTGAAAAATTTTTAGAATATACTCAAAATATTCGTAATCATAGTGCCTACAATATATAAAAAGTTACGTGGTGAAATTTTTATCAAAACAAAGTTATCATCAATTTTTGGTAACAAAAATATAAATTTGAGCAAAAAAATACCAAAAATACAAAATTGTTAAAATTTGAAATAGGCAAAATGTAATCTTTCTCAAAACAAGCAAATTTCCCAATTGGACTAACGGACAAAAATCGCTCAACGATTGCCAAATCTTAACTTTTCTTCTCTCCTTCTCTTTCTTTTTCTCTTACTTTCATTTTTTCTCTGTTACCAAACTTGAAATGAATGGGGGGTTATCTTAAGAAACTGATTTAGTTGATTTAGATTTTTTTAAATAATAGTGTAATAAAAATATTTTATTAAATTTTTAATATAAAATTTATAAAAACTTTTTTCAGGCTTAAAACATTATATAAAAATATTCATAAAATAACTTATCTTATTTAAAAATTATGGTGAAATCGGTTTGTAAAACGGACACCTAATGCTCCTAAAACCCCCACTTGTGCCGTTAGGTGCCAATTTCATAAGCAATTTCACCAGTGCCCAAAAAAATCTAAAAACATTAGAGAAACTAAAACACAACAAAAGAACTGTTGTGAAGAAGACAGTTTATGATTTGGGCTTATAAAGACTTGTAAATAAATCTTTGATTGTTGCAGGTCAAAATGCAGTTTTTAAAATTTTGAATTATAATAGACATGGTGCCAAATCCGTAATTTCTTTTAGTACATTGACATTGTATTCAATTCTACTATATAGTGCACCTTTTTCATTATGGATGTTTATTGAGCATCACAACACCACAACATTAGGTTAAAATCATAATATGTTAGCTATAACACCACCACAGTAATCTTTTTCACGCACCACAACACTTGTACATGCCAAACATTGTTGTAGTCCTATAGTAAAAAAGTTTTCATTTCATTTTCTAAAGCCTACGCTGTAGCACCACATGTCATTTCATGTGGTGCCACGTGTTAGTTTAATTATTTATCATTTACTTCTTCCTAGCACCATAGAGTCGTCTCCCATCATAGTGTCACGGTGATCATCAAATTTTATAATTATAAAGTGTTGGTTTTCATTAATTTCACTAAGCTTTGAGTTATCTTCTCTCGTACTTTTATGATTTCATATTTTATAGTGCTCCTTATCAATTTTTTTAAAGGTCCCTAAATGAAAGCTAATAAGAATAGAGCTTCTTCATCTTATAATAGGAGGCAATTTATATCGAAAGAGGCTGAAGAACAGTATGCCCAACTATTTATTAGCAAATAATTAATTTCTAAGAGGATTTTTAAATCCTACAGGGGAGATTATGCCTATGATTGTGAGAAGGGATTGGGAAATCTTGAGTGAGGAGCCTAGTGTGTGTAGTGAACGTTGTGAGAGATTTCTTTATAAATTCCGAGGAAGTTCAAAATAATAGGTATTTTATAAGGGGGAAGTGCATACCTTTTAATCCCTCTAGTATCAATAAAATTAAAAGGCATAGAGTTTGATGACTACTTTGCTTTTAGTAATGCACATATAGACCCCCAATAGCTTTTGAGAGTATTGTGTAATCCTAGGAGTGGAGCAGTGTGGAAAGAATGAGATGGAAGTCATTAATATTCTTTCTTATTATTTAACTCAAGTGTCCAAAGCATGACATTATTTTATTTATATTATATTCCTACTAAGAAAACAACATTAGTGAGGTGACCTAGGAAAGGATATTTTTAAATTATGTAATTCTAGTGGGTCACTCGATTAATGTTGCAAAATTAATCATTTCTTCTTTAATATATATCATTAGGGGCTCTACTTTTGTTATTTTAGGTCATCCTTCTCATCTTTACTTCCTTTGTGTTGATGCTTGTGTGTTAGGCAAGTCTGATGAGGAGCAATTTTTTCTCATTTATGCTCTCACTAAGAAGAAAATTGGGAGATTTGAGAAGAAATGTGAGAAGGAGGAAGCAAGTCCTAGTTAGCTCCATTTGACAAGTCAGTCAAGTAGTAGTTGGTCAAGTGCCCAAACCCCTAGATCTTTAGAATATTAGGTTATTGGTCTTAGAGAGCAGATGGTGGGGTTTACTTCTTTTTGTGATGAGTCTAGAGAGTAGTAGCAAGATATGTCTCATCAAGTTGCCCATTATATGGACATGCAAAAAAAAAAATAGTTCAACTATGTTTTGCAATTTAATGAAGCATTAGTTGGTAGGTTCAAGAGGAGTCAATTCATGGAAAACTCATATCATCTTTGGTTTTTGCCAACCCCTACATATGACCCTCATTTGGGCACCCATTAGCAGCAGTAGTAGATGAGAAGGAGGAGGATGAGGATTGGGATTGATCCTCATTGATTTATTTTTCTTTGCCTTGCTTGAGAGAGAGAGAGAGAGAGAGAGAGAGAGAGAGAGAGAGAGAGAGAGAGAGAGAGAGAGAGAGAGAGAGAGAGAGAACGATGAAATGTTATGGATGTGGTTGTTTTTATTTTTTTCTTCTTTATTTTTCATTTTTTCTTGAGAGGTACTTGTGAGATTGATGTTAGGGGAAGTTCTTGTGATTGGATTATACAAAAAAGCACAAGTTAGTATAGTTTCAATTTGGTACATTTCATCATTATAAGCTTTTTATTCTCAGTATAATTCTTATTAAAAGGCATCTTTGGTATTGCTTTATTCAATTAGTTACCTGCATAACTTTAATTTTTTTAATTAGTTACATGCATAATTTTACTTTTTTAATTTGTTGTTTATATTATTTAGTTAAATTATCATTAACCAGTCCTATTTGTTTGACCGTTGAAATGTCCCTCATATATTACACTTTGATAGCCAAGTTAATCAAAATGAAAATAGCAATTAAAATTTATTTAAAATTAAGAATAATACAAAACTATATGTGCTAAATTGAATGAACAAAAAATAATAATTTTTATTATGAAAATCAAAACAATCAGCTAAAGAAAATTATCTAAGGTATTACTTCAATTATGAACTTAAATGTAATAACACTCATGCACTGACTATTGGTGACATGATTGGATAACTAAGTTTAGAAAAAGATAATATTTAGATTAATTTAGAGAACTCATTATGAACTCAAGCATAAAATTAGTAAACTTGTGTAATCCTTATATAATTCTAATTTAGGGTATCTTAAAGGAATAAAGTAAATCAAATATTTAAAATTATTACTTAATACCAATATACATTAAAAAAAGAATTAAAACACAAGAAAATTTAAAAAAAAAAAGTTAAAAGAAAAATCAATACTATAACATAAAAAATTTATATCTGATGATGTTTAATTCATAATAAGAATTCTAATACTCAATTTTAAAGAGGAGAGTTTAAGTGAGCTATTACATATGAAGGTTTACAAATAAATTTAAAAAATTAACTAATATGCAACCAATTCCTAGATTATAAACTATTCAATCTAAACTAGTAAGTCAATATTGCACTTATACTTGTAGTAGATGAGTTTAATTTGGATATTAATAAAGGTGATTCATTAGGATGATTGTTCATGATTTTTAAATTAAAATTATCATACTTTGATCATTCTAATTCACATTTAAATTATAGAGTATTGTCTTACATTTTAACTAATTTTAAATTACAAAATTTTATTTAAATGAATGAAGCTAATGAAAGGAGTAAATATAAGTCCTTAAGAATAAATAAGAGTTTAAGTTGGGGGGGATTTATTAAGTAAAAATTATGATTTATTTTTATTCTATTAATTCAAGTAAAGATGTGCATTTCAGTTTATATTGTACAGAATTTCTCAGAAAAATGTGTAAAATTGTAAAGTTTAGAACAAGTATCGTAGCGCCGAAATTAACTCTGCAGCATAATTATAGCCCTAGCGCTATAGACTCAAGATTTTTTTTTTTTTTAATTCAACACCCTGATGGAGTAAAGGCCATCACCACAACACCACACAATATCGCAGTGCCAAGAGTGAACACTACAGAGCCATAGTCATGAGAAAAATTATAATTAATTCAATATTGAAGCATCGACCTTCAAAGCACCGCAGCACATATGACATAAAGGAGTGTTATAATGTCTAACTTTTGTAGCACAATGGCAGAGTAGTTAAGGAAAAGAAGTGTCACATCAAATTTGTCAAGCATCACATTGGATCAGTAAATAACTATGTCGTATTATCGCAGCACCATAACAGAGAATATTTAGTAGAGTAAGGGTGCTAGTTCATATTATAATGCCATGGCACCACCTTTTTTAATGTCACGGTGCCTGAGTCCATTTATATATTAAGTGTAAATAGTTTTATTTTTTATGTTTTTATGAAAGGAGGTATTTTTAGAGTTTGTTTAAAAAATATGAGAGAGACCATAGAATAGTGAGATACATTATTTAGAGTGACATGTCAATATTGTAGTGTGAAAACAATCAATTAGAGAGGAAAAGAGTGTGGAGAGTTAAGTTTTAAGGGGAGATTCACTTTGTGAATGATATATCTACAAGATTTATTTGTGATTCTTCATTTCGGGTGATATTTCTTTCATTTTCTCTACTTATACTTCTTTTCTGAGAAATTAAAAAAAAATAGTTATTAAATTTTAATTCCATAGCTAGTAAACTCATAGTTTTAGACTGATGGCATAAAAACCTTTATAATTCCTAGTGTATAATGATTGTTTTCAATATCTCCCCCTGTTCATTTAATTTATGTAGTGGTCATACATAAGATTTAACATATAGTGTGATGCATTTCCTCAATGGTGGAATATTGGAATAAATAGGAGAATTTAAATGGAATGTGTGCATGCTTAGATATAGAATATTTAGTAATCTAGGATTTATAGAGATATAATAATTATATAAAGTGGTACACTTTCCTTTACATCTTTACAAGATTGATAGATATCTAAGGATGCTTATGCTCTGATTCACAACTAATGCAGAGGAGTCTTCTTTGAAAAAACTGAGAATATTCATTATAATTTTTCCAAAATACTTTAGTTACTATGATCTTCCTATATTTCTTCTTGTTTTTCTTATTAGAAATAAAAACTTTACCTTATTTCATTTTGTAAGAATACAATACTAGAAAGCCTTATGGGTAGCATAAAATTTCTTCATGGATTGAAGTCTCTCATTTACTTTGTTATTTGATCGTCACATACACTTGCATTTTTATTGGGATTATATCCAAGTAAATTAAAATTTAACTTAGCATACCCCCAATCACAATCAATTAAACATATGTTAGTACCTCTATGAATTTAGAAGTTTTTTAAGTTAGTGGAATGGACCAGATTGATAGATATTTGATTTGACAGCACCTATATCTAGATATGATCATGTGAGCATGAGAAGGATCAAAGATGAATTAAGCAGGCATACTGTATCTAGATATGATCATGTGAGCATGAGAAGGATCAGAGATGAATTAAGCAGGCATAATGACAGTGTAAGTGATAAGAGAGGCAGATCGATGATTCAAGGGATTGATCTATGCTAACATCTATTGAAATTATATTCGATATGGAAAAAAGAAAATCATAACATTGCTACCTTCCAATTGGATATCAAGGACACAAGCTAGCAGATTGTCTACAATAGAGGATTTTTAGGAAGAACTGATTCTGGAGCATAACACTTTAGGCAGACTGAAGGACATATGACTACAAGATCGAGAGCTTATAGTGAAAGATTGATAAATAGAGTTGATGAAAGAACTGTTAGTGGTAGTCAAAGGGAATCTATTTCACCAAGAATAATAATACTTAATGTAGTGATACCTCGAGTTTACAACAAATAATATAAGGAAATCTAGCAATAACCTAAGATTTTTCCTAGTAAGAAAATTTTTTTGAATGACGGATTGACATAACATTTCATTGCATGTGATTGAATAAACTATATGTCTGTATGATAGATATTAATTTTTTGTTTGACTTGGATTCTCTAACAATATTTTTTAAAATTAATTTTGATCTGATTTTAATTTTATTGAACTAATTTATTTTTAAATAGATTTATTATGTACTAGTTTTGTTTGCCAAAATCTGTAGTGGAAATGTTGGAGATGACAATTATTTAAGATGGATAGATTATAATAGCATTTATTTTGAATAATTTGAATTTCTAGATTTGTTTTTTCAAAAATTTGAATGGAGCACTATGGTGCAACGATGCTGAGAATGCTAGAGAGTGGCTCCTCAGCCCCATAACACTCAATTTTATAATAATTCTGGAATCACATGCAGTGCATCAGTGCTAAGTCAATTGGGTGTCATGACGTTAGGCACTAATAGGAGTTTTTATAAATATTTTTCTCTCCACTCACCTCACCCACCCTCACTTGCTTGGCTTTCCTAGGCATGAAATGGAGAGGAAGAATTGGGGAAGAAAAAGAGAGGAAAGAAAATTAGAATTTTAGTTGTTGGTTCATTGCACTCCTTTACCAAAAGTACTCATATTATTGCAAGTGACTTCTATCCTATTTCTTCTATTATTTTACTTTCAACGATTTGATTTTCCCTAAATTGACTTCATTACATTTTCTCTAAATTTAGTAAACTTCTACTGCACACTACACAAGCTAGAACTCTTTACTTGTTAAGAATAATTTCTTGGATATGATTTATTATACTATTTCATTGCTACTAATATATTATTACTAATTTAGTGGGGATCCACTATTATGTACTAATTTAGTGTCGATCCACTATTATGTACTAATTTTATTATTATTGAGCACATGATTCCTATTATTGAGCATGTGATATAAGCTACAAATTAATAATGATACTGATACAACTGAACATCATGTGTACTCTTATATGAGCACTGGATAGTATTATATTGTATTGCTATGGATTTTGATAGTTTTCTTGAGTCTTTCACTTTACTGGTTTAATGACTTCTTTATTTGGATAATATTGTTATAATGTATGAGTTAAAAAAATGATTATTTTTTATTTTATTTCTTCAACATTTGTACTACATTGCACTGTTTTACTAGCTTCCATACCTTACTGATTTATTGGTTCATAAGATTTACTATTTCTTTATGTGTTTTACTAATTCTACATTGATTCATGATCATATTGACAAATATAATTATTAATTGACTAATTTTTTCATACTATTTCTTTTTTGTGCTTTGAGCTCAATGATAGGATTTTAGTGTCATGTTGAGCTTTTTTGCTCGTTATATTTAGTTTAAATGATTTAAGATCATGGAAGAGGATTGCGAGTGTGAGACTGATCAATTCCAAGATTCCTCAGGTTTTACTATTGTTTTGTATTTTGTTTTCTTAGTTATTCTTTTGTAGTCAGGAGTGTGTAGATAGTATGTTGTATTTGTATGACTCTTGGCTCTTATACATGATTTTTGCTGAAATGAATACATATGTATATTGATATCTTAATCAATAGATTTGTTTTCATTGATATTTTTTGTTATTGAAAGAAATTAGAGAGCTTTAGTTGTTGTTATTATTAAAAAAAATACAATATACAATTCTTTCCAATTTAGATTCTAAAGCGTGACGGTAAGCTTAAGCTTTTGGTACTCCTCCAGCTCTAAAGCACTCCATCTCTAAATACAGACATATTACACAAGATTGTATTCCACAAACTTAAATAACTGTGATCAAGCTCTTTTCACGTGAACTTTAGCAAAGAATATTGCTTGTAGCCCTTTTAAACCAAAAGAGGCAAATTCGATGTCACTTTCAAATTATAGTTTTGATGTCATTCAAAAATATCTTGAAACCAATGGATATATACATAAAATGTTACTATTCTTATGTAAAATTAAGATTTCGATGTCACCTTCAAAAATATTATGAAAACAATGGATATCAATATTCATACTAAATTATAGATTTTATGTAACTAATGAAACCTAAACAAAATCAACAAAAGAGAATTTTATGGATTGTTAGGAAGGTGAATAAAATCAACCCTAAGAGAAATACAAAATTAAAAGTCAATGCAAACCTTCTAATATGTCCGAAAAGTTGGAAAGAGTTTTAGCATGATAAAAAGTGTTTATATGTCTACAATAGATCAAGTCCTTCATTTGAGTCATCAATTCATCTTCATGTGCAGCATCATGAGTATAGCTATAACCATAAAAAAATATTGATAAAATACACAAATTAATTTAATATAAGAGAGAAATACACTTCTTCTTCATAGGTGCCAATTTAATAGAGGATGCCTATTAAAAGAAGCCATTTAATTAACAACAACTATTGATTTAACTAATTCAACTAATTGTATTATTGATAAAAGGAGTTTTCATAAACTGCCATGTCATTAGTATTGCTTTCGCCTAAAAATTTCTCACCTATTGAGAAAACTTTTTTTAGCAGTATAGTAACATAAACTTGAATGTAAAAACCAAATAGGGTCAATGAATTACTAGTTGGAGCTACTTAGTAGTAATAAGTAGGAGAATGATGGATCTGAAAAACAATAATGATTTAAAATCTTTCAACATGAATACCAAAGGAAAACATCTTTTTAAATACAATGAGGTTTTCTATATATATATATATATATATATATATATATATATATATATATATATATATATATATATATATATATATATATATATATATATATATATATATATATATATATTATGTCAACATTTTTAGTAATGTTCATAATATAATATATTTTAAACTATTTCTAAAAATAATAAATTATATGTCATTATTATAAGAGAATATGCTTGATTTTCTTAAACTCCTCTTCTTTATGAATTTTATATATACTGCTTATGAGATTAAATACACGCATGACTTTTTTGCAGCCTTGGAGTAGATTCTAGTTGCGTTATCCAATAAGGGGAAAGGTTTTTTAATGTTTTTCGCTGTTGTGCTCAAACATCTAATCTCGATCTATTAGATGATGTTTCAGCGCTCTAACGCATAGCACTGCAGCACTATGCAGCACTGCAGCAATACATGCCATTGCAACGCCAAATCGTAAGTGCTACGTCACTTTATTCTCTGTCATTTCTCTTGGCAAACTCTTCAGCTCCATGGCACTTAGATATACAGCGCTAGGATATCTGCTCGAGTACACAACACCAAGATATTGTATGAAAAAAAAATTGAAGTGCAAAGCATTCGAACCCAAGAAAGGGGAGGACCCTCCGCACCCCCCAGCAAGCACGACAAATTGAATTAAGATCTGATGTAACAGCACAATCCGATTGATCGACACAATCAGATTCCACACAGACTAACAATTTATTATTGCACTCTCCACATTTTATTTGTTTTGCTCAATTTGTGTTTTAATATTTTATAGAAGTAGCCCAAATGTTGTTATTACATTTTGGATATTCTTTGTGTTTTGAGTCAAATTTTGACATACCTCATAAACCTCGATAGGAAGATATTATCATTTAATTATTCCAAATAATATGTAGTTGACTTTATAAAATTTTATCTTTATCAACTTTTATTATTGAGACATTTTTTTCTATTTTAGCCATTTGACTTCAGCTTTATAAGTTATGTATTTTTTATATAATAACTTAGTCGAAAAGATTCAAGTTAATAAAATATATGCACCTATATGTTAATTAATATTTCAATAATATCATTAGATAATAAATTTTCATTCATTAAATTTACAAATCACATGCTCAATTTGTGTTGTACTATTTCTCAAATCCTTATATTCTAAGAAATTTTCTTCATATTGTAGCATGACACTTCAAAAAGATGTCTTACTTATCAAAACAATCATGAGTTGCTATGATATTTGTCTACTTCATTTTTTTAATATATGCCATAGGTTTCTTGATGCCATACACAAAATTGATAGAACTTGATGTTTATTTTTATGTAAATTGATTATAATTGTATGAGTTGTTCAAGATATGATCTTAATATACTAACATGATTGTATTGTATGTTTTTTCAATTTGAAAATACCTTAGACACAAATATTTTCTTCAATGACTTCAAACTCAATTGATTTTCCTTAAGTTGCCCCTCTTCTTTATGATAAAGAGAAGTTGAATTGATTTTGTGATACAGCATGACCTTTTTGGCATATCTTCAATTGCCCTTTTCCTTTAACTTTATTGAATTGCACTGATTTGATGTCTTTATAAATACCACAATCTGAATATCTCTCTTATTCATAAATAATAACAACAAAATTCTTCTTCCATTATTTGACATCCTATAAATTTTTATATCTTTGATAGTTATTTCATTTGAATGGAAAGCATTACCTCTTATTATTTGTTCTTATTATGTATTCTCTCATAATCTATCATGATCTGTCCTTTCACCTGCTTGTATTAATCGATAGAAATTTAACAAACTAATTAAATGCAACAACAACAACATCATCAAGCCTTAATCCCACTATGTGGGGTCGGCTACATGAATCCTTTTTCTCTATTATGTCCTATTAAAGGTCAAATTCTTGTTTAAATCTAATAAAGAAAGGTCATTCCTAATATTTTCTAACCATGTCTTTTTAGGTCTGCCTCTACCCTTCTTAACATAAGTCAAATCTAGTACCTCTACTCTCTTAACCGGGTCATTGGAAGGCTGCCATTTTATGTGACCAAACCATCTAAGGCGACTCTCTCTAATCTTATCTTCTACTGGAACTACTCCAACCATTTCACGTATATTCTCATTTCTTATCCTATCTCTAAGGGTACAGCCACTCATCCACCTGAGCATCCTCATCTCTGCCACACTTAACTTAGTATTATGCTTCTCTTTTAATGGTCAACATTTAGCACCATAAAGCATTGCAGCCCTCACTACCATCTTATAGAATTTTTCCTTAAGTTTGAGGGGTACTTTTCTATCACACAACAAGCACGATGCATTCCTCCACTTCAACCATCCAATTTGAATTCTGTTGATAATATCCCCATCAATTTCACCATCACTCTGAACAATAGATCCAAGATATTTAAAATGTGTACTCTTATTAATGACTTGACCGCTCAAAGTCACAATCCCCTCACTAGGTATATTACTACTAAAATTACACTCCATATATTCCATTTTAGATCTACTCAAGCGAAAACCTTTAGTCTCTAATATTGACATCCATAATTCAAGTTTACTTCCAACTCCCTCTCTAGTCTTATCAACAAGAAGAATATCATCAGCAAAAAGCATACACCAAGGTACATCCTCTTGCAGATGTATAGTGAGAACATCCATGACTAAAGAAAAAAGATATGGGCTTAAGGCTGATCCTTGATGTAACCCAACCAAAATAGGGAAATACTTGGTCAAACCACCTTGTGTTTGAACACAAGTAATAGCTCCTGCATACATATCTTTAATGATTTGAATATAAGCATTATTATCTCCTTACTCTTCAAGAACTCTCCATAGCACTTCTCTTGGAACTTTATCATATGCTTTTTCTAAATCAATAAATATCATATGTAGATTCTCCTTATTTTCTCTATATTTCTCCATCAAACCTCTTAATAAATGTATGGTTTCCATAGTCGACCTACCCCCAAATTGATTTTGAGAAACATTAGTATCACGTCGCAACCTATGCTCCATAACTCGCTCCCATAGTTTTAAAGTATGACACATTAACTTAATTCCTCTATAATTCGCACAATCTTGTGCATCACCTTTATTCTTAAAAATATGAATTAACACACTCATTCTCCACTCATCTGGCATCATTTTAGTCTTCAAAATAGTATTAAAAAGTTTAGTAAGCCAAGAAATTCCTTCATCTCCTAAGCATTTCCACACCTCTATTGGAATATCATCAGGTTCAACTACTTTTCCACCCTTCATTTTCTTTAAAACCTCTCTAACTTTGGTTTTACTAATATGCAGATAAAAACAGAAATCTTTATTTTCATTTAGGGTGCTAAGACCACTATAGTCAATCTTATTTTCATAATTTTTATTAAAAAGTTTATCAAAATATCACATCCACCTTTGTTAAATATCATCTTCTAAGAAAAGTATTTTTTGATCTTCATTCTTAATACACTTCACTTGAACTAAATCCTTACTACTCCTATCTCTTTGTTTGGCTAATTTATACATATATCTTTCTCCCTCCTAGTATCTAATCTATTATATAAATCACCAAAAGCTAAGGTCTTTGCATCGAATATTGCTTTCTTAAAATCCTTACAAGCATCTTTATATCTTTCTCAATTATCAAAATTTTTAAAATTAAACCAATTTTTATAACAAATATTCTTATTCTTAATTTTTTCTTGCACATTTGGAGTCCACCACCAACTATTTTTACTATTAGGAGCTTTTCCCTTTGATACTCCAAGCATATCTTTTGCAATATTCTTAATATCACTAGCCATTTTTTCCCACATAACATTAGCATCCTCATACACAGATAAAATCGTAAGATCTAAAATCTTACTCTCAAAAATATTTTTGTTAATATTCTCTAAATGTCCCCATCTAATCCTAGAATATAGTTTTACTTTATTTTTTATTATCTTCCCCTTTATCTTAAAGTCCAAAACTATATAATAATCGATATTGGGTACATAAATTTTCACACGTAATAACTTTACAATCTTTACAATCTAAACGATCTAATTTTCTTATAAGAAAGTCAATCTAGGTTATACTATATCAATTATTATAAGTGATGAGATGCTCATTTATTTTCTTAAATAAGGTATTAGCAATTGAAAAATCATAAGCTAAACAAAAATCTAATATGGTCTTGCCACCTTCATTTGTTGTTCCAAAACCATAGCCACCATGAATGCTTTTAAAATCGTCTACCTCTCTACCAACATGTCTATTTAAATCTCATATAATAAAAACTTTTTCTTCTAGAGGTATCTTTTATAATAATTCTTCTAAGTCATTACAAAAATTTAATTCAGAACTCATATCCAAGCCTACTTGAGGAGCATAAGCACTTATAATTTTAACAATCTTATCATCAACAACAATCTTTAAAGTTATAATTCTATCTCCAATCCTATTAATTTTTATAACATTATCCTTCAAACTCTTATTTATAATAACACCTACACCATTTCTAGTATGACTCCTACCCAAATACCAAAGTTTAAATCTTAAATTATCAAATTCCTTAGCCTTCTCTCCAACCCATTTAGTTTCCTGAATGCACTAAATATTTATCTTCCTATGAATCATAATATCTATTAATTTTATTAATTTACCTGTAAGGGAACCTATATTCTAAGTTTCTATCCTAATTTTAGTTTCATGGACTAGCTTATTTGCCCAAATTCATTCTTGATGTGGGAACCCTTGCCTATTAATTAACACTGCACCTGGGCACCGGTGCAATGACCCTTGCACATTTAACACTGTATTCAGGCTATACAGCGTATCGCTTCCAGGGGATACCCTATCATTAACACGATTTCTTAAAGGATTCATGTCATTATTATTCGACAAGTTTTACGTTGGCTGTCGACTACCTAATACAACCCTCTATTTTTCTCATCTAGGACTTGGGACCTGGCAACGGTAGTGTTAAACAAACTAATTAAATGGAAAAACAATAATACAAAATTCAAACCCATCAAAACTTAAGCTCTATACCTAAATTAACAAATATAAAAATTACAAATAACATTGCTCTTATAAGTGTCATAATATTTTCTAGAAGTTACAAATATAAAAAATTCATTAAAAATCCCTATAAGTATATGAAAATTTCATTTTAACAATCAAAATGAGTGAAAATTAAATCATTCTTTTCCAATTGAACCCATATCCTTGTTTAATAGTGTAAGGAGTTAATTGATGAATTTGCATTTCTTGTTTATTTTTTGGAATGCGGACAAATGGTTGGATATATATTTATTTGACATTTTTACGTCATACATTTGGAATAATTATTTATAAGATGGTGCTTTTTTTACTCATTATTTTTAATGGAAAATTTTAGATAGAAATAAATGAGATGTGATATGTCACAAAAATCGCCTTGATCAAGCACGAATCTTAACGTAAATATGAAGTGAAAACTTCCAAAATTAATTTTGGGACCATCCAAACTCTAATTTTAGCAAACTTATAGTCAAATTGAACATACCAAGGAGACAAACCAAATGACACCAAATTCAGTACATTCCTATCTCAAATGGGCTCAAATCAAAGGATCAAAGCCTGTTTAAAAGATTCAAAATATTAATTAGATTACCAAATAATATCCAAATATGACATTCTTATAGTTGAATCGAGCGGTTCGATCAGACGAATCAAATGAATCTAAGATCATTGAATTCTAACATCATTAAGATATATAAAGGTTTAAAGAATGCTTCATGCTCAAGGAAAATGATATTAGTCTTCTGATAGGAAACTCCAAATTTACCCTAGATATTCTCCATATTTACTGAGCATTACACTCCCAAAAACTATAAATAGACCCCCATTCCTCACATGAGTTGGGGGGGGGGGGGTGGAGAAGAGGTTTAGACCATGGGATAAAGACTCAAAAAAGTTCAGAGGCTTAAAAAAGCTCTAAACTCCACCTCGGCACTATTGCAAATGAAACCTTGCTGCCTGGTAACCATTGCTAGACCTTTAGCTAATGATCACCATCAAACCTCTATCTAGCCACATCGTTGGTTTTCTGCCCAAATATCCATCCCCTGTCGATTATGGTCTTTCAAACCTCTATTGCTCTCCAACTATGATCCCTCTAACCATCATCGCCCTCCGACTATGGTCCTACCATCATCCCTGACTACGATCCATCTGACCTCAAACGCCTATGACTATAGTACCTCTAACCATCGTCACCTGAATATAGTCCTTCCAGCTATCATTGCCCACTGACTACAGTCCCTTCAAACACTATTGCTCGACTATAGTCCTTCCTACTACTGTCATTCAACTATAGTCTTCTGACACTCACCGACTACAGTCCTTCCTACCACCATCACCCAACTACAGTCCTCCTGATCTCTATCATTTATCTACTATGATCCCTCTAATATTTTTCATCAAAATACAATCCTACCAATTCAATGACCAAGGACACACTCTTTTGAGGATAAATCTTATGTCATTGAATTCTTCTCGCCATGGAAAGTACTCTATATAATGTATACTTGCTACATTAAGCATCCTTGGGCAAAGACTCAAGAGAGCTATATAGCTTAAAGAATCCCATAACTCCACCTCGCACCATCAAAAATGAATCCTCACCGCCCAACAACCAATGCTAGACCTCCACCCAATGATCTCCATTGAACCTTTATCTTGTCGACATAGTTGGCTCTTTGCCTGATGTCGATCTCCTATCGACTATGGTCCTTCCAACCTCCATTGTCTGCCAACTATGATCCCTCTGACCCTCATCGCTCTTAGAATATAATCCTTCTGACCTCCAATACCCCTCTTACTACAGTCTCTTTGACTATCGTCGCCCGACTATAATCATTTGGACAATCATTGCTCACCAACTACGGTCCATCTGACCAAAATTACACGATTATAGTCATTCTGACTATTGTTATCTTACTATGATCCTTCTGACTTCCTACACCCACTTACTACGATTCTTCTGACCACCATCGCCCAACTACAGTCCTCCCAACCTCCATCATTTATTGACTATTGTCCCTCCGACATTTGTCATCTAAATACAATCTTAACAATTCAATGAACAAGGAAGCACTCTCTCTTTTTTATTTTTTGAGAGAGAAAATGCCATTTGCATTAAAAACAGAATGAAAATTACAACCTAATAAATAAAACCCAACCTCTCATATTCCTCCTTTAATAAAGACATAAAGGAAGGAGGAACATGATCACTACAAAGATCTTCCGAAATAAAATCACTAAAGAAAGTATAGTTAGCACACATATCGACTAAATTATTACAGTTTCTATTAGAATAATTAAATAAAATATTGTTAAACTCTTTTAAAAATAAAAAATCATCCTCGAGTCCAATGTTTAACTTGCTTTTTGAACCGCTAAGAGAGCCTGTAAGAAATTTAATAATATTGTAGTTGTCCCCTTCTATGATAATTCCTTTGGATTCCTTCATCCAATCTTAAATAACCTCTCTTAATGAAATAATAGCCATCATCTCCAACTGAGCTATATCCCAATGTAAACAATTAAATCCAAAAGTAAGAAGAAACCTCCCATTACAATCTCTAAACACTCCTAGCTTTATTAGATTTTAAAAGAGCTCCATCTATATTCACCTTTATCCATCATGGTGGAGGAGGATGCCAAGTAGAGGACGACAGTTGAACCTGATTAGCATCCTAGTTTCCCAAATTATCATAAAGAAATGAAGATGTTGAAGCCAAAGAAATGGTATTTGCAACAATGAATAACAAAATATCTTCATTCCCTTCATAAATTTGCTTATTTCTGCTTTTCCAAGACAAGAACACAGCTGTACAATATAAATTCTCCCTAAATTTATTGCTTGTCGAATGTATTTTCAATCCTTCAAGGTAGCACTCTCTTGAGGATAACTCTTATGTCATTAGATTCTTCCAACCATGCGAAGTACTCTATATGTTGTATATGTGCTACATTAATCTGACATCTTTTCCTAATGAAAGGCATCATTTGTAATCAATTACAAATACTAGTGGATTCTTTCAAACTGGGGCAATCCCTATGATTTTCTCCCTTTTTAAGGGGTTTCCATGTAAAAATTCGAGTTTCTCTTATGAATGTTGCATTCCTCTCTCTTACATATTTATGTATTGGATTTTCATACAAAGCTAATACGCTAAATTCTACTCTCTACCACCATTATTATTCTAGGATACAACAAGATGGGATGATTCTAGCTTCCATTAGAACCATGTAAACACTTGAGATTATGTGAGTGCTATCAATTATCTATAACAAAGGCATAAATTATGATTTTTTTTCTAATGGATATTTCTTTTATGTGATCATTTTGAGAATAATCTTTTGTGAGGCGCAATTCCTTCAAGATCAAAAACCATACCAATCTTCATGTTCTATAAGTAATCATGGCTGTTTTAAAGGATTATAATGCGGGCATTGGAGTTGGTGTGTCATTTGTTCAGATCTTGGCAGTAAACACCTTAAGCTCTATTATGCAAAAACAATCTAATCCGATTCTAGGTATCTGGGATACTGATCTCCATATGGAGTTTGTAAATCGTTGGTGTCCCCCACCCCTAGATTGGATTAAGATCAATGTGGATGCTACTTAGCTTTAAGGGATTCTTATAATGCGGGCATTGGAGTTGTTATAAGAGATCATAAAGGAAGGTTCCTTGCTGCTTTCGGCAAAATGGTGAGGCATTGGGATATTTCTTCTCTTGAGCTTCAAGTGGCATTTCTTATTAGAGAACATTTGCAAAGATGGATGCTACAATATAAGGGAGTTATCATTGAAGGAGATAATAGCAATGTGATCAAATGGCTTCAAGATTCTTTGAAGATGATTAAATGGCAACAACATCAACATTGGAATGAAGACATTATTTTTCTTAATGACTTCAATAAGGTAATATTTCATTTGATTACAAGAAATTATAATAAAGTAGCAGATTGTTGTGCTACTTTAGCTTTGAATTATAATTTTTCTTTTGATAGTTTCTCTAATAATGAAATTCCTTCTTCTCTTTTTAATTTATTGAAGAAAGAATGTGATTATTATCTTTAGTTTTTGTAGCCGTTATCCTCTTTTTAATGCAATTTGCAAATTTAAAAAAAATAAGTAATCATGGCTACTGTTAAGCTATTGCATGTTAATATTAGTTTAGGACTTCAAATAGACTTCATTTGAAATAGGTTTCTTACTATTTTCTACAACACTTTTTTTTTTTAAATTTCTTAAAAACAACCAAAAAAATAGTTATGAAAAGCCATCCCAAATAAAGTCATAGTCATTCATTCCTTCTTCATAAATTTATCCAACAATGATTTAATAAGACCCATGCCAAATATAACCCTATTGAACATCCTTAAAAATATTTTTCTTTTTTTTTAAAGAAAAAAGTTTTCCACTTGTATCAAAATTTACTTTTATCTTGATTTTATGAAACAATAGTATTATAAAAAAATAGATATATTTTATCATATATAACTTTATATGAATAATAAATTTATTTTTAAGATCATTATTGAGATTAAATTTATTAATAAATTTATTAATTCATGTAACTAAATAAATATAAAATTATATTTTATAGTATTTATATTTATTTTTTAGAACTTTTTAACGTTTACTAGGGAGAAGGCGTGCTATGAAATTTTAGAAGATGGAGAAATAGATCCAAATGCTGAGAATTTTGGTATGGTAAAAGATTTGGATGCTTGTTCTACTCTTCTAGAACACGTTGAGGTAGACAAACTGAGGTATTCAATTGAAAAGTTCTCGATATAAAGGATGCTGAAAACAAAGTTCCAAATTTTGTAACTGAGGAACTTACTATGGTTGCTCATTTGGCTTGTAAGGAGTATGAGAAGGAGATTGAAGCAGTGGCTGATTTGCAGATTTCAGTCACTCCTTTGTCTAAGAATGATATTCTGAAGAATAAAGAAGCATTGATTGAGGATGAAAAATTCCTTATTCCTTCCAAATCGGTGTATCCTAAGAAAAAGTTGAATAAAGAAATGAAAGTGTTTGGTCCAATTAAAGGGAGTCTTAGAGGAAGGAAGTTGGGTATTCTTGGTGATAGTGTTGGACCCACTTCATCACTTGTTTCATGACATGGTTATAGATATTGAGGAAGTACTTCAAGGCCAGCTTGTGGATTGGGTGATGATGTTGAAGATTGTGCATAATAGAACTTGTGGAGCTGTGATGATCCAAGTTATATTCTCAGCCGATGAATATTGCTTTCATTGTATTTACTTTTCTTTGTTTAGTTTTCTTGTTTTTTCTAGTTTTAGTTTGAGCATATGTTGGAATTTGGAAAGAGGAACAAGATTAATACAAACTAAGCATCTCTCTACTTTTGTATTTTATACTTAATTAGGAATTTTGGGATACTAATCAACTTTTTTAGTTGTTTAATATTTGGTATCCCCTCCGCCCTAATTGGTTTAAAATGATAAGTAGTGGATCTTATTTTCATTATGACATTTCCTATTTTTTGAATTGCTGTTAATAAGGCTTCCTTTATCTTTGAAAGGATTGCCTAGTTTCTAGTTTGTAATAGTTTACTTTTTTTATTTTAATACTATATGCATCCTTTTAAAACAAAACTGAGCTATATTCTAATGCAAACAATTAAATCCCAAAGCAAGAAGAAACTCCCCTTTACAATCTCTAAACACTCTATCAATACCGACTTTATTAGATTTTAAAAGAGCTCCATCTATATTCACCTTTATCCATCCAGGTGGAGGAGGATACCAAGTAGAGGACGACAACTGAAGATCATTAGCATCACAGTTTCCCGAATTATCATAAAGAAATGAAGATGTTGAAGCCAAAGAAATTGTATTTGCAACGATGAATAACAAACTATCTTCCTTCCCCTCATGAATTTACTTGTTTCTTCTTTTCCAAGACAAAAACAGAGTTTTACAATTTAAATTCCCACTAAATTTATTGCTTATTGAAAGTATTTTCAATCCTACAAGGTAACACTCTCTTGAGGACAACTCTTATGTCATTGGATTCTTCCAGCCATGCGAAGTACTCTATATGTTGTATATTTGCCACATTAAACCGACACCTTTCATTTAGGAAAGGCATAGTTTGAAATCAATTACAAATACTAGTGGATTCTTTCAAACTGAGGCAATCCTTGTGATTTTCTCCCTTTTTCAGGGCTTTCCTTGTAAAAATTCGAGTGTCTTTTATGAATGTTTCATTCCTCTCTCTTACCTATTTATGTATTGGATTTTCATACAAAGATAGTACGCTAAACTCTACTCTCTCTACCGCTAAGAATATTCTAGGATACAACAAGATGGGATGATTTTAGCTTCCATTAGAACCATGCAAACACTTGAGATTATGTGAGTGGTATCAATTATCTAAATTATGATTTTTTTCTAATAGATATTTCTTTTATACCATCATTTTGATAATAATCTTTTGTGAGGCCCAGTTCCTTCAAGATATAAAACCTTACCAATCCTCATGTCCTATAAGTAATCATGGCTACTATTATGCTATTGCATGTTAATATTAGTTTAGGACTTAAAATGAGATTCATTTGAAATAGTTTTTTTACTATTTTCTAGAACACTTTATTTTTTATAAAACTTTCTTAAAAAAAACAAAAAATAGTTATGACAAAACCATCTCAAATAAAGTCTTAGTCATTCATTGCTTCTTCATAAATTTACCAAACAATGATTTAATAAGACCCATGCCAAATATAACTCTATTGAACATCATATATATATATATATATATAAGGAAAAAAAAAGGTTTTCCAGTTGTATCAAAATTTACTTTTATCTTGATTTTATGAAACAATAGTATTATTAAAAAGTAGATATATTTTATCATATATAACTTTATATGAATAATAAATTTATTTTTAAGATCAGTATTGAGATTATATTTATTAATTCATGTAACTAAATAAATATAAAATTATATTTTATAGTATTTATATTTATTTTTAGAACTTTTTAACGTTTACTAGGGAGAAGGCGTGCTATGAATTTTTAGTTTTAAAAAATTCATAATATAGATTTTTTTTTTTTTAACGCGCATTAAATATATATAACGTATGGTTGGTTCCCTTCGTGGCGGAGGCGATATACCCTACGGATCTCATTGGGCTTCAGCTTCCGCCCGCGCTTCTCTTCTCCGACCTCGATACCTTACACAAACCCTATAATTCTGAAGCGAACCTCTTCTACCCTTAGATAGATCGCAGATTCCCTCTCCCTTCCGATGGCGAGAGAATTTAACGTACCTCCGGTGATTTTCCCATCCGGCGGGATCGCCAACGTCCCCCATCAGCGTCGGACTTCGGCATCGGCCCCGACACCGTCTTTTCAGCCCCCACGTCCTTCATCAAATCCCGGCCCGAGCCCTAACCTTCCCTTCATGTCCTTCGACTTCGGTGCTGCCCAACCCTCCTCCTCCTTCTCCGCCGCCCCCGTCTTTTCAAGCAATACGATCTCTTACAGCAGCTTCGATGAAGAGCCTCCTCTTCTAGAGGAGCTCGGCATCAACACCCGCCAGATTTGGAGGAAGACTGTTTCGATTCTCAACCCCTTCCGAGTGAGCGCCAATCTTCACGAAGACGCTGATCTCTCCGGCCCCTTTCTCTTCCTAATGGCTTTTGGTCTTTTCCAATTGCTCGCTGGGAAATTTCATTTTGGGATCATTTTGGGTTGGGTTACTGTTGCTGCGCTCTTTATTTACGTAGTGTTTAACATGCTGGCCGGGAGGAATGGGAACTTGGATCTCTACCGTTGTTTGAGCCTGGTGGGATACTGCATACTTCCGATGGTTATCTTCTCGGCGATTTCTCTATTCGTGCCTCGTGACGGATTTGTGATCTTTGCAATGGGGGCCGTGTTTGTGCTGTGGTCGACTAGGGTTTGCACGCTTCTTCTAGTCGAGGTGGCTTCATGTGGCGTGGAGCACCGTGGACTTCTAGCATATGCTTGCTGGCTTGTTTACATGCTCTTTTCGCTGCTTGTCATATTTTGATATGCGGTGAGATTTTGGTCTCTTTTGATTTTTTCCTTTTCTTTTCGCAGCTTGTAATTACGGATTTCAATTTCTAACTTTCATGTCTGATCTAAATGGGCATCATATGCCATCTTGTTTTCCTTTTTAAGAGATTTTGATTGCTCTAGATTTATTATGGTATTGTTAAATTTCTGAACTGCTCACTCCTAGTAACTTAATGTTCAAAGCATTATAGTTAATTTACCCCAGATCATGAATGAATCCTTTCCGTTTCACTTTGTTTACCCAAAATCACATCTTGCATTTTCCATTAGTGACAGGAACTTGTTTTACTGGTACGTACAACTTGGATTAAGTAATTAAATTGAATTTTCTTCAGCATGCACTGAGTTTGTTGTTTCTTTTTTTTTTTTCCTAATTTCCCACAAACTGGTTCATCGATGTTGCCTTTTTGTTCACTTTGTCCTGATATTCATCATACTGAGGGAGTTCACTGCCAGCAAATTGTCCATGATTAGTCTAATAGTCTTCTAATTGGTACTATGGGTCTATGGTTGTTGTTAGGTGTGATTATTGAAAATCATAATCAAAGGGATTTCCAAAATGTTTAAACTCTCCGGTACAAATCAAATAAGAAACTAAAGACTGTAGACTCCCTGATGACGGACACAGTTATTAGAACAAAACTAGAGTGGTCAACATTCATATAAATCACAAATGTTCATAACACAAACCCCAAAGGTTCAATCTCTTTGATTGGTCAAAAAGCTTCAAAGATCATGTGAGAATAATTCTAAAGCTCACCTAGCCCTTGTAAGTCTAGGAAAAAAAGTGAAAGAATAGTTAGTTCACTAGCGTAAGATTTTGTATGATAACTATAGTCAAGCTATTAGAGCTACTTATGGTATAATTTGCTAACAAGCCAAAAGATAGTCATTTGGGGTAAGTTTCCAATCAACTTGTATGACAATTGGGCTAGACCTCCAAAGCTGTTTAAGTTTGACAATCTTAACAATGAAGGTCAAAGAAGACTAATTAGCCCTTAAAAAAGTCTTGATTGGACCAACGATATTAGTCTAATTGGGTTTCAATTCCAAATCCAAGATTTTTACCTTGATGATGGGTTCAGTTATCATGAAATCATAAACATAGGAGTTCATATCAAAGCTAGGTTATCTCCTACAATGATAAACACTTCGAGCCATTTCCCTTGATAAAAAATCAGCCACCACTTATCCCCCACACCAGCTTGCCAAAGATGAAAGTTTTAAGTTTGATAAATACTTAGAAAGAGCTAATGTTATATCAAATATATCATATAATCACACCAACAACTTCATGTCAATAAGGACGTGACACTTGCCTCATGAATGAGCGGTTAGCCTAGTTGTGATAGCACTACTAAATTATAATCAAGGGCTAAACCTCAATATTATGCAATGGCTAACCCTATGAGTTATGAGCTATAAAATGCACATGATAATCGTAAGGCTTTCTATTGGCCAAAGTTGGTTTAAAATTGACCCATTCAATAAATTTCACCCTACATTTGTGAAGTCTTCTCCCCACTAGAATAGGAGAGCGTTGAACCATCACGTGCTTCTATTCTCCTTTCTCTTCAAAATGTAAGGAGATGGTAACATTTTTGTATTTGTTTGACTTTACTACACCAAAGGTGGAGAGTTGTTATGAGGTTTAACTGTCAGATTACGAGGACTTTGAGCCACAAGATAGGCTGAAGAGACAAAATCTTGACCTTTCCTACTTTGAAGTAATTTCTTTACCTTTTGTATGCTTGCATGGATGAAGGCGCATTTCTAATTCTTCATCGATCTCATATTCATCATCATAAATATGGATGACTTATTTAGAATCCATAGTTGTAACCTCTACAATGAGATATAAATAGAAATGAAGCGATTTATCCAATAAGAAGCATAAGAATGGCAAAGTTAGTCATTGAACTAAGTGAAGAACAAAAGATGCAAATTCGTCGAACAACCACTAATCTAGGCATCTTGAAATGTGCTCGAGTACTCCTCACAATAATGACATTAACATAGGATTGCAAATTAAATTTTTTTTTTTCTACATGAATGCCATAAGATTTTTCTCAATTTTGGTCAATGTTGGTACTCCAAACTGTTCTTCTATAGTAGTACTTAGACTCTAGTATCTTCCGGCCCTTGGGACAATTTATTTCCATTATTTTATTTTGTTCTCAAGGCGTTCCATTTTCCTGAAACAAGAATTAAGAGCATGTCTCAATTCTTCCATACCCTCATATGGGAATAGGGAAGGTATTTAGTGACCACTTTGTTTTTCATTTGAGAAGAAAGAATATGTGAGAAGCAATACCTGTGCTTAAGATTTAGAAGCCTCTTTATTTTTGTTAGTCATGTTTTTTGATCGGGATATCTTAAAATTCTTCCATTGGAGAATATTTACATTTAAGCTGAAGGGAAAGTTTTCGGGAAAGAAGGGAAAATTTGAAATGATTAATTCAAATTTTATCTCTTTACTTCAAATAAGTGCATTAACATGATCTCGAATGAACTCTTTTCTAATGCCTTACCCACATTTGTTAAAATACAACCATATTTGGGTTTTTTATTTTAATTTTTTTTGCTTCTTTGTTGGTTCTTTAATGCAAAAAAGAATTTGAGGATTAACAATGTGTTAGGCCGGTTCAACCTGAACTGGCCCAGCCGGCCCAAAGGCTGGCTCAGGTTTACAGGAGGCGGACAAGTGCCGCCTCCTTTCTCGCTTGCTGCCCACATTAGTGGCCCCACTAGGAGTAAATTGATGAGAAAGGATTGGGCGGCTAGGGTGAGAGGGAAAATTTTTATTAAGGATGCTTGAATTAGGGAATTAATGTTATGCGGACATCCAACCGTCCATGCCTATCCGAGCAGGAGCTGAAGATCGACGACCATCATCGTCCCACGTTATCTTTAATTTTATTTGTAATATTTATTTTTATTATGAATTTTTCATTTTTACCCTCACTTAGCTTAAGAGGGTCGTTCTATGTAAGCCCTAGGGACATATGTGTCTTGTTTTAGTTTTTTAGGCCTATATATAGAGGACCTTGCTTGTGTAATGTAATGATGAATTTTTAATTAAAAAAAATTGGAGCCTTTGTCTTGATCTCTGTGTGAGTTATGGAGAGGAAAAGTCATATGGGAGGACAACCTTATTTCCACCAGCCGCAGATGAATCCGGGCTCGTGGATTGAAGTCCCTCGGGGAGGGCAACGTAGTACCCACTAGCCGCAGGAAGAGTCCGGGCTCGTGGTTTGTATCGTTTTTATTTTATTTTTCTTTGTTCTCTGTCCTCTCATCTCTAGTCTCCATCATTCACCATCCGTTTTTATTTTATTTCGTTTGATTTTTTGCTAACTTTTCTTTTGGATTAAACATCAACCCTCCCACCTCCATAGCCGACCGACCACCTCACCTCTAGCCTCTTCGCTCCACAAATTCTGAATTTTGAATTCAAAATAGCCTCTTTATTACCTTCCTAAATTACTCTATTGTTAACTTGGAAAGTTCCTAATTTGAATTCATAGATATTTGAATTTCAAATCTTTTTCGAATTAACAAATCTTTTTTTGAAAGCCTTCCCCAAATTCCTCTAAATCTGAAATCAATTTTAGATTTAATATCAAATCTCATTTAATGCCTAGGGCCATATACATCGTATGTGGACATCTCTCCCCCTCCTCCTTTGGCCGCCCCCCTTTTCTCTCACATATTAATTAATTCCCCTCAATTATTGCTCTCAATCAAATTGCTTTCCCTCTAAAATTTAATCTTTCTGGAATTACGTTGTTCTAATTTTGAAATTTCAAATTCTTTCCTAAATCATTTATCATAATTTTGGAAAGCCATCCTTCAATTAAGAATTGGGTAAATAGGAAATTAATATGGAATATATTTAAATTCCACATTCATTGAACCTGGGCACCCTCTCTCTTTGGCTGACCCCTTCCCTCGCTTTTCCAATTAATTTGAAAATTCTAAATTCACATGACCCCCACCTTTCGTCCTACATCAGTTTGGTATCAGAGCATGGTTGCTCACTCGGGACGCGAACTCGACGGAGTCGAACTCTTTTTCACTCCGGGAGAATGATGCGGACATCCAATCGTCCATGCCTGTTCGAGGAGCTGAAGATCGGCGGCCGTCATCGTCCCACGTTATTTTAGATTTTATTTGTAATTTTTATTTTTATTATGAATTTTTCATTTTTACCCCCACCTAAGAGGGTTGTCCTATGTAAGCCCTAGGGGCATATGTGTCTTGTTTTAGTTTCTTAAGCCTATATATAGAGGTCATTGCTTGTGTAATGTAATGATGAATTATTAATTAAAAAGAATTGGAGCCTTTGTCTTGAGCTCTGTGTGAGTCCTGGAGAGGAAAAGTCCTATGGGAGGACAACCTTGTTTCCACCAACCGCATGATGGATTTGAGCTCGTGGATTGAAGTCCCTCGGGGAGGGCAACGTAGTACCCACCAGCCGCAGGAAGAGTCCGGGCTCGTGGTTTGTATCATTTTTATTTTATTTTTCTTTGTTCTCCGTCCTCTCATCTCTAGTCTCCATCATTCACCATCCGTTTTTATTTTATTTCGTTTGATTTTGGCTAACTTTTCTTTTGGATCAAACATCAACCCCTCCACCTCCATAGCCGTCTGATCACCTCACCCCTAGCCTCTTCCCTCCACAAATTTTGAATTTTGAATTCAAAATAGCCTCTTTATTATCTTCCTAAATTACTCTATTGTTAACTTGGAAACTTACTAATTTGAATTCAAAGATATTTGAATTTCAAATCATTTCCAATTTAATTTGGAAGCCTTTTCCTAATTCCTTTAAATATGAAATCAATTTCAGATTTAATATCAAATCTCATTTAATGCCTTGGGGCACATACTTGTATGTGGACATCTCTCCCCTTCCTCCTTTGGCCGCTCCCCTTTTCCCTCACATATTAATTAATTCCCCTTAATGAATGCTCTCAATCAAATCCCTTTCACTCTAAAAATTTATTCTTTCCTAAATTAAGTTGTTCTAATTTTGGCAAGTTTTCGAATTCAAATTCAAACAAAATTGAAATTTCAAATTCTTTCCTAAATCATTTAGCTCATAATTTTGGAAAGCCATCTTCTTTCAATTAAGGATTGTGTAAATCAGAAATTAATTGGGATTCAATTCAATTTCCACATTCATTAAATCTAGACACCCTATCCCCTTTCCCTCTCTCTTTGCCTGACCCCTTCTCTCCTTTTCCAATTAATTTGATAATTCTAAATTCACGTGTCGGATACAGCTTTGCCGTGTCCAATTAAAATATTATTTAAATTTGACCGGACACACGTATCAGATACACGTGTCCTATTAAAAAAATGAAAAAAAGGTACCGAAACTCGGTACCGCTCAGTACTCGAAACCGCTCGGTACTCGGTACTGCTCGATACCACTCGGTACTCGGTACCGCTCGGTACTCAGTAACACTCGTTACTGCTCAGTACCACTCGATACTCAACACCACTCGGTACTCGGTATTGCTCGGTACTGCTTAGTACCGCTTGGTATTCAGTATCACTCGGTACTCGATACCGCTCGGTACTCAGTACTGCTCGGTATTCGGTATCGCTCGGTACCGCCCCGCAACGCTCGGTACCATGCTCAATATCAATGCTCGATACTGCTTGGAACCGAGGGGTATTGAATGGACCCCGGCATATCCATACCTGTTAACGGCGAATGGCGCACCATGGCGCAAAGGTCCATTTGGAGCCATGGCGCATAGCGCACGGCGCGGCGCGCGCTATTTTGAACATGGCGCAAGAAATATAAAAAATATAAAATAATAAGCATGAATATGAAATATTATTAAAAATGAAAGACAAGCTATCATAATAATAAAATACAACCATGACATATATAAGTTCGACTAAGTAACATCCAAATATCTCATAATTCAAATATTACAATATTTTTTAAAAAGATCAAATATGAATTTAATCTACTCTTCTTGGGAATCATCATCATCAGCAAATGTTAAAAAAGCTTCATTATCTTCTTCAACATTGTCTCCTACTTCATAATCCTCTTCATCACCCTCCTCATCATCATTCTCAATAGCAACATCATGCCTAATTGAAGATTCTTTCTCTTTCCCTTTAGATCTTTCCCTAGGGGCATATTATAGCTTTTATCATAAACACCAGTAGCTTTAGCAACACTTGTCCAAGTTAAATCTTCCTCTCCAGCAATAAAGTCATTTTCTTCATCGGACTCATCATCTAATTTTCCTGTTAGCCATTCATTTGCATCATCTATCTCAGTCAAAGAAATATGATCAATGACATCACGATGATTGAATCTCCGAATCAGTGCTCTATTATATTTTACATAAACTAAATCCTTTAAGCGACCATGATCCAATTTACTTCTTCGTTTACTATGAAGCTGCAATTAAAATATTATTACATTACTATATTATGGGAACATATATAAAAAATCAACACATACATTGTAAAATACTTACATGTTCAAAAATACTCCAATTGCGTTCGCATCCAGATGAACTACATATTAAACTCGTAGGACTTTGATAGTCCAAAACTTTGTAAATTGGGAGCTCCTTGTCCATATGCCAACCACTAATCAGCTGGAAGAAATGATTTTTTTTTCAATATTATATAACAAATCAGTCTTAATTTTTTTGTAAATAATGATACCTGGAGATCGGGTAGTTCTTTGTCTTACAGCTGGAGGAATACCAAAAAGTCCTTCACCCCTAATGTATAAACTTAATTCATTACTGATTTTATCTTCTTCAGCTACATCTTGAGATAATCTTCCAATACATTGATAAAGACCATCAGCTATTTCCTTATCCTTGGCAATATCAGGGTTATTGAAGAAATATTCAGGATTTAAAAAATGTCCCGCTGCATGTAGAGGCCGATGTAATTGCACTTCCCATCTTCTATCAATCATTTTAAAAATTTGATCATACTTATCACTGTTATTGAAGCTTGCAGCAACTTTGCCTCTTTTGCTCTATCAAACATTGCTTCATATATGTATGCCATTGGGGGCTTCTTCTCTCCACCTCAACCAATCTAAGAACCTTTAATAAAGGACCAGCTATTTTTAAGGCATACACTATAGTGTTCCAAAATGATTGCTGTAAGATTGTATGTTGAGATTGTTTTGCTTTAGCCTCTTTCGCATAAGGACCCAAGATAAATTCCTCACAAGTGAACATTTTCTTCAAGTTCAGTTGTTGTTGATGAAAACGTTGTAAAGTTAAGAAAGCTGTTGCAAAGCGAGTCTTTGCGGGTTTGACTAGTGCTCTTTGATTTGTGCACCTTCTCATTAACTCAAGTAAGCGAGGCCTAGAATATATAAAACTTTGTACTGCCATTGCTTTCTCAAAGCATCGTCTTAGCTTTTAATTTTGAAAATGTCCTCCATTAATAAATCCAAACAGTGAGCAGCACAAGGAGTCCAATAAATGTGAGGATATTTGTCCATCAATAATTTTCCTGTTATGTCATTATAATTTAAGTTAAGATGTACACAAATTCTTCATGAAATAACATAACTTTAGAATAAAAGTTGTGACAAACCTGCAAGAACATTTTCGGATGCATTATCAGTGACTACTTGGATCACATTATGTGGTCCAATAACCTCGATATACTTGCAAAAAAGTTCAAACATTTTCACAGCATTCTTGGAGAAAGAACTAGCATCAATTGATTCTATGAACGCACTACCTCTTGGACAATTAACAAGAAATTGATTAAGCTTTTCCCATTCCTTGACGTCCATCCATCTGCCATTAGAGAACAACCATATCGTACACAATCTTCTTGATGGCGTCGCAATAGCTCATGTGTATGTCCAACCTCTTTCTTCAAACAAGTAACTCTTACCTCATGATAACTAGGAGGTTTCATTCCAGGTCCAAACTGCCCAAGTGTCTCCACCATAGCAGGGAAACTATCATAGTTCACATCATTAAATGGAATCCCAGCATCATACATCCATCTACTGAACACTTGAATAGCCCTTCCCCTCATTTCCTTTTTAGCTGCATCCATTTCTTTGTTAAATTGACCTTTTCTATGTTTTACTACATCTTCCGGATTTGGTGTAAGGAAAGTATCTAATGGACCTTTAGGTCGTGATGTTTTGAAGATAGATGTAGATGTTGATCCTTGACTAGATGTGTTAGATTTATTTGTCCGCAACATTTTAGATGGTTTAGCAACTAAAATATCATCTGTCATCACATCAAAGTCTTCTTCTTCTTCTTCAGCAAGGTTGACATTTGATATGTCATTAAACTGTTTCTTTAAATCTTTTTTTTTTCAACATGGATGCCTTAATTTCAGACTTCACATGCTCGGGACAGTTAGAGCAAGACCTTGCATTCCTAAAACCCCCAACGAGGTGTTGTTTGTGGCGTGTAATTCCTCCTTTTGTTATTTTACCACAAAAAATGCATGTCACACTGTTGTTGTCGGATTCATTTGTTAGTATAGCATATTTCCATGCTGGATCTTTTTTTAAAGATTGAACTGAATCTGACATTTTATGATCACCTAAAACAAACAAATTTAGATAAAAGAAATATAATATTGTCCAAGAAACATAATATGGGGGCTGCCGGGGGTCCAAGGGGGCGCTGCCCCCTGGCGGGGTTCGACCTGCCCGGTCAGGTCGCTGGGTCAAGGGGCAGCGCCCTTGCGGGGGTTTCAGGGGGCAGCGCCCCCGGAACAAAATTTATTTATAAGAGGAATTTTGAAGTTCGTTTGTATGGAAATTAGGAGCAGTACCGAGCTGTACCGAGCAGTACATAGCAATACCGAGCGGTATCATGCATGTACTTAGCAATACCGAGCTGTACCGAGCAGTACCGAGCATTTACATAGCAATACCGAGCGGTATCATGCATGTACTTAGCAATACCGAGTGTGTACCGAGCGTGTACCTAGTTGTACCGAGCTTGTACCTAGTTGTACCGAGCTTGTACCTAGTTGTACCGAGCTTGTACCTAGTTGTACCGAGCTGGTACCTAGTTGTACCGAGCTTGTACCTAGTTGTACCGAACAAGTAACTAGCGGTACCGAGCGGTATCTAGCATATACATAGCTGTACCGAGCATTTACTTAGCGGTACCGTGTATACCTGTTAAGTTATAAATTCTTGTAAGAAATAGCCGTGCAAAACAACAGAGCTGTGCGAAATAGTTGGAGGTTGCAAATCAGAGTCAGCTGGTAAGATTTTTTATTGGAACAGACGAAGGAGGGGGCGGATTAGGCAGAAGCACTGCTCTGCGGGACGATTCGGCGGAAACAACGACTTCAACTTCTGGACAGATTCGGCTGGATTCGACGGAAGTAGCGAATGCAGCAAATAAAAAACAAAAAACCTTCGACTTCGGGATAGATTCAGCGACCTCGACTTAGGGACTGCGGGATGTGTTCGGCGGATGCAGCAAACAGAAAATCTTTCGTGAAATTAGGGCAATGAATAGTCGTTTATCTTAATATATATATATATATATATATATATATATATATATATATATATATATATATATATATATATATATATATATATATATATATATATATATATATATATATATATATATATATATATATATATATATATATTTAAATATAAAAAACATTCATAAGTATACGGAAATTTAAAAACAATTTGACGCGCTATTTTGCGCCGTGCGCAATGCGCCATGGCTCACATGTGGTGCAAATAGCGCGCGCTATTTTGAACACATGCGCCTCGCCATGAACATGGCGCCGTAGGTGCGCCGCGTCGCGCCGTGCGCCATGGCGCGCGCTATTTTGCGCCATTGACAGCTATGACCCCGGCATATCTGCGACATATCTACACTTTTACTTAAAAATTTTTATGTTTCAAATTCATGTGGTTGAATTTGTGTCGATACATCGTAGGATAATGAGTTTTAGTGGCGTAGGAATTGGGCCTGATGATGGTCTATCAGAGACCAATTCAATTTTTTTTTTGTCATTTCAAATATTATGCTTTGATTACTTTCTTAATTTTTATGTATGATTTATATATTATAATGCCGTACCCACGCCGTATCTGTATCCTGTATTTTTAAGAATGACGTGTCCCGTATCCATATGGTTTCATATCTGTGTCGCCATATCCGTATCGGTGCAACATAGAAGATAAACTATCAACATGTTTTACATGAATAAATATCTACTAACATGTGCAGACAAGTAATATCATATTATAGGGAATTAGCTAGTAATAGACTTAAAAATATTTTGCCTATTATACTAGAGGTTGAGTGTCTAACAACAAGTGTTAGATCAACTTCACGATGGGTTTCCTTACTCCGGTCATCTCAAAATCTCAATATCTTATGCACACTAAAAGAAACCATCAATTTTCTCAAATTACAATAATTTCCTAACTTAACAACTTCAAAAACTAAATAAAAAATAAACTCAAAATAAGCACTATTCGTGAAAGCCCTAAGGTTCACCAACTTCAAACCATGAGTGTTTGGCTGGAAAAAAAACACAAAAAGTCCGGAATTTCCCCTCAAAGCTAGGCCTCCAGCCCACAAAAGCATCTTACCCAACTGGCAATTCACAACATTTACTTGACAACTAATGGCTTATTGGAATGGTAATTAAGGGAAAATAGGATGAGTGTTTAAATGCTTATATATATAATCCTTTTTAAAGCCTTCATACCGTCCTTCACTTGCATGTCACAGCGAATGGAAAGGAAAAGGAGTGAGCAAAAAGAAATGAATAATACCTAGTCTATGAATACTAAAATTTAATTATACTTAGGTTAAGTAATTTATATAGGCTATAATAGAATTTTATGTAAGTACCTTTAATCATTTTCATAGTATGGGAAGATTGAGGAACATTTTAGGTTCATTTTTAGCTTATCTTTGTATGTTGACTTATTTTATTTTTAGTGTTACAACAGTATACGCATGTTAGCCTAGTCTAGTTCGATTAAGTCAATTCAATGAATGGGCTAAGCCTCTAATAATTTAGATTTAGTCACCTTGGACAACCCAGCTACGACAACCAGCTCATTGGATGAAGTGGTCCTTAAAGCGTCTCCCAAGAGAAGTCCTTTTTGGAATATTTAGGCCAATTAAGGCAAACTCACACACACATCACATACGCAAGTCGAACCCAATAACTATTGATTGATAACCAAAGTTCCCAACTAATAGACCAGAAGTCCTCAAATACAAGTTACTCAAGAAGTTGGCCACCCAAGATAGGTTAACTGATAATGACCTATTAACTGAACTATGATGTCAGTACCTCCGAAGTTATTAGACCTTAAGTGCTTGCTCTAGGGTAGCTGATGCTCTACTCGGTGATAATATATTATTATTGTATTCAACCATAATGCATATCCTTACATATCATCTCAAGTACATGTCCAACAAGAAACCCCTTCCGATAAGCATCATTTTCAAATAAGGCTACACCTCCATCCATAGTGATGTTCAGCTAATCATAAATTATTGATTTCTTATATAGCCCAACTTGTAACATTGAACTCATCATGCCCCTATAAATAAAGGATTGAGGCTTCAAGCTTAAGGTGATGCTCATTTTCACAGGATTAGCTGTTTTTGGACTTCTTTCCCACCTTTTAAATCTTATTTACAAGTTTTTAGCTAATATTTTTCAAAGCAATTCTATCTTTTTTTTCCTCTTTTTGGACTTGGAACCTTGTTCTTGAGACCTTAGGTGCACATGCAATTCTTAGGAATCTTGCAGGACCCAAATGAAACCCTCCAAGATCTTCCTTGATGAAGTCAGCTATTTAAGCTCTGAGAGGGAATTACATCTCTGTTTTAAACTTTTCCGTGGCATGTTTCTTGTATCATTGTCGTGTGTGTATAACTAGCACCAAGTTAGCCAATCTACCCTCTTAAAGTGAGCCTAATCAGTTTTCGACCAAACTCTTAGCCAATCTCCCCTCACCAACTAATTTAATTTCCAATTGATAAATCTATTTCCAATAGTGTGCAGGTTTGCATTTATGTAAGTACGGTTGAGCTGCTCAAACGCAAGAAATGCCCATACTAGGGTTTGTCGTGTCTTATATGTTCATGACTGATGCTCTATTTTGCCCCCAATTGACATTCTTAGGAAGCACAAGGTTTTATTATTTCATTCATCTATTGTAGTCAATTAACCTTATTATCTCTATTAGTCAAATTGTGATGGTCGATCTAATTAAAAATGAGTATTATTTTTAATTTGTTGTCATTTTATTTGGGGCAATTTCTTAATGCTTTACTTTTCAAATTAGTGCTACACTTTCGTTTGGCTACTGATTACTTATTAATTTTTAGAAATTTTGGTCATCAGAAAGTATTTTTTATCGTTGGATTTGACAGAGTATGATTGCTTTCCATTTTAAAAAAAAGAAGAAGAATATATATATATATATATATATATATATATATATATATATATATATATATATATATATATATATATATATATATATATATATATATTACCCTTAACAACTTTAAAAAAAGTTAAATTTTCTATAAGAACTTTACAACCACCTTTGGAAAAAAAAAATTACAATAGCCCCAAACAAATGAAAATGAATGACAACACCCAATATGGAAGTTGAATTGGTGTTTTTGATTTAACTCAAAATTTTTAACTTTAATTTTGAAGCAGAAAGCTAATAAATTAGATATATATATATATATATATATATATATATATATATATATATATATATATATATATATATATATATATATATATATATATATATATATATATATATATATATAATGAAAAGATTAGATCACTAAATTCAATTACACTAAATAAAGAAAAACTACTAGTGACTTTAATAGATCAATCACTAAACATAGGTTGCATGAAAGATAAAATTGTTACACAAGAATTATACTTTAACCATTAATGTCTTCCATGAAGCACAAAATTGGGTTATGCATAAATTAATCATAAGAAAGTAAAGAGCAAGATCAAAAGAGGCACAATTTAATTTTTACATGGTTTGGTACTAAAGCCTATATCCACGTCTTAGGCCCTCTGAATCAATGATTCTCTACTTTCTCCTTTGGCCATCATGTGGAGAAGCCCCTCTCCTGGATGGGTAATGGACAAACCCTACATCCTTTTCTTCTACTCCAAGTGAAAAGACTACTACTCTAACCCAAGTGTTAGTCTATACCTTCTTTCAACACAGACTTCTGGATCTCATTGATCTCTTACAAATTCAATCAAATAATAACTATCAATACTCAATAATAAATATCAAGTGGAAATAACCAATTGGTGCATTAAAAAAAAAAAACCAATTGTTGCATTTTTTTTAATGGTGCATATGTTTATAAGGGATTTTCAAACTTAAGGTTTTCAAATGAAAACTATAAAAAAGTCATCCACAATGCAATTCTCCCTTTTTGATCGGCTCTCATACATTTTAGGATTTTTAGAGGGATTTTATATTAAATGCTCTAACAACAAACCCTAAAATAGGTAAAGTTGTAAAGTACGGTCGAGTGTACGATATAATCCAAGCATAGTGCAGTACAATTAGTTCAAATAGTAAAAAATTATAAAAATTCATCTTTGTTTCATTATCCAATATGATTTACTTCATACTATATAATTAGTTATAACCTATACATATTAATTGCCTTCTTAATCTACGACTTAATTAGACTAATTTAGGAAGGTGATCGTACAATAACGAAAGCTTGAATAACTCACCGAGCATGCACATAGCGATACCTAGCAGAACCGAGCATGCACTGAGCGGACGAATGAAAGAAAGCCGAGTCATGAGTTATTCAAGCTTTCGTTATTGTACGATCACCTTCCTAAATTTGTCTAAATGTACATGCTTGGTACCGAGCCAGTACTGCTTTGTACCAAGCAAGTATATGCTCGGTACTGAGCGGTACATGCTCGGTACCAAGGTTTAAAATTGCGTAATCGGGTATTGAGGCGTTTTTCATTCGTGAGGTGAGGCGTAAGCCTAAAATCAAAAAATTTCCTAAACATAAAATGATAAATTATATATATAATAATGAGTAAATAATATATAAAACATAAAAATGCTACTTACCACATCTTTGAGGATAAATAACAATGACATATCACATAAGAACTCGCTAGTCATCAGCATTGTCATCACTAAGGGGGTCTTCATTTGAATCATCATTATGTTAAACTGCTCTCTTCTCTTCCTCATCACTTATAGAGTCCAATGTCTCCCAATCAACTCCTTCCTCATTATCAGTTATCTTCCTCTCCCCTAAATATTTTTGAACAATATCATAATGAATAATAGTGTAATACATTAATAAAAGACTAAAAGTCTAAGAAAAGAAAACTATATTATTTATATACCTTTTTTGATTTGTTCTTGAGTTGTGGTGAATGTAGATGCTTTAAGACCATCAAAGAAATCAACATTTAAATCTTCATATTGTAATTCAGACGGCATCACTTCAACTTCATCATCTACAAATCACTCATCATCATATGCCACATTTTCGCAAAGCAAGGGATCTTCATCATTCATTAATCCTTTTTTCTTTAAATTCCTATATCTGAGTCTCCTATTGTACATAATGTACACTAGTGAATTCATCCTCAATGTCGACAAACGATTTTTCCTCTTTATATGTACTTGGTTGTAGGTACTCCAATTTCTTTCACAGTCAGATGAAGAGCATGTCAAGCCCAAAACTTTCTCAGCAAATGCTACAATTCTGGAGTTCCATCGTCAAATTGAATCCACCACTCAACTGGAGATCGTTTGGCAATTGTATCTTTTGCTTGTTGTAATTCTAAAAAGCCTTTTTTGTTCCTAAATGGTACTAATTGCATGTCAGCATTTGATCTTTTATTTGCATCACTTATTATACGATTCATGCAATGATACAATCCCATCTTTATTTCAGGGTTTGTAGACTTGTTCTCTGCATATTGATATTGAGGGTTTAGGTAATAGCCAGCTGCATGCAAGTGTCGGTGAAGCTGCAGCTCCCATCTATCATTAATAATATTTCAAATTTTTCTAAAGCTTCCCTCATTGCCTCTTAAGTTGGAGGCAATCTTCTTTTTGGCTTCATCCATGGCATTGTAGATGAAACCCATTGCAGGCTTCTTCTCAGCATCCACCATCTTTAAAACATGAACTAAAGGTTTAGTGATTGTAATGGCATATAAGACATTTTGCCAAAATCTATCATTTCAAACAATTTTCTAATCTCTTTTCCTAAGTCTTCGCCCAAGCATAACTCAACCACTGTGTAGATGTGAAATTTATAAATATGGATAACTGCGTAATATATGCGTGTATTATGTGTACTGTATGCGTTTTTTGTGCGTGCGTTATGCATATTATTTAAAAATATTAAAAAATATATATTTATAAAATTATTTTTTCCTTCAAATCAAAAAATGAATGTTTAACACTAATCCTTAAACATAAATGTCAAATACTAAAACCTTTTTAAACATTATATTCCTTATTCCACTTCCTTAAATACTATCTACCAAGATCCCTAAACCCTTTGTACTTGTTCAAAAGCATTCAAGATTAGAAAATGAAATCATAATAATCATATTGAGTATAAAATGTAATAACAAATTTTATTTCATTGTGTAAAACATATTTCTCATAATTTTAATATAAATAACCTAAAAACAAAGATCTATTATCTTAATTAAAATATTTAGTAGAAATTTATAAATATGGATAACTACGTAATGTATGCATGTGTTATGCGTACTGTATGCGTCTTTTGTGTGTGCGTTATGCATATTATTTAAAAAATATTAAAAAATTATTTAAAAATTTATTTTTTCCTTTTAACAAAAAAGAATATCTAACACTAAACCTTAAACGCAAATGCCAAATACTAAAACCCTTTTAAACATCATATTCCTTATTGCTCATCCTTAAATATTATCTACCAAGATCCCTAAACCCTTTGTACTTGCTCAAATATATTCAAAACTAGAAAATGAAATTATAATAATCACATTGAGTCTAAAGTATAATAACAAATTTAATTTCATTGTGTAAAAAAATATTCCTCATCATTTTAATGTAAATAACCTAAAAATAAAGATCTATTATCTTAATTAAAATATTTAATATAAATTTATAAATATGGATAATTGCATAATGTATGTGTGTACTATGCATACTGTATGCGTCTTTTGTGCGTGCGTTATGCGTATTTTTAAAATATTTTAAAAAAATATTTATAAAATTATTTTTTCCTTTAAACAAAAAAGAATGCCAAACACTAAACCTTAAACGCAAATGCTAAACACTAAGATCCTTTTAAACAATACGTTATGCGTACTCTATGCCTATGATCTGCTTACGATATGCATGATTTATGCGTACTATCTTCTTACGATATGCGTGATTTATATGTATGATCATTAAATAAGTTCTTTTTTCATCAAATTAATGTAAATAACATTTATACATAGAAGCAAAAAATATATTATTCAGTTTCATGAAATAAATTTTTTACAGACTAGTAGCGAATATTTAGAAATAAACATTTTACAAATAATTTGAAAAACTATTATTTTTTCAATGATTTACAAAATATTTCATATGCAAATTCCGCCCTATACTTTGGCATGTCTTCTTGCCAACTTGTACTATCAGTACAATCATTATTGCCTTCAAGACTTATCCTTTCCATATATTTACAGACATACATTCCGCAATCTATAGAGTTGTTCTGTTTTGGCACATCTTTAATGGTAGAAAGATTCCATTTTTTGATATTACTATCAAAAGTTTCTTTCGTGTTAGAATATAGAGCTTTAATCTTAAAAATACATAGAACAAGGATTAGTTCTGTAAATTTTTTAAAAATTGAAGAGTTCATCAGTTTCATGATTTCATCTAACACTTAAAATTTTTGGAACAACAAGTCTATGCTCTTTGATGCGGTGGGGCAACGAGTTATAAAATTTTCACCTTTGTTCTTTCAGCAAACCAATCAGAAGGGTCCAGTGCGAGGATTTAATGATTGGCTGTAATAAAATGTTATTTGAAGTAACAGAAAGTTCGGTTATATGGTCGATTTGCAATTTGGACAATTTATCCCTTTTGTTATTCTGCAAGCGCAAGAAGTAAATGTAAGAAATGAAAAATAAATATTAAACTGGTGTTAAACTAATTAACTAAATATTAAGTTACTAATCTAATATACTGGCGAGATGTATAAAAATTTATGGTACTTATCAGGCATAAGATTACACTTCTCATTTAACATAAGGGGTGAAAATATTTACATGTTCATTGCCTTAATAACTGTCGCTTAATAACTCATCAATGTCAGCTCTAGAAATAATAATGTTATAAAAAAAAGACACTATCGTCCCAGAAAAAAAAAAAAAAAACGTAAAAAATTAACATATAATATGAATACCATACGCATATCATATGCAAAACTAGTAGAATTATGAGTTCATAACAGTTGCAGTTTTTATCTTTTATTGAACTTTTTCAAGCATTGATACATAAAATTTCTCTTCTCAGAACACAGTCTTATAATACCTTTGTAATTTTCTATTTCATTTATATAATCAGAAATTATTTGAATGTCATCTACTGGTAGGTTCATTTGGATTTGAGTATGGAATTAGTTGTATTTCAACTGAGATTGACTCATTTTGGGGGATTGACTCATTTCTGGATGAGATTGACTCATTTTGGGGGATTGATTTATTGGGGAGAGGGATATCTGATTTATGTTTCTTATTGAAAGATGAATAATATCTAACAGATTATTTCTGAGGAAATATTTTGCTCTGATCAATATGATTATTGAGCTTGACTTTAATAACTTCAACTCTTTCAACTAGATCTTCAAACTTTATGCTCAGCCTACCTTTAAATTAAAAAAAGAGTTTTGTGCAGGTTTTTTGGCAGGACTTGATTATTCTTTCTTGGAGAGATTCCAGTGCTTAAGCAGAAAAACTAAAGTGTTGTTGCTGAGGAGATTGGTGGGGGTCTTGCTGAGGAGGTGGGGTATGATGGGGAGATTGTGGGATGGGGGGTTTGATGGGTGGATATTTCATAAGAGGAATTAGGTGGATGAAGGGCTGTCTGATGGATATTTTTTAACGTTAACCAGATCAATTTCATCCTGGAAAACTCTCTGGAGTACATTAAAAATCTGACTTTTTCTTAGATTAACAAATAAATTAGTGACCACGTCTGTAGTATATACAATATCATTGGTCCATTGTAGAAAATGAGACTTTTTGTCAGCATATATAGGAGCATGAAAAGAAGTATGCTCCAGGAACCAAATCTGCATAAGATGAAAGAAAATTTTAGCAAATGAATAATAAAAATTAAATAAAATTTTGAATGAATTTAGCAGTTAGCACTCACAATTAGCAGAGTTATAAAATCATTGATGTAACCTGCTGATTTCTTATTTGAAATTTTGGAGAAGGCCTTATTAAACTCTCTAACTAAAAATTTCGAAATCGAACCAGTCAAGTTTTGACAAAAAATCATCTGTATTATTTGCTATTCTTTGAAATAACAAAGTTATTAAGTTGAAAAAGTAAATTTGAATATAAATACATGATAAACATTCTTAACATCGTTTGGAAGGGGTTTGCTTGTTCAACTCCAGGATGTATGCCTTAATTTTCAATGATCTGACTGAAGTATGTGCTAAGGAAAGGCAGGATATTTCTTCTCATTTAGATGGCAGACTAGTAAGAAGGGCCACTTCATCAGCAGTGAAAGGAATGAGCTGATCTTTTAGAATAAAACATTGCTTTGAAATGTTCCACCTTGAGATCAGCTCATAAATAAGAGAAACATTTTGTTCAAACCCAGGAAATTGCAAAAATTATATAATCTTTAAATGTTTCAATGTGTCCACAATTTCAGGAGAAATTTGCTGAACAAAATTATCACAGATTGTTCGAAAAGTCGAAACAATAGCATTGATAGGTAATTAGACGAACAAATATCTGAAAAATAAAAAATAAAAAATAAAAATATATAAAATAAGTAAATAAAATACGCATAAAAAAACGCACAATATAAGTATAAAGTACGCACAACATACGCATAGAGTACTCACAATATACGCACAAGCACGCACAGTATACGCACAATATACGCATAGAGTAACTCAGTGGTTATGCTAGCGCACGCACATCCTACGCGCAAAATTTGCTCTAACTACTCTATTTTAAAAGTTTAGGTTTAATTGCTAAAAACTTAAAATTTAGTTAGGGTTTAGATTTCAAATTTTAACATAGATTTTTAAACCCTAAATACAGAGAAAATACGATGACATCAGAGTATCAAACATTTAAAAAATTTTGAGAAGTAACTCATACGCATAACGTAAGCATAAAATACGAAGAATTTCAAAACCCTGAACACCTATGCATAGCATAAGCATAAAATATGCAGAACTTGAATAGAAAATATCTCAGTAAATTACCTTTCTCTTTGGGGGTGACGACATCTGAGAAGGAACTAAGTGAATGCTTGAAATTGCTTCGGAGTGAATGTGTGAAAAGTTTGACGGAAGTTAAAAATCAAAATGCCGTGTGTACTGTGAAATTTTTCTGCCATTTTATCTTTATTAGGATTTAAATGTTGATGCCACGTCGACACCTGACTAGGTAATCCAGGACTCCTTGTCGGCAATTGGGGGTCCGAACTGAAAAAAAAAAATATATTAGAATTATTTTTTTAAAGGCGGCGCCTTAAAAATGTGAGGTGAGGAGTAAACTTACGCCTCAAAACCTGAACTTATTGCGTGCGCTTTGAGGCTTAAAGGGACCATATTGCGTGGAGGCGTGCCTTGAGACGTGTCTTTTATTGAGCAATTTTAAACCATGCTCGGTACCATTATGTACATACTCGGCACCTAGCTTCACTCAGTACCGAGCGGTACATGCTCGGTACCATTCGGTATCATTCCATACAGACAACTTACGAACTTTAAAAATAACTTACGGTCGAACCCCGCCAGGGGGCAGCGCCCCCTTGGACCCCCGACAGATCGGTATATTGTTGTATTCATGTTGTTTTATTATTGATAATATAAATAATTATTAAAATCTGTCATATTGTTGATTTTGTGTTGTGATTTCTTTGCCTGTGAATAAATAAAAAATTTGTATATATCAATAATTTGATGTTGATTATTTATTTCTATAAATTATTAGCATGACTAGTGGCACAAGAAGTAAAGATCCTGCATGAAAATATGGAACTCAAGTTGAAGTGTCAGACGAAGGTGCAAAGAAGGGATATGTTTACATGAAATTTAATTTCTGTAAGAAACGCATAACTTGTGGCGTCAAGAGGTTGAAGGATCATCTAGCCTGTACTCATGTCAATGTGGGACCATGTGCAAAAGTACCTGATGAGGTGAAAAAGGAATGTACAGATTATTTAAAGAAATTTGCCACCACAAAAGAGGTCATACAAAGAAATATATATGAGATGATAGGAAAGTCTTCTTATTATGGATAAAAGCATGAAGATTCCAGTAGTGGAAGGCATCTAGTTTCTTCTAACAGAGGAACTTGGGGTCCTATGGATAGATTTATGATAAATATTGATGACGAGGATAATATAAACACTCGGGATCTTCAGCCTCCTACTGCTGCAAAAGAACTCAGGAACAGAGTTTGTTTAAATATCGTCAGATTTATCTATGAAAATGAGATTCCATTTAATGTTGTTAGGAGTCCGTCATGGATCAATATGTTACGATCTATTGGAAGCTATGGAAGATGACTACAATTTCTAAGCATGTATGAACTGAGGACTTGGATGTTGAATGAGGAGGTGAAGACAATTTTAAAAATGTTGGATGATGTTAAGAATACTTGGATTGAGACAGAAGTCCCAATAATGTCAGATGGTTGGTCAGATATTCAACATATATATGGAACAATTTTTCTAAAATCAGTGGATGCTTCAAATTTTGTAAAGGATACACAATTATTGTTTAAAATGTTGAATGAAGTTTTTGAGGAAGTTGGTGATGTTTTAATAGTACAAGTTGTTACTGATAATGCAAGTGCATATAGAGCTGCAAGGAGAATGTAAATGGAGAAGAGGCCCCACCTTTATTGGACTCCTTGTATTGCACATTGCATTGATTTAATGCTTGAGGGTTGGGACAGTTGCCTCAGCATAAATCAGCCCTATTGAAGGTTTATATGCATGTATAGACAGACTCATTTCTGAAGAAGACAACCTCAAAGTGAATGATTAACTTGAAAATTTTTATTTAAAGAAGGGAATGTTTGGATTTAGAGCAGCACAAGCATGTTAAAAAATACGATCTCCTGGTATGTTTATAATTTGTATATATTTATAATTTTAATTTTAATATTTATGTTCAAGTTTTCTATCTTAATCAATATTCATAAAATACTATTCATTTTCATGTAGAACGTTGGAGTCAGTTTAGAGATGATTTTCCTGAATTGAAAGCTTTTGTAGTTAAAGTTTTTAGCCTAACTTGTTCGACTTCTGTATGCAAGCGTAATTGGAGCATCTTCAATCAAATTCTTACTAAAAGAAGAAATCGATTGCCGACAGATCGAATGAACAAACTAGTTTATGTTATGTTTAACAAAAAACTGAAAGATAGATATCTCAAATTACAGAAGCAAGAAAGCATTAATAATGAAATTGATCCTTTACTTGTTGATGATTTACAATCTGATGATGAATATGTTACTCCTATGAATATTGATGTTTCTGAAGTTGAAGCAGAAGGAAAAACTTATGTCAATGAAGACAATGAAGCAACTACTCATGTATATAAAAAAAAGAAACAAAGTGAGATTTGGAGCTTCAAAAAAATTCAAAGGTATTCTGAAATATAATGAATGATTTTTTATGCTATTATTGTTTCATTTTAGAGAAAATGAAATATTAACTGATATAGGGGATAAAGGAAAAAATATTATAAATGAAGAAGAGTTTGAGGATGACTTTGACATTACTTATGAAGATTCTTCTGAAGACAATCAAAGTGATGATGAACCTGTATTGGGTCTTGATTCTAATTGGTTGTTTTATTTTTAAGTGAGTTTATTTTAAATCTTCTTTTCTAATAATATACTAATATTATCTTAGAACAGATCATCAAATTCACAATTGACATAATATTTTGTTATTTTTTGTCATTATTCATAATTTTAAATTACTTTATTTTTATCATTTTTTAGGCTTACGTCTCGATCCGCCTCAAGGCTTATGCCTCGCCTCGCTTAGCCAAAACGCCTTGATTTTCGATTTCGCCTTTTAAAACGTTGCTTCCATTGTGTTATAATTTCTAGTGTGTGCCATTATATGATCTACTTTAGGTGGTTAAATCATTTACGGAGCAATCACTCTGATACTAATTAAAAGTGAGTGACAACACCTAGGAGGGTGAGTGAAATGGTATTTTTGATTTACCATAAAATTTTTAGCTTTAATTTTTAACCATAAAACTAACAAAAATTAGCTAAGTATATATATGCAAGAATGAAAAAATTAGATCAAATAATAATATTAAGCCTTTATCCCACTACATGAGATCAGCTATATAAATCATGTTTCTTCATTATTTCTTATTAAGAGTCAAATTCTCATTTGAATTTAATTAAAAAAGGGCATTTCTAATACTTTCTAATGAAGTATGTATAGGCATTCTTCTACCTTTCTTAATATAGACCTAGATATATTACATTTACTTTTTTAATCTTGTCATCGAAAGGCCGACTTTTTATGTGACCAAACCATCCAAGGCGGTTCTCTCTAATCTTATCCATTAGTGGAGCTATTCTAACTTTTTTGAGAATATACTCGTTTCACATTCTATCTCTAAGAGTAGAGCCACTCATCCACTTTAGCATCTTAGCATCCTCATCTCTGCAATACTTAATGTTATGCTTCTCTTTTAATGGCCAATATTCTGTGCCATAAAGCATTGCAGGTCTCACAATCATTTTATAGAATTTTCCCTTAAGTTTGAGGGGTACGTTTTTATCACACAATAGACCCAGTCCATTCCTCCACTTCAACCATCCAACTTGAATTTTATTAATAATATTCCCATTTATTTCACCATCACTTTGAGTTATAGACCCGAAATATCTAAAATGTGTACTTCTTTTAATAGCATGATCGCCCAAAGTTATAATCCCCCATTAGATCTATTATTACTAAAATTACTCTCCATATATTCGGTACTCAAATGAAAACCTTTAGACTCTAAGGTTGACATCCATAATTCAAATTTCATTCAACTCCCTCTTTAGTCTTATAAACAAGAAGAATATAATCAGCAAAAAGCATACACTAGAGTACATTCTCTTGCAGATTAGATCACTAAATCAAAATATAATAGAGAAAGAAAAATTACTTGTGACCTTAATAAATCAATCTCTAAATAACAAAGTAACATGAGAGATGAAAAGTGTTACATAAGAGATTATACTATTAACCATTAATAATTTCATTCATACAGGACTATTTACTAGAGATCAATTTGTATTCTTATTTTTAAAATCATTTTTGATGTTTACTCTTGTTTGTGTGCGCTATTTGTTTACCCGGACCCTCAATGAACAATTAATAAAAGGAATAATACAATTATTGACCCGGCTTGTATCATTTTGTTGTTTGGATCATCCGCAACTTGCTTGACTCTAGATTTTTTTTAATCTTGATCCTTAATTTTGCTTTTATCATCTTAGTTACAGGTTCACACATAATATTTTTATTTCATCCTCGTGTGCATCTGTATTTTATAGTTCTACTTCATGCAACAATTGTATTAGTTAAAAAAAATCCAATTAATAATTAAGCAAAATTATATTTATCATAATTAAAATAGTATAATATGTGTTAAGGCTCATAGGGTTAACAACAGACCCTCAGAAATTGCTCCGTAATGGGAAACACAAAATGAGATATTATGTAGTGTGAATTCTTTTCTGCTTAAAAAACATCTCATTTTTTATTTTTTAGACTGCTTGTTCCTTATTTTCACTAATCATTCTCTTCAGTGAAAATTTCCTACTGGTTTTTGTTTCCCTTCTTCGAAAACATATTTATGCAGAATGAACAAACACTGAACCCAATCAATCGTGCATGTATGTTTGCCTGATTAGATCCCCCTCAAAGTTTTTACATTTTACCTCTTCTTTTGTTATCTAGCTATATCACTTCAGGATTTTCTGTTTTAACTGTTTGCTGCGAGGGGCTTAAAGTGGCACTCGTCTATTTATTTTTGAGAAAAATCTTATGTAATTATATATATTATGAAAATTTTATGCTTAAATTTTATTGTATTACGCTGAAGTTTGGGATCTGCTTCTTCCCCTCTTATTGAAATTATAGTTCCAACACTGCTGTTTTGACTTTCTTTTAATACAAAATTCAGTGCGCTCTAATGAAATTTGAAAAGCATATCCATTTTATAAGCTCAATGATCTTGTTTAGGTACCATTTTTATGGCATTATGTGAATCTAGGTCTGCAGTTCTTTTTTTTTTTTTTGAATTACTTTATCATAATACGTTGATTTGTCTCTCTTACCAGGAAGAACTTTGGGTTTGAATATCCTGATCAAAATTTAGCTCTTTAAATTTATCATTAGATGAGTGTAACCAATTTACATTCATGTTCCATTTTTTTTTAAATGCATGTAATAAATTGGACTTCTTTTTTAATTAAAAATTGGTTAGAATATTCTCATGCAATTGTTTTCTCTTGAAGATGTCATCTGTATGTTTCAATGGATTATTATTATAATTTCTGGAATTAAAGTTGTATCGTCATTTGCTTTCAGGTGCTGATAATAGTGCAGGAGTGGCATTCTTTGAATCAATCTGCTTTACTGTTCAAAGTTTGGAAAAAAAAAAAAAGCTTCTTTGAGAAGATCTTATCAGTGGATTAATACTGCTTTGGTCGTTGAAGTCAGCTTTTGTGAATGGCCATTTTTGAAATATAAACAGGTGAACTGGATGGACTATCTGGCAAATTTGTAACTAGATAGAAAAGCTGTCGTAGGTTCCTTAGAGGTTGGTTTAGTATGAGTTTTTGGTTGGTAGGAATGCTCTACATTCTCAAATTTGTAATATGTAAATTCTTGAAAAAAAATTAATGTTATATATTTTGAATTTGTATTGAAATTAGTGTATATATATATATATATATATATATATATATATATATATATATATATATATAAGCTGGTTTCAAACTCATTTTTAATCAACTCTATTTATTAGGAAAATAAGTCAAAAAGTATATTTCTGTGTTTAGTTTTTTAATTATCGTTATTCATAAATATTAAATATTGCTTTCTAAAACGGAAGTACAAATTTTTTTATTTTTGTACTAAAACTCTGTTTTGGAAAGCAATGAAAAATTAAATTTATTTAAAAGCCATATATATTCGCTTATGCAAGTTTAAACGTATGAATAAGTGAACATAATCTAATTTTTGAAGTTTTAAAAATACAGGTCGGTTTTAAAAATACAGGTTGGTTTGACTTGATCAATTGTGAACCGACCACAAGATCACTCCGGTCCACTTCGAAAATTGTTTCTGCATTAAATTGAATAAATTGGTCATAATTGTTGGGGAACTAGTCCCTTCTCTTTTGAATCGGCCGATTCAATTGCCTTAGTTTTTAAATAAATAAATAAATTTATTATATTAAAAATTAAATATTAACTAATTTTTATAAATAAATAAATTATTTAATATTTAAAATATTTAAGTTAAATTAATAGAAAAATTTTATTATAAATATTTGCCCCTAACCAGCATGAAGCATCTTCACATACATTATCCTCTATATCTCTCAGTTGAACATCTTTTCTCAATATCTCGTCGAGATAAAACAAAAGGTGGAGGCAATTATAGCTGTTGGTTCCACTATAGATTCAAAGGACATTATCTTCTACACTCTTAATGATTTACCATCTGCATACAATGCATTTAAAACGGCTATCTGCACTCACCTACAACCTATCAGACTCGACGACTTCTACTCACTTCTCTATAGTGAAGAGCTAAACCTCCAAGCTGATTCTGCCATTGATATTCCTGCTTCCTCCTTCGCTGATACTGCATTTGCTCTTCAAGAAGTGCGCAGTCGCTCATGTGGACGCTCATTGTCATCTTCATTTTATCGTGGTCACTCTTCTACATCACCTACTCGTGGTGGTTACCCTTCACCCTCTCTACTCGTGGCGGTCGTCATCCTCGTTCCTCTATTCAATGAAAGATTTGTGGAAAAATAGGGCACTCTGCATTCCAATGTTGGCATCACATCGATCTCTCGTACCAACCATAGTAACAAGCATATATGGCATTTGAACTACAACCATCAGGTGTCATCCTTGATTCGGGAGCAATGTCTCATCAGACCTCAAATCTTCAGCAACTGCAATCACCGCATGTTAACAATGGCTCCTCCCATGTTCAGGTTGGAAATGGACAATTCCTTCCCATTGCAAATGCAGGTCAAGAAATTCTACCAACCCTGTCCTGTAAGATTCACCTACATCGTATCTTACATGTTCCTCATCTATATCATAATCTTCTCTCAGCCAACAATTTAGCTATAGATAATTCTTGTTCCATTCTCTTTAATTCTAATGGTTTTGTCATCAAGTATGCCTGAACCAACCGGACTCTCCCCCATGGTCCATGTAAACAAGTTCTCTACCCCATTAAGATGACTCCTAATGTTCTCTCCGACTCCATTTTTGCGCTTCATCTCATTGAATCTAATCAAGCTACTTGGAATCAACTTCTCGGGAATCCATCTCTGTTAACTCAACAACACTTCTCTGCATCTCTTCCACCTACCAAGCTGTCTTTCTCCAATTTTCATTGCTTTGCTTCTATGCGAGCTAAATCTCAAAGATTACCTTTTTCTTTGTCTACAACTAAAACCATAAGTTATTTAGAACTAATACACTATGATGTATGGAGACCTTACCCAACTTTATCTTTGCAAGGTTATAAATACTATCGAGTGTTTGTTGATGATTAAACTCGATTTTATTGGGTATGTCCGCTTCACACTAAATCTGAAACTTTTGAAACATTTGTGTAATTTAAAGCTCTTGTGAAAAAACAACTCAATCACTCCATTAAAAATTTAACCTCTGATGGGGATGGTAAATACATTAATCATGCCTTTAATACATATATTAAATAATGTGGCATTGTTCATCAAATTACATGTTCTTATACACCTCATCAAAATGGTGTAGCCGAACGTAAACATCGGCATCTTCTCAAAACAGTTTGATATCTTCTCTTTCATGATAACTTATCAAATCATTTTTGGATAGAAGCTTTGCTCACTGCTACATTTACTATAAATAGATTTCCTTCCAAATCAACTCTAAACATGCCCCCTTATAAACTTCTTTATCACATCTCAAAGTCTTGAAATGCTTGTGCTATCTATGGATCCCTATCCATCTCTAACACAAATTTCTGCCTCAGTCCCAACCATGTGTTTTTCTCAGTTATGCTGATTCAACAAAAGGTTACGAATGCTTCAATTCTTTCACTGGTCGTATACACCTCTCCTGGCTTGTAAAATTCTTTAAATACATATTTCCCTTTCATTCTTTTACATATGTTTCGGTTTCACCTACTTCCTCTCCACCACTACCTCCCTCATTACTTGTTCCATTAACGTGTACTATCTCCACACCTTCACCAACCTCAACAAACCCATCACCAAACTATTCACCAGCTCTATCAAACACTTCAATTGTCTCTCCTGTAACAAAATCCACTCATTCTACTTCTTCCTTGATACAATCTACCCATACAGCTCCTATCCGCCAACCTAAACATCACATGATCACTCGCCTTCAGACTGGAACCATTCAACCTAAAATGATATTTTATTTACAATATTCTATAATTCCAACAAATCCAACCAGTTATTCACAAGCTGCTAAACATGTTGTTTGGAGGAAAGACATGTCTACTAAATTTGAGGCTCTTCAACGCCAAGGTACTAGGTCTTTAGTTCCTAATTACCCTAAACTCAATGTCCTTGGTTGCAAATGGATATTCCGTACTAAATACAATTCCAATGGCTCAATTGCTAGTTACAAAATCCATTTGGTTGCATAAGGATTCAATCAGGAATTCAGTTGGGATTACTTTGATACATTCAGCCCAGTTGCGAAATTTCCCACCATTCAAAATTTGTTTACTATGGAAATCACTTGTAAGTGGACTATTATGCAACATGATGTATCAAACGCCTTTTTTATATGGTCAGCTTGAGGAAATCATATATATGCTTCAACCTCCAATTTTTAAAGATCCTCAACTCCCCGATCATGTTTGCTATCTGAAGAAGTTTCTTTATGGCCTAAAAAAGGCACCTATACAATGGTTTTCCACTTTTACAAACTTTCTCACTGATTTTGGCTTTCAAGTCAGCTTTGCTGACCCATCTTTACTCATCTATTACAAAGGTGATACACAACTATACATCCTAGTATACGTTGATGATATCTTGCTTATAGGAAATGATTCTACATCCATCTCCTCTCTACTACATGATCTACACTTAAAATTTCAAATGACAAATCTTGGCCCTGCTGCGAATTTCCTTGGCATTCAAGTTGTTATTCTAGATACTAGTGTTCTTTTATCTCAGGTGCTTTATGCTGTTATGCTCTCAGAAAAATCGAACATGATGGATTGCAAGCTCGTTCTTACCCCTTTACCTATTAAATTACAGTCTATTTCAATGGATGCTGAATTGTTCTCCAAGCTCAAACTGTATAGAAAGCTTGTTGGATCCCTCAAGTATTTTGCAATTGCTCATCCTGATCTCTCATTTGCATTGAATCTTCTATGCCAACACATGCATAAACCTTACACTATAGATTATCAACTTCTAAAATATTTTCTTTGTTATATTCGCGACACAATTCATTTTGGGCTTCCTATTACTTCTTACTCCCTAGAAATAAATGCTTACTCTGATTCATTTGGGTGGCTGATCCCTTGGAGATTAATAAATGGTTATTATGCTTACCTTGGCTACAATCACATCTCTTGGTGTGTTAAAAAGAAATAAAAGTAGCTCGCTCATCCACTGAAGCGAAATATCGAGTGCTAGCTATGGCTGCAAGTGATATCATTTGGCTATGAAATCTAGCTTCTGAATTTCAAATCTCCATGCCTCTCTTACTCTTTATTCTGTGACAATGTTTTAGCACTTTCTCTTGCTAACAATCCAATCTTCCATGCTCGAACCAAACATATTTCCATGGATTTTTATGTTAATCGAGACGGTATCAAATTACATCATATTATTGTTCATTAGATCTCCTTTGAAGATCAGTGTGCTGATTTCTTCAACAAACCTTATTAAGCTACTCGATTTCAATTCTTATGTGCTAAGTTAACAATCCATGAACACATTGTTAACTTGAGGGGAGGTGATAAATGGTACGCTCTGTTTGATATGCTCATACATGTGTAATCAGTTGGCTTGCTTCTCCACTACCATGTTTGACACCTACAACTTTTCAGAAGGGACTTTTTTCTAACCATTGAAGCTCTACATCATGGGTAATCTCAGCCGCTACTCTCTAATGGCTTTGTCTCTTATTTTTTCTCTAAAAATGAGATAGAATGTAAAATGCCTTCTATGAAAAACTCTATGTTTACTATTGTTTAATTTTATGCTTGAGCTCTAAGTTCTACTGTATGAATTTGAACTTCTGTTGTGAACATTGATTATCTTCGTTGTTTTCTAATGAAGAAAGAAAAAACCTATTTTATATTTTTAAAAATAAAAGGAATTCCAACCAAATTTTACTTTTTTTACGTTAAACATTTTATCCACAAAAGTCATATTTTTGAATGCATACACTAACTCATTAAGAATTTAAACATAAAAATAAAATAATAAAATTTTATTATGTTTTTTAAAGTTTATGTTTTATCACTATAAATACAATTAATTAACTATTAATTTTATAAATATTTATATTTCAATGTTCCACATTAATATGTCATCAAAAAACTCAAGCTCACGAGTTTATATTTTTTATGATAACAATATTGTGGCTCACATCATGTTATTCTACTTGTATTTGCAATATATTTTTGTTTGTGTGTGTACTAACTTTTTAGAAATACCACGCACCATCCAACCAAGATTCAAGGCTCAAGATTGTGTAGAATAGGCTATGATGTAATAATTTTTGTAATATTCATTGATGTATTTTTAATTTCTTGAGTCAAGTCCTATAAGGGTGTATGCTTTCTTGGTGACCATGCACTCACACACTCGGAGGGAGTGAGATTGAGTTAAAATCAGAAGTTCATTTTTGAACTAATCATACTATACAATTTATATCGTACTGTACGATCAGCTCATTTAACTAATCCTACTTGATGATCTTTGCCACAAAAATTGAGTTTTTAGGATTTTCTGAAGCCTTCAATTTAAGCACATCGTACTGGACAATTTTTTGAAGCCCTCTATTTAAGATTTCTTCAAAGACATTGTAAGTGTCTTTAGCATTCATTGTGTCTTTGCTCTTATGGAGAAAGCTTTAAGAGAGAACTTGAAAGGGAGAGAAGAAAGGGTGGAGTTTGAGAAGGAGAAGATCCTTGGATGGGGTTTAAAGAGAGTTTGGAGGACAATTCACACGGTTGCTCTGGCAAGCTTGCACCTTAGTACCTTCGGATTCAAGGTTCATCTTGAGGAAAGTTTTGGAAAGAAGAAGATCTCTTTGGTGTCAAAGGACCTGGCTACTCTATCGAAATGGGGAAGGTGAAAGGGATTCGTGGTTCTCTACCATCACCTGGAGGGAGAAAAAGGAGTCAAGATTCTCTGCTTGTAAAAGGAGTTTCGTTCATCTACCGTACTAGGTTGGTGAAAAGATTTTGGGGGCAAAAGGAGAGTCACTAAAGGTTTAGTGTAATACCTGAAACAAGAGGTTTTGGGGAGTGGACGTAGGTTAGTTTTGACCGAACCACTATAAATTGGGTGTGTTCTTTCCTTTTATTATTTATGTATTTATTTTTTCTACAATTAACTGCTTGGGTGAAAACATTGATTTATCTTTTTATTGTGAATTTAATTCATTTATGCGTCAAGTTAGAAAATGTTTTTCTTCATCGTTAAAGCATTTTTTTAATATGCAATTAATCCTCCTCTTCGTTAGCCACGGGACTAGTTCTTTAGGGTTTCACAACTCTCACTAAGTTTCAAACTCACATCATCTAACAATAATCTCAATGCATACTAAAATTAGAAACCTTTAGGATTAAATTTATGGCTATCAAAACATCTATTTTAGCAAACATATAGTTGAACTAACTGTCTTGACATGTTGAATCCAACAACTCCAAAAGCTATTCAATCCAGATCTAAATGAGCCCAAATTAAGCACTTGAAGTGTGATTAAAAACTTTAGGACATTAATTGAATTATTGAATAATATTCAATTTTGTATATTTGCAAAGAAAGCAAGCATTTGGATAAGAGGAAACCAACATGCCCAAGCTAAATTAATTTTGAGATCATTAAGATATTTAAATACTTTAAGAGTGGTCTATGATTAAATGAATCAACATGAGTCATCCGATGGAGTATTTTTAGGATTTTGGCTAGATTTATCAAAATATCACTATAAAAATTATAAGTAGATTCTCATTCTCCACATGAAAGGGACTTTAAACTTGGATTGGAGAGTGTTTTCATATCTAAATAACTTTAGAGCTCTCTACCAAAGGTTTGATGCTGATGATCACCATTGGCCACAACCTTCACCTGATCATTATTATCAAACTATCATTGCTTAATTATCATCACCTTTTTATCTTTCATTCGACATTCATCATTTAAACACCATTGCATGATTTTTCACATTTCATTCACCATTATTCAACTGTCATCACTCATCCCCCATTATCTAGCTTCTATTGTTGTATTGCGAACACCTAACTAACATCATTCAAAAATGCCTTCAAAATAGCCTAGGTGATCAATCTCATTACTAAGAAGAAGAAAAATTCTACACTAGACTTCCTACAAGTAGTTGTGGGAGAATAAAATTGAATACCCACATAGATTTGAGATTTCTCCTATTCTTGTAATCTAATGCTACATTGAGAATATAATATTATCTCGAGAGATGAGAAAAATATTCATCAATGGATTCAAAGACAATGATATGGGTTGTTTTTGAAAAATCATATAATAGAAGAATAATATATTGTCTCAAAATACATAAATAATATTCTAGAATAATATTTAAGGATAAAAAATGAGTTTTTTTTTTTTTTTTTGTATTCAAACATGACAGTGAAATTATCATACCACATCAGAAGGTGAAATGATATTAATAAAGGATCTAAATATAAAAATAAGTTTTAAGAAAGTCTCTATTTCTATAATTAAATATGATAATCAGCATATCATATCACCTCAAAAGGTGAAAATGAAATTCCACAAAGCATTTAAATGCACATGAGTTTTAATTAAATTTATTTACATTCCCAAAGATTTTTCCTCTATCTTCCGAACATGATATAGTCTATAGTTACGATTTCCCCATAGACGTAGCTCCTGTGTTTAATTACATTTTGAGAAAGGTGAATATTCTCAATAACAATCTCGATTAAAATAGCAGGAGATATTATCTTAGATTTCAACATTTATGTCAAGGATGAGAGGTTCAGAGTTTTTAAAAAGGATTAAGTCAAATTTGAATAATGTTTTCTAGAATTTAAAGGATGGAAAATAGGGAACACCTAAGATTCTGAAACAACCTAGAACCACTCTAGTCTATCATATATTGGGCTTTAAAATTTTAGAGAGAAGAGATTTTTATGTTTGAGTTGACATTTTATATATTTGAGATTATATTTCTAGAGCATGAGAACTTTTGATTTGAAGTCTACCTCAAAATCTAAATCTAAGTTAGTTACTATAAAGTAGCAACCCTAACATATTCTAAGTAAGTGCACAAGTGAATGAATTTATGTACTTACATTTGTCTGAAGTGGAGTGCTAGCAAAACAATCTAATCTATATAGGCCATACTATCAGGTCAGCTGTTATTTATTTTTTGGAATATAAGGCCAACATATAAGAAAATCCTAAATGGCTTTGTTCACATGAGTGGTCTTGCTTCTAAACTGATGAAATAAAATTTTATTTATTTTTAATTTGTTCATAATAAAATGTATGTTAGTTGAATATAAAATTAGTATATTTTAAAGTTTTAAAAAAGGCATAAAAAAGTCCTAAAGTGCACAACTTCCTCTGAGATAGAATTGCACCTTCATAAATTAGGTGGTCTGCTACTACCTAAAGGAAGGGAGGTGAATAGCAAGGAGAGAATGAATGATATGTATGCATGAGACCCCAGATGAGCTCTGACATGCTTCTTAAAAAGCGGTTATCATTCTATGTTATCTTAAAATTTTATTTGATTATCAATAAAAGAATTTTTATTTGCTAAGAGCCTAGCAAAATATAGGTGAAGGCACATGTGAGAAAGAAACATAAAAATATATATAATTTCTACTATACTAATGTAAATAAGCATCAATTAGAATGTAAATATCAAATGTCTATATGGTAATAGCCACTTAATTATAACCCAGGGTATACTGAAAGTAAAGGTGGCTAGGCTCCACCAACAATAGCCTATATTATACTCCTATGAAATGATGCATATCTTAAAATAAGGCATTTTTCATCTTCATTTTATCTTATTTAACCTGGTTCTTTCCTCGGGCCTCTTGTCATTCATCTTCTTTTCTTCTAACTTCTTGCATATTCATCCCTTAGAGTTGCTAAATGAAAAGATTTCTTCATTAAAGAATGTTCTTTTATCTTTAAATCCCTAATCATTTGAAAATTTCCTTATTTTGAAGAATTTCAAAACTCTTATTATTTGTAAAATTATATTTAAAAAAATAAAAAACTAAAAACTCCCTGCATGTTAGTGAAGCAATTCCTATGTAAAAATTTTAAACATAAATCACTTTGCAATAATTATTTGCTCATTTTTTAGCAACTTATAAGCCTAACTATGATTTTAATGATTTTAGGGCTAAGAAGCAAAGAACACCTACAAAAAGTTTGATTAGCTTTAAATCATGACTATTTTTTATCCTTCTTTTTATATTCGTGCATATGGATGGCCACCTTCTTTTGGCTTTGGAAAAATGTAAATCAATTGAAAATATAATTTTTTAAAAAAATTTAATTTTTTAAGAAACTGAATTTAAAATTAAACACATCATTATGAATGATATATCACCATGTAAGGTAAAAATTTCATTCTCAAATGGATTCAGATAACAAAACTATATGCTTCATCCTCACTATCATAGTCAAATTTAAGAAGGAACTGCATAAGACCCGAAGGGTCAAAATGATATTAATTTATAGTATTTATGAATTATAGTATATATGTAATATCATTAACTTCATATTCAAAGACATGTTAGTAAATGATTTATCTTTTTGAGTTAAGAAAATATCACTTATTACCCATAATTTGAATATGATAATGATGATCGTCTTTGATTTTGATTTTTCAAAAGAGAATTAATTAATTTTTAAATTTATATGGGGACTTTAAATCTCCTACAAAGGCAAGCCGTCGTAGTTAATTATATCGTAGGAGCTTTGCGTTTCCTATGAATACTCACAATTAAAATATTGGTAAAAAATTTATTTGGGATTTTCAAAGATTGAGTGAGGTCGAAATTTCAATATGGAATGGATCAGATTTGAACAGTTATTTTGGAAGCCAAAGGATAAAAAGTAGGAGGTGTCTTGAGATTATAAAACAATTTAGAAACACCTTTCTCTATCCTTTATATTAGGCTTTATATTTTGGCTTAGGAAAAAATTAATTTGAGTTTGCAATTTATTAGAATATTGGAATTATATGCTCGAAATAGAGGACTTATGATTTTGGGTCTGCCATGGAACCTAAGTCTAAGTTGGGCACCAAATCATACTGGCCCAAAACTAACTAATGGAATGAAAAATAATCTAATCCCGGCCTGGATTAGAGTGCTAGCTAACCAACTAAAGCTTCAAAACCATGAGTATGGTCTTTATGAAAGATTGGTAAAGTTATTGTTTAAGTTTTGAGGAATTTAGGCCGACTTCTAGAGAATGTCCTATTTGGCCGCTTTACTTATGTAGGATGATTATGCTTGAATGCAAATAAATTTTTAGTAATTTAATTAATCTCTAATGCAATGCATTGTGATTGACCTTGTATGCATAAATGATATGAATCAATTTAAAAATTTGGCTTAAAAATATATTTTTCCCTAAAGATTGCACAATATCTTCTAGATAGAGCTACACACTAATAAGCTAGGTGGGCTACCACAACCCGCAGGATGGGAGATTCCTGAAAAGGAAGAGAAGATTCAATATGTATGTATGAGACCCTCAGCATGCCCAATCTTACTTCTTTGAATCATTTATCTTTCCATGTTGGCCTACATTTTTTATAAAATTATAAGTAGAAATGTTTCATCGTTAGAGAGCCTAATCACATCAAGGCTAAAATAAAACAGCATTCAAGAAAGAAACCAAGGAAGATTTATGAAACTCATATTTCACAAAAGTAAACACAACAGTTAAATCACATGATCAAAATATATCAAGCAAATGTAAAAGTTCATGTGGTAAATGCTACTTAATTACAACCCAAGATCTACAAAAAATAAAAGTGGTTTGTTACCACTAAGAATAACCTGGATTTTAATCCTAAAAAGGATGCAAGTAATTTTAAAATATGATATTTTTTGAAGTTTTCATTTCTTCGTCTTCCTCTCTTCATCAAGCTCCTTGGATTCATTGGGTTCAAATATCCAAATGGAAATAAATCCTCCCCAAAGGGGTTTCCTTTCCTCTTTAGATTTTCAAATCATCCTAATTTGAATCCATAAATGAAGGAAACTCTCCCTTAAAGGATGTTTATCTCCTTTTTAGACTTCAAATTGGATAGATAATATCCCATTTAAAATTAACTTTCATAACTCAAATTGAATTCAAATTACCTATAGGAAGTTAAAAAAAAAAAACTCTAAAATAACATGCATGGTTATCCTAAGCAGTTTATATATCAAATCATTAATAATCTCAAAGAGTTATATAATTTTATTTGCTCACATTTGAGACAATCATATTCACTTAGCCATGCTCTTTTATTTTTAGGGGGCTTAATAACTTTAGCATCTATAAAAAAATCATTATTAAAATTTAAATTTAGCCCTCTTTTTTATAACCCTACATGAGTGTGGTCATATAGAAAACTCTGTTAGCATCCATATCATTCCTAACCTAGGAGAAATCTAGCACCCACCACACTGATTCATAGATAGCTTGATAGAAATTAGTACATCAATAGGCATCACATCAATCAATTTATTATAACCAACATGCAGTGAAATCCATGAAAAACCTCAATACATAAGTAGTAGAGAAGGAAAGAATACCATGTAGCCTAAAACTAGAAGTGGTTGTTCTAACAAACCATCTAAAGTGTGTGCATCAAGCTATGTGGTTTGGATGTTACCTATGTTGGATAATTGTTGAAGTTTTATAGTGGTTTTTATTTACTATGGGATAAAGGGGATTTAATTTGAGTTAAAGTATGAATGCCTTGATGTTTATTTAGGATGAATTTTAATTGTTGACTGATTACTACGTTTATTTACACTAGGGCATTAAGTTTATTTACCTTTATTGTGGCTAAGTTAATAACCTCATTGGCCCGAGTTATCAAGTAGTAATTAATAATATTTAATTGATTTAATTGGTTGAAATTAAGGGTTAGTATTTTTAAAAAATTAGTTACAGATTTAATTCATTAGATTAATTATTTTTGTTGCCATCAACCATTTCATGGCGCTGTCACAATGGGTTTGAAGAACCAAGCCTCCTTAGGACACATAGCCCTACAACTCGTGGTAGTCCATACTAACAACTTGATTGACATAGTTGCATTAATGATTTAATTTGAGTTAAATAATTAATGATTAGTTGATTTTATATTTTAGCACTCAATTGAATTTGTTCATGGCATTGTCACAGCATACTTAAGGAAGCAGCTCAAGGTTCTTCATATTAAAAACTTTATTAATGGAGTGTTTGTTCTGTATTTTGAGGCTAGTAATCTGATTTTATTTATTTGGTTGATGCTTCATTGGAATTTTAGTCATTTGTTTAATTTGGAATTTTATTAATTTTTTTAATTCATTAAAAGAAGGTAAAATGCTTTTACTTTTTAATTTAAATCAAGTTCTAGAGTTTTATAAATACTAGTCCCTAAGCTTAATTTGAACCTAAAAGAAGTCCAATGCTAATGAGTTTGCTTAATTTGGAGTTTTTTTAAATTAATTATGAAAATTTGAAGCTTTGGCATTTAATTGAATTATTTAATTTATTAATTAAGGATGTTTGTTATTTTTGTACCAAACTCACTCCATACTCCTTGAAATTACTCCCAAAGGTCAGTGATGACCTGTAAGAGTGTTTTTGAGAGTTTAAAATTTATTTAGAATTTTTAATATTTTTAATAAATTATTAAATATCCTTAATTATGAAATTAAGACAAATTTTGAAGTTAAGTGAAGGGGATTTTAATTTTTTAAATAGAGAATTTAATTTTTAACAATTCAGTAAATTATATGTAATATTTTTATTTAATTTGGATTTATTACATTTTTTGGATTTTTCAGGCCCCTTAAAAGGGTTTGATTTTATATTTACTTAATTTTATGACATAATGACCTCAAAATTAAGTGAAATTAAAACCAAAGGTTCATAATATCACTAAGTTTACTTTTCTAGAGTATCACCCTTATTGGTGTGTGTATAATTTCCTAAATTTTTTTTAGTTTTCTAGTATTGTCCATAATTATGTTTTTAAGGTGTCACTAGTGTTCCAATGGGTCAAAATTTTGGTTCATTTAACCTTGACACATATTCAATCACACCACAAAAAATCACATCCTAATCCAACAAATTTGGGGAGTTCTGAATTTTTAAAATTTTGGGTCCAAAATGGACCCATCACTTTGCCAATTCACACCACAACAATCCAGAGAGAATCTGGACCTATAAAAAATGCAAGGACTACCTATGATTCACTTAAATTTTTTACCAAAAAATGGGTCCAATTTACCACTGGATTATGATAAAATTGCTAAAAGTTGATTTCAATCAAATATAAAATTTTCACAATTCACTCATTAAAATACATTGAAAGTAATTTTAGAAAATACTAGGCCTCAATACCTTTCCAATGAAACCAAAATAATTAAATTGGAAATGATTACATGGCGCGACACGCTGATGCAGTGTTAATAATCTGAGTTAGCATTTGATCAGGAAAGTGATATCGAGCACAAGACAGATGGATAGTGCGTGCACATGTCACAACGTTCCCTAATCCAAAATGTGCAATGCCTGTTAAAATCTTGGCAGACACGGGATTTTGTCCAATAGTAAATGGACCATCTAATTGCCCTTGTAATGTGATCAAACATTTATGATCAAATTAGTACTTTTAGTTCAAAATGAACTAAAATTTTAAATGCTCATAACTTTCAAAATACTCAACCAAATTTTTTAAAATTCGAAACATAAACTCACTGTAACTTAATCTTCCAATGTGTAGAGTTTGGAATCTCCATGTATTGTAGATTTTGAGTGCTTTTAAATAATAGTTTTAACTAAAAGGCAAGATATCTCAACAACTAGTGGATGGATTTTGATAAATTGTTTTACCCCTTTTGCTCCTGGTGATGTTCTCTCCAACTTTATAGAAGACTCCCCAAGCTGGTTCTAGTTATATTGAAAGTTTTTATGCAAACTTCACTTCCTCTCATTACCATCCTCTCTATCACTAAAATGCGGTTTTGAAGGTGGAAAAATGGTGGGATAGTGGTTGCGAGGGGTAGAGAAACTCTTAGAGAAAATATGTGATAGGTTTTGAGAGCTAGAGGCTATTAGGATAAAGTGGAGAATAGAATGAGGGTTTTTTGGCGGGTTTAGGTTACATGAACCCTCATCCTCAGAATGGAGGGCTTGGATTGGTTTGGGCCCTAGCTTTGATGCTTGCCACATGTCCAAAACTGTTAGAATCCAGGGGGAAGGTTGGTGCTTGAGACATGCCCCTCTTGGTTTATGTGATGGGGGATCACTTAACTTTTTCCCTATTAGTATAAATTAATGCTTGTCTTGATTTAAGGATCTATAGTTGGGCTCCTTAAAGAGGAATTTGGGATGAGTTTAAGCAGGTTTTACTGGAGGAAAGGGAGGGAGGGGGGGGGGGGGGGGGGTTCTTAAGTGGCTTAGTAATTTGACCATAGTTTCACCCTTTTTCACCATAGTTTCACCCTTTTTCATAGGTTTGAGATAAATTTTTGACTTGTTGACCTATTGACTAGTCAATGCTAATTGGGATAGGCCTTGAAGAGGTCCTAGATGCTGTAGGAAACCACCTCAAGGAGTTTGGAGCTAAGACTTGGAAGCTTGGATGGTAATTTATTTTCATGCATGAGTTTGACCCCTTTTAAATGGATTGATCAAGTAAAATCAAGGAGAGTTTGACTTAGGAAAATATTGGACATGTTTGGGGTGTAAAATTGAAAGATTTTGGATGACTAATTTGTTTGGAATTGATTGGAGGATTGAATTTGACATTGGTTGGATGTATGGTTGATTTGGTCAACAATGGTTGAATAGGTCAATCTAGTCAAACCAAGGTTTGGGTTTGGGCCAAATAAATTCAAAATGATATCTTGGGCCCAATGGAGATGGTCCCATGCAATATGAGGTCTCTTTTCATTGAATGTATATTTGGGCCATTTAAGGGCATTTTGGTCAACCATTGTTAATTAGGTTAGCCTGGTCAAAACAAAATTTGGATTTGGGTTCAATACAATTCTAATGATGTCTATAATTAATTATAAGAGGTTGCATGGCTTGGTTTGATTGAGCCATGTTGAAGTTTGGAGAAGACATCAATTTTTTCCTTAAGGGGCATTTTGGTCATTTTGGCCCCTAATCAACTCTAGGTCAACCAATGACCAATACCCACCAAATGTTATTTTATGTTCAACATGTCATAAAGATGATAATGAATATATTCAAAGGTTTGGGGAAGTTTCCAAGGTTAAATTTCATAAGATGCTACGTCTAGTCACATATGATATAAATATTTGAGGATTTTGCAGCTTTTGGATTTCAATTGAGTTTTTGGGGTTAGAGGTCTCAGATTGGACTCAAATTTGGAGGGTTGACCTAGGTACATGCCTAATCAATATTAAATTAATTGATCTTGAATTGGTGGTGTCATTTTATTTGATTTTGAGGTGATTAAAAAATCACGCAAAAAGGGTTATAGGATATGAGCCTTTAACCTTGAATTTTTGTTTGGAATTTTGGATTTGAATGTGGTTTTGGATTTGATTGATTGAATATGATTTTGGGAAACCTCATGACAAAATGAGGTCAACAAACCAATAAAAATATGATTAACAAGAAACATCCAGATCGCTCATAAACTAGAAAAATTTAAAGTTCCATCACATATTGCATCATAAGCATCAAAACATAAGCATCATAGTATGAAAGACACAATATAAGCATCATAATTTACTTCAACCATAATAACCAGCATTCATTCACATGCAAATTATTTACACATTATAAAAAAATATATGAAAGGATAATGACCTAACTTAAAAATAGAGTTGGTTGTCATAACAAATAATTTGCAATGTGTGTAATAGACTGTGTAGTTGGATATATCATGAGTATATTATTATTTGAAATTTTCTATGGACTGAGTTTGGTTTGTTGAAAATCAAAAGAATTTTAATTTGAGTTTTAGTATTTTTGATGTTTTGAGATTTATTTTAGGATGGATTTTAATAATTTAAGTTGATTAATGATTAGTTGTTTTGAGCCTTTTCATTAGCCACTGAAACTTTCAATCCAATACACATTTACCTTCCTAAAAAGAGTAAGCAAGGTGAGTGAAAACTTTAAATGTCTAAGTATCTTTTTACTAAATTTTCATTGGTTATTTAAGTTGAATAGCAATTATATTTATTAAATTAGGCTATGAGGTTTATTTTATCCTCTTTAGGGCTAAGCTAATAGCCTTGTAAGCCCAAGTTACCTAGAAACTACCAATTTATTTATGTTTGACTATTTGTTGGTGATTTTTAATTAATTCAATTTACTTATTATTATTATTTTATAAGATTTATCATTTAACACTAATATCTTGTCAATTCATTCATGGCATTGTCACAACAGACATAGGGATCAATGCCCCATTAGGACACGCAGCCTTATAGCTTAGGGTTTCTAGCCTATAAACTTTATTGATATAATGGTTTAATTTAATAAAGTGAATTTGTCATTTGATAAAATTTTGGTAATTTATTGAATTATCAAATTTATTTAATTATTTAATAAATGAAGATTGATCAAAATTTAACTTTTTTATTTATATTAAATTCTACAAAATTTTATTTTTTATAAATACTAAACTCGATGATGAGTCCAATGCTTTTGAGTTTGTGTCAATTAAGATTTTTTAAAATTAATTATGAATTTTAAAGAAATTAACTTAATTAAATGAATTAATTAATTCAAGCAATTAGGGAGATTTTGATTAATGGTCTAAATAAATTCGAAACTCCTTGAAATATCTCCCTCCCAAATGTTAGTAATGACTCTTAGGATGATTACAAGTGTTTGAAATAATTTAAGATTTTTAATTATTTTTATTTATTTTGTTTAATTAATTAATTTTTTTTCTTAATTAACAAATTACTTTTTTTTTGAAAAGTTTATTATGATGTGGCTCTGATTTTTATTTCTTAAACATTTAATTCTGAGTAGTATGACACTTAATTTATATTTTTTTTATTTAATTTGAATTAATTATTATTTATCATGATTCTAGGTCAACTATATGAGTATATTTTAGGTTCACTAATTGATAGAACAAATGAATTACAATTATAGTTAAATTTTAAACATAGGTTCAGTTGAATATATGCTTCGAAACCACTAAAATCTAAGCTATGAAAGCCTTTCTAGGTTTCATAATTAATCCCCAAATTAAATATAACTCTACTTTTAGGGATTTAATTTAGGCAATCTATTCAATGGATGGAATTAAAATGATGATCATCTAACACTTATAATAATATGAACACATCACAGAAAAATGAAGCCCTAATTTTTTGTGCATTGAAAGCTATGAATTTTAAACATTTTAGGCCAAATTGTGGCCCATAATTTAAAAATTCAATTCATAAAGATTCATTCATCATTAAGGCCCATAAAAATTAGGGTATGTAGCACACATAACCTAGTGTTCACTATCAAAATTTTAGCTCATTTGGACCACAGGTCAGGAAGTAATCCAAGAAAATTAAAAAACCTTTGAACCATAATTACTCTATTTATAATGGTCAAAGTTATTTGAAATTATGTATTATATTAATATATATTGAAGTAAAAGAAAATTTATTTGAAATTATTTTTACAATAAAATTGGGCTCAAGCTAGTTTAATGAGCCCATGAACTCAAAAATTTGATGAAAAATAGATTTATGGTAATTTTAAAAGTTTTGGGCACTTTTTGAATTTATTTTTGGATTTAAATAAAAAATGTGGTCGATGACGCAATTATTAGTGGTGGCGCAATGATTGAATTAGCGGTGGTCACACGTGTTAAGTAGGGAAGGTGCCACGTATTCATGCATTATCACTTAAGTTACACAGCATGATCAGATTGTATGATGGTTCAACTGATAATATCATATTGGATGATCCATTCCGATTCACTTTATTCATGCAAAAAGAATTGGAAGAACCTTCATATCTTTTTGCGTAGCTATCTAAATGCCATAAAATATGAAACACATCTTCCCAACACTCAGATGAAGAGTGAAGAAGTATTTAGAAGATTTGAAATGAACTTTTTAAAAGCTATTTTAAATTAAAGATTTAAACCATGGTTGAACATTAACCTCAATACAATGGACCTCATGGATTGTGCAATTGCTTGTTCACTTCCTTGAAGCTCTAGAAATAACTTCTCTCAAGGCTTGGAGGCTAAAGGAACTAAAGATTTTGAGTTATGAGTGAATGATAGAAGAATGAGGGATTTCACTCCCTTATCCTTATCCAATCCCTCCTTTTTAAATGACGGACTATGATTCATTAATCTCCCTTATTAGATTATTACCAAGAGTCTAAGATTGTTGGGGGATAGTGCTTTGGGCAGGGGAGCTGTTGAGCAAATGTGGAACGGGATGGGTTATCCCTTTCCATAATGGGGAGCACAAAGTACCACTTTGGGTTAAACCAAGGGCTAAAATTAGGTTTGGGAGTCCTTGTGAAGCTTCTAAAGCTAGTTTCAACATGTCACACAAGCTATTGTGGAGGGATTTTTGGAAATTGGGCTAATTTGACCAATTTAAATTATTTAAGGGTTTTTTTTAATAAAATTGACCATATTGACTAGTCAACTTTTGGTCAAACCAACTAGGATGGACTATTGGGAATCTCTAGAAGCTATTTGTTTGAGTTTTGGTGAATTTGGTTGCATAGATTTGAAGTTGAATTTGTGATATGTGTATGTTAGAGGTTTATAAAATTTAAGTGTTGATTAAGTCAACACACCATGAATTGGCTCACATATAATTTAAGTTTACACAAAGTATAAAATGGAGTGAATTTTATGGGTTGGATGGATTGATTTAATCAATGATTTGAGAGAATTTGATGACAGATCATAATATATGATCATAGATCATACTACACGAGTCACTCGAGGAGTCTTTGGATGAAGTTATGATCATCCAATATGATCATAAGATTGTAATGTATGACTCACCTAAGGGCTCTTTAGATGATGTTTGGATCATCTAGTATGATCATAAGATTGTAATTTATGATTCACCCCAGGGATCTCTAGACGAAGTTTGGTTCATCTGGTATAATCATGATTTTATATTGTATGATTTGATAATGATTTGTACTATTTGTACTGTATGATTCATTAAGAAAGTAAACTCATATCACTAACAATCATTTGGTGATTATCAAGTGATGATTTAGGGGTTAATGATGTGATCATTATACCAAAGAACAATGATGGATTGGAATGAAATTCAATGATTTGTATATAATGATTAGGTTTTATTTTGGAGAATTAACCTCACTGTAAATGAGGTCAACAAATGAACCCCCAATAGGTGTGATGAACTTGAAAAATAAATCACATGTGTTAGTGTTGATCGAAGCGATCAAGTGAATCTCAAAGATTATTTTATGTTTAAGGTCTGATTGGTTTGAGTTTTGTATTTGAAAATGGGTGGTTTGATTTGAAACTAGGATGATGCCACAAGGGGCTTTCTCAACCACTAGCAGATTTGGATTTTATTTGAAATTGGAAGTGAAGGAACTTTTGAAAGAGAAAATATTCTTCTCCTTCTCAAATTACTACAATAGCTTATCATTATTTCATTGGATATTCAAGTGTCGTTGGAGATTCAAGGGATAAGGTGCATATCATTTTCTCAAAGGAATAAAAGAGAATTTTTTGACAGATAACTTCAATTTGATTCACGTGATTTTGAGGATTTGAAGCACGGGGACTCACACCTAATCACAAATCTAAAGGATGTTGACGAATATTCTTTGAGTTTGATTTACTTAATAGATCTATGGAAGGAAAGTATGGGGACTCACACCCAATCTCAAATATAAAGGATGACTAAGCTATAATGGGGCCCATTAGGCTTAAATCCAATAATAATAAGTCAAGTCTATGAAAATAGGAAGCTTTGGGACTCACACCTATTCCTAAGAGTTTGGGATTTCTTTTAGATTTTTAATAACTAAACTAGATAAAAAGCATAGATACTCACATCTTACTATGGGTAACTAGTCAATAAGATAGTTTACCTAAACCTCTAAGGATTTGGTAAACCCATATAATCATAAATTTAATTTTGATGCTAGAATGGTGCCATAGGGGGCTTGCTCCAATACTAAAGGATATAATCCAAAGAAAAGTAAGCATAATGACTCACACTTAATCTTAAAAGATGAATAAGTGACAAAATTATGGAGGGGCCCAACAAGCTTAAATCTAATAAGAGTTAGTTAAGATCCTAAAAAAATAAGAAGCTCAGGGACTCACACCTATTCCTAAAAGATCAAAATTCATTTTGATTTTGTGCTAGGATGATACCACAGGGTGGCTAGCTCCAATAATAGAGGATCTAATCTTAAGGAAAGGAAGCATAAGGAATCACACCTAACCTATAAAGATTAAAAGGATGATTAAGATTTTATTTGAAGAAGCAATAAATGCATTGATAACTAAAAAATGGAAAGAACAACCTACTAAGTACTTCCTAATGATTCCTCATTTAACAATTCCACAAAGGAAGGAGGAACCTTATTCGACCTTATATCCTCCCAACAAAAAGAAGAAAAAATAGCATAGTTAGCACGTAAATCCGCTAACTTATTATCACTCCTCTCTATACAATTCAAAATCACATAATTAAAATCACTAACAAAAGCAATGGCTTCTACATTTTTGCCACCTCTTTTAGATGAATTTTGTATGAGTTTGATTACGTTGGCATTGTCACCTTCAATAATGATTCCTTTCTATTCCAACATCCAATCTTTAATAACCTCTTTAATTGTCTTTATAGCTAGAAGCTCCAAGTGAGATATATCCTAATGAATACAAGCTTTGACAAAAGCCAAAAGAAACCATTATTTGTGATCTCTGAATACACCACCTACACTACCTTTGTAATACGGTAATAAGGATGCATCTACATTCACTTTGATTCAATCGGGTGGAGAAGGGTGCAAAGTATTTTCCAACAGCGAGAGCTGATTGGCAGCTAACCATCCCGAATTATGCCACTTAAAAGCATTATAAACTATTGCATAATTAACTGATTCAATTTCTATAAAGACTGTAGTCTGTAAGTTTGATGGGGATGTTAAGCCCTATGAACTTAGTCCCAAAGCTAACTAAAAAGGATTCTTTAAACAAAGAAATAAAATATAGTGCGGAAATTAAAATGCGGAAGCAATAATCCGGATTTAAGTTCGGTCAAAGACCTACGTCCATCCTTGGAGGCATGTATTGCACTAACACAAGTGACTCTCCTTTTGCCCTTACAAAATCAAAGACACCAACTTACCTCGAGACAAGCCTTGAATCCGATGGTATTGCGAGTTTGTGACTCTTGAGTCTCACAGGAAACTCCATTCAAGCTCTCTCTTCAATAGCTACAATGGCTGCCAAAGAAACTTACACATAGCTTAAATAGCTAAAAACGACTAGTTGCCCTATCGTGATAATAGGCCGGTTATATAATCGTCCTGAATATCGCATCTGGACGATGTCTAATCGTCGATCTTGCGATGAAATCCCCATTAATCCAAAACTGCCGCTCTGGATTGGCCAGGACGAGTCCAGCCGATATACCAGGACGTGCTAAGTAGATATGGCGGTAGATTCTTGCTGAATTGAGCAGAGCCGATCGTCCAGGACTGATAATGAGGATGCTAGGATTTCTACTTTTGTCAGATCGTCCATCGTCCCGGACGATGTTACCGAATTATCTTCCAGGTTACAAATCATCAGCCACATTAAAAGATTACATGACACAGACCTATAATCTTGACAGATTGCAGTTTGATCGTGTGGACCTGAAACGTTAGCACATAAGGTTCAATGTTTTCTATCATATCATAGACTGTAGTCATCTCAGATTTACCATAGACCAACTCATTCCTTCCCTTACAAGTAAAGTACACAGCATTGCAAAATAAATTAACCAAAAATGAATTCTGTATAGATATCCAATTCCAGATATCTTCAAAATAGGTCACAAGTGGTATCCCAAAGCCCCATTTGTTTAATAGATGAAGAACCTCCTTAAGCTTCTTACAAGTGTCAGTCAAGTGCTCTCTATCTTTAACTTCATTACATCCTCTTGGACATAAGTTATTCAATTGCAATCTCCTATATGACAAGAATTGGAAGGTAGGTAAAGCATTATTCAATAACCTCCACCAAAAGTTCTCCAACCGAGAATTAAGCTTTGCCTTCTTCAAACATTTCCAGTATTTATAATCTTGACAATTCTGCTCCCAAGCCGATATAGCCATCACTGATATAGATTTCACAGAATTTCCTTGAATAAGCTCAAGCTTGTCTTCTTGATTATTTGAGTAGATTTGAACTTTACTAATCAGTTCCACCAGCTCACTTCCGAAATTCTTCTTCAATTCAAAACCATTCCATTTACCTTCCAAAATGAAATAGCTTAACATCTATGTTTCCAAATTGCAATCTTTAGGAATCACAAATGTTGGCCACATGTTTAAACTCTTATCCATGATCCATATATCATTAAATATATCAATTGAGCCTCCATTTGCTATCTTCCATCTCACAATCAGTTTAAGAAACTTGCCTCCATCCTTTATTAACTTCTAGGCCAATGAATTAGCCTTCTTCCCAGCACTATGATCCCAAATTGAACCATATTTATTTTGGGTATAAGGATTTATGCAACAATGATTCTTTGTATTGAACATATTTTCATGCAAGTTTTGCTCTTAAAGGGCCAACCTTGCTAGAACATGAATGCAAACCGTGGCCACCATTATGCAAAGGTGCTCATATAGTACTCCAACTCACATAATGAAGGCCTAAACCTCCATTCATCTTGTTCCAAATAAAACTTCTACATAGCTTGTCAATTTCATTTAAAATACTCATTGGAATCATAGAAAGTATGGAATGAAATGAATGATAGGAGACCAATACCATTTTAACAAGGGTGATTTTTCCTGCCAATGAAATGAACTTTCCACCCCAAGTATTCAACATCTTTAACAATTTGTCAATGATGAATTGAAAGTCCATCTTCACTAATCTTCTCAAAGCAACTTTGATTCCAAGATAATTGAACTCTTTTACTAATTTGAATCCCATGATATGTGTTATAGCATTTTTCCTCCTACTAATAGATTTTCCAAATAAAATTCTTGATTTTCTTTCATTTACCTTTTACCCAGTCCATCCACAAAAAGCCTTCAAAATACATTTAATCTTCTTCACATTCTTCACCTTAGCATCCGAGAATATTATAATGTCATCTGCATAAAGCAAATGTGAGATCTTTGGGCCATTTGGGCTAACCTAAATACCAATTGAATCATCTTCAAAAAAAGCATTAGACATGAGCTGAGAATAAATAATAAAAAGAAGATATGATAATGGGCATCCCTGCCAAAATTCACTTCTAGCATTTATCCAATCAATCTGATTCCCATTAATCAAAAATGAAAAGTAAGCATATTGAACACAATCCATGATAAACTTGGAGAAGAAAGGAGGAAATCCAAAATACTCTAAAGCTTTACTCAGAGATGGCCACCCCATGGAATCATACACCTGCTCCATGTCAATTTCGAATGAGACTAAACCTTTAGAAGATTTAGAATGCCTCAACTTATAAAAAATCTCTTGAGTTATGAGTACATGATTAGAAATAGATCTCTATTTTAGGAAAGCAACTTGCTCATTAGAAATCAATTTTGGAATAATGCAAGAAAGTCTATTCAATAAACTTTGGATGCTATTTTGTAAACAATTTTGCAAAAGCTGACCGGTCTATAATTGGATGGAGTCAAAGGGTTACTTACTTTAGTAATCAACATAATAAGAGTTTCTTTCCAACTCTCACACATTTCAGCTATGGAAAAAAATGGTTCAAAGCATTCCAGAAATCCTCTTTTATAATTGACCAATAACTTTTAATAAAGGAGTATGATATGCCATCATTCCCCAGTGCAATGTACTGATCGGATTACTTAATCACACTCTCCACTTCTTCTAAAGAGAAACCTTAATTCAATAATTTTTTATCCTCCTCATACAGACATCTCCATGGTTTGGCCAACCATCCAAAGAACAATCCCTTTCACACCATTTTCCTTTGAAAAAACTGAGCAGAACTCCTTCAATATGGTGTTGGTCCTCCACAGTACATCCATTTTCATCTTTTATGTTGAAGATAAAATTGGAATTTCTCCTAGCATTAGCAAAGGACTAAAAAAATCTGGAGTTGTAGTCTCCCTCAACCGTCCATCTAACTTTTGCACGTTGCCTCCACCAAGTGTTAAGGCGAAGCAAAGTTGAGGCCCAAATGTCTTCACTTAAGAGTAAACCATTATTTGCTTCTTTAAGTTGAAGTTCCAAGATTTCTTGCTTTAGTGTCTTTTTTTGTTGATTTAAACACTTCAATTTTGATCTACTCCAACAAAATAGAGATTTCAAAGCTCTCTTTAACTTTTGATTAAGAATTTGGAAGAATCTTTCCCACTTTTTCTCAAATTCCATGACTTCCTCACCACAACAGCTGAGGCCGAAAAAGAGACCCATATGTCTTCAAATTTAATAGATCTTTTAGTTGAATAGAAAATTCCAAATAGATTTAACAAAATAGGGAAATGATCTGATGCCACTCATGGTAGGTGCCTAACAACCAAGCAATGATAAGAACTTAGAGCTGGATAATTCACGAAGCATCTGTCCAACCTTTCAAGAATCTGATAAGTACCCAATTTATTATTACACCATGTAAATGTCAGGCCAACACAACTAACCTCATGAAGGTCATTGCAAGTAAGGAATGTTTTCATCTTTTAGGACCCAAGGAGAAAGTAAATCTTCTTCCACCTCTCTTATCTTCCTTAGTAAGTAGACAGTTGAAATCACTACCTACTATCATAGGAAAATCAATACTAGCATAAGCTTCCAACCTCTCCTAAAGGAACCTTCTTCTATGAACATCTTTACTACCATAAATGGTAGCTACCCTCCATCTACCTTTGTTAGCAACATCCAAATCACCAATAATAAATTGAGAAGAGAACTCCAAAATACTGAAATAACCAACTTATTTTTCTAGATTACCACAAAACCTCCAGAAAACCCTTCCGAAGGAACTTAAAAAAAGTCCCAACTAGTACCAATCAAAGAGCTAACAACACTATTATCAATAGAGGTCAATTTTGATTCCAATAACCCCCCCACCAAAAAAAAAAAACATCATTGTCTTTCACCACCTCCTTAAGATATAGTGAAGCTTTCTTTTTTTTAGCTCCTCTACAATTCCATAATACTATTGAAGTCCTTATTGGATAAGAGGGGAAGAGTTCCACACTTTCTCCCTTATATCACCATTCACTCTTCTACTTCTAAAAACTAATTTAATTGGCCCCAATCCTTTCAACTGCTTAGCACCTTTTTTTAATAATAGTAGAACCCCCCTTTATTATTGTTTAACTATACATTCATCATAACAACTGGATTTGCTATGTTATCACAACATTTAGTATACTTAATTGAATTCACTGGAGATTCATCCATTTCAATAATCTCCCCTTCTTCAGCCATAACATTTAATACATCAAATTTATTATCAATAACAAAAATTCCATTTGAATTGAGAGCCATACCATTTACAATTTCATCAGACGATTGAAGCTCCACACAGTTCTAAATTCCATCTCTATCCTTCACACCTCTTGTATCTTCGGTTTGATCTCCTAGAATTCTAGAATTTAATTCTAAATTTCCCTTCACACCAGTATAAAAAGTTTGTTCAACAACTTCCAAAATTTTCTTCTCAGCATTAAGGATCTTCTCAGCAACTTCAAGATTTCCACTTCTTGTACCGGACTTGTTCCTTTTTGCAACAATAGAGACCTTATCAGTAATAGCATTAGTCTTTATAGATTATGGTATCTTCTATGCAAATTTGATTAACTGTCCTTAAAAACACTTTACATCATTTCATTTAGTTAACTGATTCCCCTTAAAATTGAAATTTTCCTTTCTAAAATTCTTTTTTCCATAATTCACATGGACCCAAGGTCCATAACCGTCTCTATCAGCATCAGTAGATTCATCAATTTTTCTTATTCTCAACATCAACATCCACATTCCTAGTTTGACTTCCAATGTTAAGCTAAGCTTGGCAAGATGCTAATCCACTTCTAGCACAATTATCTTTCAAATGACATATCTTCCCACAAGTGAAGAAAAAAGTTGGTAATCTTTCGTATTCAATACTTTGGTAGAATTTACCCAAGTTTCCTTCAACCCATACACCCAAAGGTAATTTTTCATCAAGTTTAACTCGGACAAAAAATTCTTGAGAATTCTCTTCTACCCCATTGAATATGTTTCCTTCAATCAAATAAGGAGTACCCACCAAGGATGCAATTCTACACACATTAATCTCATCCCAGCACTGCAATGAGAGATTAGGCATTCAAATCCATAGAGGTGAAATCTTTCCTTCAAAAGAAGAAGTTGAAAATGAACGGCGACCATCTATCCATTCCCACTATATTTCCAATTACATACCACAGTCTAGTAGTAAAAACCTTGTTTATGGGTTCTGGATCATCAAATACATAAAGAACCCAACCCATTCCAAGTAAGGTCAAATGAAATTTTCCAAAAACACCCCATTGACTTCTCAACTCCATACTTATGATATGAAAAGGAATATTATCCCCAAATATTTTGATTACCAAAGATTTTGGAAGTCTATTTGAGTATTCCAATTCATTTTCAGTATGCAGCTTCTCTACTGATCCAATTTCAATGAATCATTCACTGAGATTTATATCAATTACTTTTATATTAGACTTTTTGCTCGTAGCAGTCTTCATCATATTACTAGATTGTGGTTTGGGAACATCCAAACTCTTTGTTGTCAAATTGCAATTACCTAGTTCACCTGATTCACAGTTTTGAACTTTGTTAAGGTCTGAACTTGAATGATTCAAAAAAGTTTTTACTTGCATAGGGTTTTCAGTTGAAACATCACTTTCTTCCAAAGCATCCATATTCTGAACATTGAAAAAAGGAACATACTTCAATTTGATCTTCTCAGCATCCCATTCCATAGTAGCTTCATTTTCACAAACCTTAGACAAAGCATTTCGGATGGAATCAAATTTTGAAGCGGGAGAAGATGATGTACCAAAATCAGCATTAAAAAAAACTTTGGAATTTCTGACCTCATCCACAGAAGATTGATTTTTAACTAAACTTTTGAACATAACATTTTTGCCCTTTCCAAAAACTTTAAATTGCTTTTTTACATTCAGTAATCCTCCTTCATTTATAATTAGAGGATGTTCCTTCTTAAACTTCATTTTTGCATCATGATCAAAATCCAAATCCCCAAAGGCTGGAAGAGACAAACCTGCTACCAGTCAAGACAACTTCTGAGATGGAGTGGTGGGTGGGTGAACGTTGAAGGAGCCACCAGCTGAAGGTTGCCGGCGACCCTTCGACGTCATCTAAACTGAGATGATAAATGTGTGAAGAAGGAATTCAAATTCCGTCTTTTTCCAGAAAAACGAGCTTCTATCTCTAGTGTTTTCTAAGACATTATCTCATTTCAACTTATATTGAATGTTCACACTCAAGACTTAAGAGAGTTAAGAATTGAATTATTAAGATATTTTGGGGCATAAAAGCTTAATCTAATACTAGTTAATCAAGATTTTAAGAAATATGAAGCTAAGGGACTTTACATATTCCTAAAAGATTTGGATTTCTTTTAATTTTGATGCTTGGATGGTGACGCAAAGGGCTTCCTCTAATACTAATAGATTTAATCTTAAAGGAATGAAACATAGGGAATCATGCTTAACCTTAAAAGATTTAAAGAATGACTAAGCTATGATAGGGCCCGACAGCTTTAATTCAACCCTAATTAGTCAAGATCTTAGGAAATAGGAAGCTCATGGACACACCTATTTCTAAATTATCAATATTTCTTTTTATTTTGATGCTAGGATGGTGCAACAAGAGGCTTGCTTTAATACTAGTGGATTTAATCTTAAGGGAGTGATGCATATTGACACGTAACCTTGAAGGACTAAAGAGAAGTTTGATTTTGATTAGATTTTGAAATATGAATTTTGAAATTAAGATTCAATTTTAATTTTTATTGAGATTGAGATGGATTTTGGATGGAATGATTTTGATTTTAGATAGAGATTTGAGTATGTAGGATCAATTTTAAGAATTTCTTAAAAATAAAGATTTTTTATTTATTTTGGATTTGATTTACATCAAGTATGATATTTTTTGAAGAAACACCCATTGATAAAAAACATTGGGTGATTTCCTTCAATTAATCAAGTAATAAGATCCTCCCCCATAAATTATCTCTATGATAAATGATCCTTACAAGTTGTTTCAAAGTTTCCATCAAAAATTTTTATGGGTTAGAATAAGTCTCTGAAGAACCATGACTAAGTTTCCTACTTAAAAATTTCTTGGGATAACAAATTTATCAAACGCTTGAACCATTCATGCTTTATATAATTCCAAATTTTGTTTAGCTAGCAAGCAATGTTCTTCAAGACCTTTGAGTTCCTCCAACCAGAGTATGGCATTTTTTTCAGTTGTGCTTTGACTTTGGAAAATAGTTCTTAGTGATGCAAGCTTCCCTTTCAATGGGAGGATAGCCTAAAAGTCATTTATTAAGGAAAATAAAGTTGTTTGGGTTAGGATCCAATAAGTAGTCTGATATGCCCACAAGGCTTCCACTAACCTCTCATCCCATAGGTGTTTATTATCATCTAAGGTCTTTTTTATGATTTATACCAAAGTTTTATTGAAGGTATTAGTCAATCAATTTGCTTGTGGGTAAAATATTGTTGATTATTTTCAATCAATACAATGGCATCTTGCAAAATTATTTATTTGGTCAACTTTAATGCATGCCATTATTGAATATAATTCTATGGGGTACATCAAATCCATATATGATATAGTCACGACAAAATTTCATTACGTTGTGTGATGTTACTTGATATATGGAATTATTTTTTCCTATTATGAAAAATAATCATTCATAGTTAAAATAAAGCTATGATCCTTTGAAGAAGAAGAATCAATATGCTCGATCATATATGCGCCCCAACTTTTGAAGGGCTAAGAATCTATGATGGGATATAAAGTATTAAGTGGTTGATGTAAAAACACACTGCACTTGGTATTGATAATGACTTCTTGCTATATTCATACAATTTTCAATCATAGTAGGCCAATAACATCCAAATCTTTTTATTTTTATATTTATTTTGGGACCACATTGGTGAGCGCCACATAACCTAGTATGTACCTGATTTATGATCTTCAAGGATTCACATATATTTAAATAACTTAGCCACACCTAATTTAATTAGCGGCGATACAATGCTTCATTAATGAGTGCATATGAAAGAGCACGCTTTCTAATTTGATGGGCAAATATATTTTCATGCATAAGTTTACCTTCTTGCAAACAATCAATGTATGGTTATCTCCAATTATTTTCTTCATATTTTTTATAGAGGTGGATATAATTTTAGAAGATTTTTTAGTGATGTGCTCAAAATCTTTAGGAGCCAAGACCTAACAAGCCCAAACTTCTATAGGAATATAGTCCTCCTTTAGACAATTTTTTTTTTTAGCTTTGCTAAGGCATCTGTTGAATTTATTCCAAAGGAATTCAATAGAAAGTAATAATAGGAATCTTTTCAAGAAGGTACTTTGTGTATTGATGACATGTAAGGAGTTTTGAATTCAGAACATTGTAGGTTTCTATAATATGGTAAATAACCAACTGAGATTCTCCAAAGATTTTAATTTATTTTATTTCCATTAATATTATATGTTTTAAACCAAATATTATAGGTTTATATTAAAATTTGTTATTTTTGCATGGCTATGATAGGTATTAGAAAAAATACATCATTCCTTTTTTAGTGTTAAAAACATCAGACTGATTCCAACTTTTCCTAGAATAATAGATTGGTGCTTCAACTCATTAAGAAGATGATGCACCATAAAAATATAATTTCCATGTAGAATTATCAGGTCTTATAAACTCATGACTTGCTCATTAGATAAATCATCATTTAGAGGAGACTATTAGAAGTGGATGTGCTATAAGAAAGTCTATAATAACTTGTCCTTTCATCGTACACAGGGGAATGAAGGTTATTTTAAATTGAAGAAATATCATAGACCACCGTGCCAAATATTCTAACAATGTAGTCCGGTCATAAGATATTATAAAAGCTTTATTCTTGAGATTAGACTTACATGATGAGAAAGCATATAATGACTTAATTTTTGAGTAAAATAACTAAGGCAAGATAATATTTCTCAATTAGAGGATATCTATTTTTGTTGGAATGAGTCACTTCCTAAGATAATAGAGAGCATTTTCCTTTCCCTCTTTGTTGACTTGAGTAAAAAAGACATCCAGTGAATCATCCAAAGTTGTGGTGCATAAGATCAATGGCTTCACATGAATTAGAGCAACCAAGACTAGAGGATTTGTTAAGTATTACTTAATGCTTTTAAAGGAGTTTTGGTATTTTATATCTTAGATGAAATTAGATTCTTTCTTATCCAAAATGGAAAAAAGGAAGACCTCTTTTAGTGAGATTTGATATGGACCATCTTAGTTATGCTAACCTACCTTGAAGTGACCTTAACTAAGTAAGGCTCTTTGGAGGTGGCAGGCTTAAGATGGCCTTAATCTTAGCAAGACCAATTTTAATTCCACGATACCTCACTAAAAGATGCAAACTTTTTCCTGAGGTAACACTAAAGCCACACTTTAGAAGATTCATTTTGAGATTGTAGTGATGCAACCATTCAATGAAAGTTGTTAAATCATAATGATGGGCCTATTTGAATTTAGTTTTAATAACCAAATCATTATTTTATAATTCAATTTGATTATGAGTGAGATCATTGAAGATGTTAATCATGGTGTGTTATGAAGTTGTACCAATATTTTTAAGAACAAATGGTAATACCTTGTAATAGAAGAGTCTTATAAGAGTTGTGAATGCAATATTTCTCTCATCTTCTAGAGCCATCTTGATTTGGTTATATCTTGATAATCCATCCATAAATGAGAAAATACCATAGAAAGAGGCAAGGCAAACAATTAGTTCTAGTATACGCAATAGGAACTCATATTTGGGAAATGCCTTATTCTGGTCCCTATAGTTGACACAAACTTGAATTTGATTATTTTTCTTTCAAACTAGCATGATGCTAGCTACCCAAGAGGCATATTGTTCCGATAGGATAAATTTAGCCTCGACCAATTTTTTTACTTAGATATTTATTGTTCAATTAAAGATGCATGCATTGAGGAGCTTGCTTAATGATTATGGTGGGCTAAGATGTGACTTGCTGAGTTAAAATAGGCTTAGATTTTTTTGATATAAAATTAATGAAAGTACACTAAAATATATAATTATATGTATTGAATCAAGTAATAAAGTGATAAAGTAGAGTGTCAATCTCATGAGTAAGTGTTCTACTAAATTAAAATTAAACTAATATTATTTACTCTAAATGCTTAATTTATCGTAGTAAAATAAAAAAATTATATTTTTGAATTTTTTGCTACTGAAAGACAAATTGTTAAGGAGATTTTAAAACATATGAAATTAAAGTGTTTGGACTAATGAATATAAATAACATATTTTTCCTTTTGAGATTCTCAATTTTGAGATATGAATTAGAACGCATGCATCCATAGATCTCTATTGAGCTTTGTAAGGGTGAAAAGAAAAGTTTATGAACTTCCTATAGTTTTTTAATCTCCATAGAACATAAAGCATTAAACATCTTATATCGAGGCATGACAACATTCAATTTTAATACTTTTAATTATTCTAGTATTCCTCCATTGAGGTTATACATCACACTAGATGTTAATTACACGCTTGCCATTATATGACTTAAATGAAGAGAAGTAATAAGAAAATTATCACTCAAAAGGTTCAAATGATCTTCTCCACAATCCTTTCTCAAACCACAAAGTTGCTTACACAAATAGGATAAGATCTCCATAATAAAAGTATTATGCACTTCATTAGCCTCCCTTAGGTTTTACTCTAAGGGGGCACTAAAGAAGCACACATAAAATTATAAAATTTTCTTAAGTGATAGAGCTCTCTAAGTAATATAATTATAAAATTATTTATTGTATGTGAAGAGATATGTTTAAGGACCACGATGCTCAACAAGATGGTGCAACAATGATATTAAATGAACTAGCACCTCAATGCTGTAATATTGGCATTGATGCGGTGCTAGATGACCTGGCATGGTTAATGTTTGAAATGGAACATCTTTTGGCTGAGTCAGTACAACTCATCAAGTTGGATACTAGTCCAATATGATGCTCCAAAATTTGAGAGATTCAGTGCTTAATTATGAATTTCAACAATGAGGCGTTACAATGCTTGACAATAGTGATAATTTTTCTTAGGATGGAGTGCTGTGGTGTAGAATTTTGGGCACAATAGCGTGGTGTTACAATATGAAGCTGACCTTGGTGTCACCATTGCACTGAAAAATAGAGAGCCCGGACTCTTCCGTGTCTAAATCTGGGGATGGGGTATTGTGAAAGTGTATGCTACAAAAATTTTAATGATGATGCTATAGAACTATTCAACACTTGTAGTTTTTGCATTTTTAGGTATATTTTTTGGACAAACATAACTAAAATAATAATTTTTATAAAATTTAAACACAATAATAATACACAATTTATACTTGACAAATTTCTCCCATCTTAAGCTATTGCTTGTACTTAGGTAATGATAATAATTACATATTGATCACTTTATAGTCAAAGTAAAATTGATAATTTAAAATAACTAAAATATAAGATAATACATCACAATCTATAACTAATTTAGGATAAACAAAGTTATAATTATAATTTAAAAAGTCATAATAATTATCCCAATCAGTCACCCTTGCTATTGCTTGTATTGAATTTATCCACTATGTATGTAAATATAAAATTGACCTCAGAAATAAGAAATGAATAATATAACTTGGAGATTAGTTTTACCTATAGTTAAACTTGGAATTTCATTAGTGCACCTTCATATGTGCTAGTTTACATACCTTGACTTTTTTTATTTAAGTATTAGGATGCATTTAAACTTAAGCTTCAACCGATACCAATTTTTGAATATACTTATCTTTCTTCTTTTCACATATCTCTTTCTAAATTTTTCATAAATTTCATTCTTTCATAATTTGGAGTACATATTTAATAATTTTGAATATCATTTTAGATATCATCTTCTTGTAATCCTAATTGATTTAATATAAGGATTCAATAAGATCATTAATTCTTATTTCAAGTTTACTATAATCTTCTTAATTTAAGCTACCTACATCTTTTCCTTTAACTTAATTATTCATTTTTTAATTTAGTGGTCAATGCATTAGTGTATAGTTTCAAAATTTAAATCAAGTTAATAGCTTTTTTTTTAAAGGAAATCCCATCCAATCCAACTTGATAAGCACCTTAATATCCCTAGGAAGGGAATTATCATTGAATTGCAAAAAAACATCCAGGGAACACCCCAGTTTAGCTAAGGCATCAGCCACCGCATTACCTTCACGCATAATATGAGAGATATAGTAATTAATACGAGATAAACAATGCTTAATATCACTAATCTTGTAAAAAATATTGGGGTCATTCTTAGAATTGCCACTAATATATTGAATTAACAGCAAAGCATCAACTTCCACACAAATGTTAGTAATGCCAAGGGAGAGACAAAGTTGAACCCCATACATCAAGCTATCAGTTTCCACTTGAAAAGCATTAGTACAAGAGGAGGGGCCAGCATAAGCAACCACAGCTATACCATTATGGTCACAGATAATGCCACCACACCCAATGTTAATGTTAATATAAGAACCATCAGTATTGAGTTTAAAACAATCCTTAATAGGACGCCTCCAATAAACCAACTTCTCTTTTTTGATAATAGGTTGAAAGTTGAACTTTAGCCTAAACATAATAGCAGCATTAATGCAATTTTGAAAAGACCCAACTTTAATTAAATTCGCACTATAGAGTTAAAAAATTTTGTTCTTAACTTTAGCAATGACATTCAAAGCATTCATGCCGATATTGTCATACTTGGAGGCATTACGGCTATCCCATAAATACCAACAGATAAGAACAGGGATAATATTTCTAATGTGACCTTTGGTAGGAAGGATCCAATCAGTAAGCATAGCATGAATCGAATCATAATAAATAGAAGAAAGCACATTAAATATGTTATCAAAATAAATCCACACTTTGGTAGCATTCAGACCATTGATGAAAACATGGTTAAGATTCTCGATATGATAGCAACATTGGCATTTAGAAACAAAACCAACCCTTTTTCATCAAAAGAGAATCAAGAGGTAAATAGTTGTGAAGAATCCTCCATAGTAAGAAAGAGTAAGTAGGAGGAATATTAGCATGCCAAATATACTTATAAATATCATTTTTAGGAAAAATTGTCTGATCGAATCCCAAACAAGTTTAGTATCAAACCGGCCATTAGTAGACCTATTAAATAAAATACAATCTTCATTCTCTTTGTAAATGGATACCTTGGTAATCAGATTAATAATGTTTTCAGGAATCATATTAGCAAGCAAATTCAAATCCTAAGTGTCATTAATCAATAAATCCTTAACTTTCATAGTAGAAGTAGAATGAGTATTTAAAAGATTATCAATAGAAAAATTACCAAGCCACTTATCTTGCCAAAAGTAAATGTTTCCAACACCCAAACCCCATTGAATGAAATCTTAAGCTTCCCACTTGATGCTACAAAGTCTTTTCCAATTAACGAAATCCCCTATTTTAAAGCTACAAATCAAGGGGTGCTTAGCATAACAGTATTTGACCACCATGAATTGAGCCCATAAACTTTTATTAGATCTAAAAGAAAACCAAAGTTTATGATTAAGAGACTTGGACATATCAATAATGGTACGAAAGCCAAGACTGTCCTCATCCTTATTCCCAGCACATTTAGTCCAAGAACTCCAGATAATAGAACGATTACCATCTTTCAAAACCCAAAGAAACTTGTTAAAAATAATTTCCATGTTGTTACAGATATGCTTAGTAGGGCTTAAAGTATGCATCAGATAGATCAGAATGGAGTTAAGCACATGCCTAATAAGAACAATTCTCCCACCATAAGACAGAAAATTAAAAGCCTAAGAAGAAAGTTTCTTATGGATAATCATAAAAACCCCATCAAATAGATGAGACTGTTTCTTACCTTTATAAAGAGGAACACAAAGATATTTGATAGGAAAAACGGTCTTGTTAACACCAAACTTCCTCTCAATTCTAGCAATACGATTATCAGAAATAAACTTAGCAGGAATAAAACAACACTTAGTAGGACTAAAGATTAAACCACTAGCATGTTGAAAAATTTTAAGAAATTTAAAAAGAAAGTTCAGCATTTTCATGGAACCATTGGAGAATATAATAAAATCATTAGCAAAACTCAAATGAGAAATTGGCAAACCTCCATTCGTTTTGTAGTAGAGACTAGAATGATAGCGGTAAAGATTATTAATGCCACAGGAGAGAAATTCAACAGCAATGATAAAAAGAGCAGGGGATAATGGGTCACCCTGCCTGATAACATTAGAGGACTTGAAAAAACCATGAGACTTACCATTGATAATAATAGAAAAATGACAAATTACAATACAATTTTTGATAAGATTCATAAAATCCAAATTAAAACCAAACATATTTAAAATTTATAAAGAAACACCCAATTCAAATTGTCGTAAGCCTTAGAAATATCCATCTTAAAAATAACATTCCCACCAGAAATTTTGGCATTTAGATCATGAACAATTTCTTGAGCAAGTAAAACTTTATCAAAATTAGATCTACCTTTAACAAAACCAGTTTGCTCTAAAGAGATTATTTTAGGAAGAATTGTAGCAAGCCAACCAACAATAATTTTAGCAACAAGCTTGTTAAAAAAGGTACATAAGCTAATGGGACGGAAATCATTCCAATAAGTAGCACCATTAGCCTTAGGTATTAAAACAATAGAAGTGGAAGTACAAAATTTTGGCATAGGGACACCTTCAAAAAACTCCACCACAACATTAATAATGTCATCTTTGATAATAGACCACGATTTTTGAAAAAACTTGTTCGTGAACCCATCAGGGCCGACAACAGATTCGGAGTTTATATCTTTTAAAATATTCAAAATTTCCTCTTCATTCGGAATAATGTTCAACATTATATTCTCAGCATTGGAAACAATGGGAGGCATAAAGTACAAATCAGTATTTAAATCAGGCCTAAAGTTATTATTGAAAATCTTCTCAAAGAAGTTAGTACCGAAGAAGCAATAATGTCAGGATTGGTAATATCATCCCCCTCATAGGAGTAACAAGTTTATGAATAATCCTACTGGTCTTATTATGATTAGCTTTGTTATGAAAATAAGAAGTATTACTATCCCCATCCACCAGGAACTTAACAGAAGCTTTTTGTCTCCAAAAATCTTCTTCTTTTTCCTGCAAATTAAATAAAGTATACTTAGCACTATTAAGAGTAGAAAGATTAGTACTAGTGGCTTCTTGCATATAAGCCAGATCAGCCTTGGCCACATCACTTTCAGCAAGCTTGATATTAGTAAATACATTTTTAAAGATGCATTTATTCCACCATCTAAGAGGTTGCTTGAGCCTCTTAAGTTTGAGCCAAAATCTCGTCATACCAGTCACATTATTATCAGGAAAAAGAGGAGCTTCCCAATTGCTTTTAACAATATTCTCAAACCTATCGTCCAGAAGCCACATATTCTGAAACCGAAAAGGATGGAAATAGGTGCTATTAGTATTAAAAACATTAAATAAGAGAGGAGAGTGATCATAAAGAGTTCTGGTTAAATGCTAAATATGGTTATTAGGAAAAGCAAAAATCCAGTGATCATTGAAGAGGATACGATCCAACCTTTGCCACATGGTGCCTCTATTCTAGGTAAAACAACTACCCAAAAAGCCAATGTCATGCAAATTACAATTTAAAATCATGTCATTAAAGTCCTCCATAGCCAAAAAGTTAGGAGTCTTACCACCAATTCTTTCGGAGCAATCAGTAATACAGTTAAAGTCATCACCCACCATCCAAGGGGCATTGACAGTGGTGCCAAAAGAAGAAAGCTGGTCCCAAAGGATTGTTCTACCCATTCTAGTATAAGAAGCATAAATAAAAGAAGCAAAGCTAGAAATATGATTAATATTAATGTTAGCATGAATAACTTAAGGAAGATCAATGAGAACATCTAAAGTAATGAACTGTTTCCAAAAAATCCAAATCTTCTTAGTACAATTAGCAAAAGCATAATCAAAACCCAATATTTTACAAACAGAATCAAGTTTAGGAGCAGAAACAAAAGGCTCAAGTATAACAAGTATCTGAATATCATTAATTCTACAAAGGTTCTTCACACGATCCTTAGAAAGAGAAGTACCCACCCCCCTAATGTTCCAAATAAGAGCTTTAACCATTAAAACTATATTAGAAGCTCTAGTGGCCCTATGGGTTTCATGAGGGACAATCTTTTTTTTTTCTACCTTTCTTTTTGGACTGAACTATGAAGTCATCCTCCACCTTCTTACCCTTATAGTTATGATCAGACATAGAGTTTACATTCAAATCGCTTAGAGTAACCACGGGTAGGACAATTTTAATAACATCACTTTTTTCTTCCATCTCCTTCAAATTAGAATTCTTTTCAATACCTTTATTTCCACATTGCTGTTGAGAAGTGCCCAACTCAGTAGTACCATTATTAAGAGAGCATAATTCTCGGTTTCCCTCCACCAAAGGGATGTTAATAATAGGAGAAGAAGCACCTTCCTCTCTTTTCTCACCAACCATTTCATCTTCATTACCAGAAGTATCAGTTCCCTCTATAACCTCATCCACTCCTCTACTAATGTTCATTCCATCCTCTATATTATTTTCCAGCAAAATCGGGGTATCATTATTGATATCTAAAGAAGTATACTCTGTGTCATCTTCCTTGGTATAAGGCTTAGAAACCAGAGGATTAAGCTCATATCCCTCCAAAACCCCATTGCTTTCCAGCACTTTAGTATCTCCACCGACCGGGACAGTCAGATTTTTTTTCCCGCTATATTTTTTTTTTCAGATGGGGATGAGCGACAAAAGAATCGTGTATAGCATGACCATGAATCTTACAATGTAAACAAAAACCAGGAACTTTTAAAAATCAACTTTTTGTAAATACCCAAAATTTTCAGAGCCAATCCATATATCTTTCGGGTGTTTCTTAGTGATATATTGATTTCCATAAGAACCCTAGCAACAGAGGGTCTTGACCGATCAGCCGTAGCTTGATCAGTTTGTAGGGGGCTACCGAAAATGGAGCCTAACGCATGAAGAACATGAGTATTGAAAAAATGCAATCGTAAGTTAGGGAAAGATATCCATATAAGAAATATGGGTGATTCTTCTTTGACATCAAAGGAGTCCATTTTAGTAACCTCATTTGGCAATTAAGAATATAATAAGATCTTCTAGAAAAAACATGACTATATTCAAGGTCATTCGATAACTGTATGGAGACATGTCAAGCATCAAGCAGCTCAATGGAAAAGAGAACACCAAAGGCCAAACAGCCTGGACAGAAGAGGTTACCTGAGTCAAGCATAGTAGAAAAGGGTAGCAGATTGACGGAGGATCGATCGAGAGGTGAAAAAGCAAGAGAGCCCCAAATCGCCTAAAAAATCGCCAGAGCTAAAAAATCCTAACTGAGCACCAAAATTGATAAATTGAAATTAAGTTAATAGCTTAAGTGATATATATTAGTTAATTATTAAGCTTTTAAAATTATGAATTATTTTACATTGTTCTTTCAAACTATTATCTTTTTTTTATTATCCTAATTTTACATAATTTTTAATTATCATTTTTATTTTGGCTAAATAAATAATGAAGGTGCAAGTATATGTAGAGGATAATTTATAACAGTTTTAAGTTCAAAGAAATTTAATTAAATATAAATAATAGAATGACATAATATAAACAAATAGTCAACAAACATAACTAAACATAAAAAAAATAAAAATAATGAAAACACCACAAATAAGAAAAGTACTAAATAATTAAAAAGAACTTCAAACACAAAATACAAGTAGGTTGCCTCCCATGAGCACTAAGATTTTGTTTTTAGCCAGATTATACCAATTATGTATTTTGAAGATGAACCGACTCAGTGATATTTCTCAAATGCTCTATTTCCCCAGGATTTAATATATAACCATTGACTTTAAAAATATGCAAATTTTTCTTATCATGAAATTCAGCAACTCCATAAGGAATACTTTTATAACAATGAGTGTTCCAAACTTCCTAGAATTTAGTTTTCCTATAAATAATTTTAGTTTGGAATTAAAAAGAAAAAGATCTTGTATAGGGTAAATTATTTCTTAAGAAGCTTACGATAATGCCACTTTTAAATTTTATCTTCATAAATCTTGGTATTTTCATAAGCCTCATTTCTAAATTCTTCTAATTCATTCAACTATATCACTCTTTTTTCTTAGATTATTACCTTAATGTTGAAATTTAACTCTTTTCTAGTCTAGAATGCCTTATGCTCTAATTTTACAAGAAGGTAGCAAGCTTTTTAAAGAGTGACCTTTAGGGAGACATGCCAATAAGAGTTTTAAAAGCAGTTCTATAGGCTGATAATGTATCATCTAATTTAATAGCCCATTCTTTCATATTAGAACTGATTATTTTTTTCAAAATTTTTAAATATCCATATAACTTATTTCAGCTTAGCTATTAGTTAGGGATAATAAGCTATTTCAACCTTATAATGAATATCATGTTTTCTTAATATTCTTTTTTCTCTCTTATCATAAAAATGACTTCCTCCATTACTTATTAAAACTCTTGGCATCCCATATCTTGAAAAATTATTTTCCTTTAAAACATTAAGTACAAGCTTAACATTAGTTCAAGGGGTTACCACTCATTCAACTCATTTTGATATATAATCAACAACAATAAGAATATACTTACATCCATAGGATGTCACAAATAGTCCCATGAAATCTAATCCCCAAATATCAAATATCTAAATCTCCAAATTATAATTCAAGGGCATTTCATTTATTTTAGAAATATAGATTACTCTTATATATTGATCACATTTTTTAACATAATTATTAACATTCTTAAATAAAGTAAGCCAGTCAAATCCTGATTGGAGTATCTTAAAAGAAGTTTTAAATCCTTCAAAATGCTCTCCATAATGAAAATCATAACATCCCTAATTATGGGTTATACAAATTCCTAGGGGGCACATCTCCTAATAATTTGGTCATTAGAAGCTTTAAATAAATTTTGTTCAACCTAAAAATAATATTTGGCATCACATAAGAATTTTTTTAAGCAAAGGATAAATAAAATAAAAGCATACTATTAATAATAACTAAGTCCTTTGATGCTAAGATGATTGCCTTTTTTCCTTTAATGCTACGATTACTGCTATAACTGAGTCCAAGAATTTAAATGTTTATTCAATTGATAACTTACTTGGATCACTAATTTCTTATGAGTAAGGAGTGAACCAAAGGCAGCTTGGTGCAGGTGAGAAAAAAAGGAGAAAACTGTAGCCTTGAAGGTTAATGATATAGATACTGATTCACTCATTCTTCTTCTCTCTTGCATCATTTTGCCTTTGACTCACTCCTTGCTCATAAGCAATGAGTGACCCAAGTAAATTGTTAATTGAATAAACATTTAAATCTTTGGACTTAGAAATTGCAGTGATTTAGCATCATAAGAACTCGGTAAGCATCTCAAAACTATATTGACTTTTTTAGAATTAAAAATCTCTCTACCTAGTGCATGCAAGGATGTCACTATCTGGGTGAACCTATTGTATATATCGATATAATTTTGCTAGGTTTCTTGCGGAAGAGTTCATAATCATGCAATAAAATATTTAATCTAGACTGTTTATCCTAACTAGTTCCTTTATATGTGATACACAATCTATCCTAGATCTCCTTACTAGGTGCACAAGTGGACATTCTCATGTAGTATTCTAATTTTAATGCACAAAAGAAAAAAATCTAAGTATTTAGCATTTAATTATGCTAGATCCCTATCCTCAATGCTTCATTCACTAAATGCTATTTTTGTTTTAATGCCATTCAAAAGTTTAAAAGGTGTTGTGTATCCTTCTTGTACCAACATCCACATGCGATAGTCTATAGATTATAAAAATATATATAATCAAATTTTCCAAACATCAAATGATATGTTGTCAAACAATGGTGGACAAGTTATAGAATAATCCTCCACAGTATTACAATTACCAAAATATGCCATGATCGATTTTTTCAAGGTTTTATAAAACATTATTTTTGAAACCCCTCTCTTATACCAATTAAAAGTACGAGATACACTAAGAGGGGGGAGAGAGGGTGAATTGATATTTTTGAAATAAAGAACAAAGCCTAAACAAGAGTTCTGATTTATATATGAAGTAAAAAAATAACATAACTAAATTGAAGTCGAAGCTAGTGATTAAAAAATGATTGCAATAGTGGTGATGAAATTTTAAATCACACAATGAAGTACCAAAATCAAATTCTCACCAAGAAGTTATTCCAACTTTAAATGCAAGAAAAAATAAAATGTAATAAATAGAAAGTGCACACTAAAAGATTTATAGTGGTTCGATTACCTGACGTACATCCACTCCCTGGAGTCCTCCACTCCAAGAATTTCACTACTCAAAAGTAATTCTACTTCTACCCCCACAGCAACGAAGAGAAGCTTTTACACAAACTTACTTTCACCTTCCCCAGTGTGGCGGAGAGCTAGACGCTATGTCACCCTCCCGGTGACTGTAGTGGACCTTCTTATTTTTCTCCCTGCTGAAGAAGGAAGAGGACATTTGAGGATGTTGTTATTGAAGGCTCCCCCCCTAGAGAGCTCCCACAAGATTTACTCGGGCCACAGGAGGAACAACCATGCAGTAGGCTTAGAGCAACCGTGTGATCCCCTTACACCTCATTCTCTCTCACAAACTCACCTTCTCCTTCCCCTCACAAGATCTAAATCCCTTAAAGAATCTCCCTCTCAAGAGTTCCCTTCCTTTGTCATATTCCTCTCTCTTTTTAAAAAATAAAAGCAATACCTAAATATCAGGCTTTAAGAAACCCTCAAATTTTAATTTATCCATTCTTGTTTGTACAGTATGATCACATATTATATAGTATGATCAGTTCAAAATAGCTTTCATCCTGGTATGAAGGAATATAAATAAATAATAATTCTCAAATACATCGTATAATATATTATAAATATTGTCTAATACTGTGAGTTAAACTTTTTTTGTTCATACATGATAAATATTGGGACGACAAAAATTTGCCTCTGTTCATCATATGGTATGATCAAACTTGTACAGTATGATGTGATAAAATAATTAGATTGTCTGAAACGATGTTTATATCATACAGTATGATTAGTTTAAAAATTAAGGTTTTGTCTGGTGTAATCTTTAGGATGACCAAAAATAGCCTCGGTTCATCGTACCGTATGAATAGGGTCGTATAGTACGATCACCAATCATTAATTAGGATTTAATTTAATTAATGGGGGTTAATTTTAGTAAGTATTCTAATGTTCATACGGTACGATAGGATCATACAATATGATATGTTCAAAATTCAAAGATTAAAAACTTGCTTAAATTAATCTGGTGGCTAGGGTTTCAAATTGAAAACAAATCATACAATATGATAATGATCATATAATATGATTATTTCATAGAATATAATCATTGAGTCACAATGTTTTGTATATTATGATTTAAAATCATATAGTATGATCTACAAAGAAAAATAAAAAATTTCCCTTAAAAAACACTCTTCCCTATGTGTGTGTGTGGTTACTTAGTTTGAATACATTTTTTGTGGCGAGACTCAAAGAATAAAAAAATAAAAAGAATACAAATTTATAGACTCCTTCACATCTTATTTTATCCATACTCGAGTCTTCTGTTATCTTGAGCAATAAGTGGTCTCTCTGAAATGTTAGTACTTACATATTAGAGTAGCATTCAAAGTATTTAATGAAGAATAAGACAATTCAATAAACATTATTTATCATCATAAAAAACTTAGACTAGGGGTCATGGATTGCAACACATGCATCATTCAAACTAAGGAAGAGGCACTATAGCCCGAGTAGACTAGTAAACCCTTTTCCTGATGTTAGATATTTTTTAGGGGACATGCTAGGACATATCTCACACAATTGTACTATTCACCGTAGTACACTTTAGGTGTGGAGATCCAAATTGCATAATTTACATCATAATACACATTCATTGCATTCTTCTTTTCATAAGAAGGATCCTAAACTTTTTTAGGGTCCTAAATATAATGTTTGATGATTTTTTAGGTGTGCTCTCGCACAAGGCCACATGAGTGGAGATGCTAATCAATTCATTTTATTGGAGGCTAGGGCTGGAGGCAAGGTCACTCTTGGAGATAATACCATTAGGAAAGTGGTGTTTTCAAGTATAATTAAAAAATCCAAGAATCTTTTGATTAACAAAATTTTCCTTATAGATGGACTGAAACACAACTTGCTCAGCATCAGTCAGCTTTATTATAAAGGCTTTATTAAACAATTTTTGTCTAACACATGCATCATTAGCTTGAATAACAATACTATTTTGCATGAAAAATGGATCAATAATGTTTACATGCTTGATTTAAATAATATTAATTGTGTTGCATCTTTTTGTTTAAAAATTGTTGCTGATGAGTCTTAGTTGTGGCATAGGAGGTTATGCCATGCTAGTATGAAAACACTTAGAAAAGTAACATAAAATGACTTAGTGAGAGGAATCCCCAAGATTAAGTTCACTAAGGACCACCTGTGTGATGCCTATGAACTAGAAAAATAAGTCAAATCCTCTTTCCATTCCATTAGAGACATTAGCACCTCTAAACCTTTAGAAGTCCTTCACATGGATTTGTTTGGAACTGTTAACACTACAAGTTTAAGGGGAAAAGTCTTTGAATTTATGATAGTCGATGACTACTCGAGGTTTACTTGGATTAAATTTTTGTCACATAAAAGTGAGTTATTTGATAAATTTAAATCTTTCTCCACTTGGATTCAAAAAAAACTAGGTTGTGAGATATTGACCATTCATAGTGACCCTAGTGGAGAGTTTGAGAATATGAGATTTGAAACTTTCTATGAGGAACAAGGGATTAGTCACAACTTCTCAGCTCCAAGGACCCCTCAGCACAACGGGGTTGTTGAAAGGAAGAACATGACCTTAGTAGAAGCCTCTAAAGCCATGCTTATTGAGTATTCACTTCCAAAATTCTTTTGGGCTAAAGCGGTAAACATAACTTTTTATGTGTTGAATAGGGAGAATGTTAGATCCAAACTGAATAAGACACCATATGATATCATTAAGGATAGAACTCCTAACCTTTCTTACCTGCACATCTTTGGTTGTAAGATTTTCATTCTAAATAATATGAAATCACTCTAAGGAAAGTTTGACCCAAAATTTGATGGGGTATTCTTAGGCTATTCAAGTGTGGGGAAATCCTTTAGAGTGTTCAATAAGAGGAATTCAGTGGTGGAGGAGACTACTCATATAGTCTTTGATGAATCATATGCTGAGAAGTCTAGAGTTGAGGAAGAAAATGAAGAAGGTGAGATTATATAATTAGTAGAAAATATAAATTTGGAGGAATGGGTAGAACCTCAAAACACTACTGAAGTAGGTGAGATTACCCAAGGAGTAGAAATAACAAATATAGAGGAAAGGGTAGAACCTCAAAATACTTTTCCTAGCGATTGAAGATATTCTTCGAGTTATCATAAAGAACTGGTTTTAGAAGACCCTTTTGAAGGTGTTAGAACTAGGCATGAACTTAGAAAAGAAGTTAACCACTCGGCCTTCATCTCAATGACTGAACCCACCAATATTAATTAAGCCTTTCATGATGAATTCTGGATCTTAGTTATGCAATAAGAGCTTAACCAATTTGTTGGGAATAATTTTTTAGAGTTATTAGAAAGACCTAAGGATCAAAGTGTAGTAGGAAACAAATATGACTTTAAGAATAAAATGAATGATTATGGTGTGGTGGTTAGGAATAAGGAAAGATTGGTGGCTAAGGGGTACAACCAAATTGAAAGTTGAGGAGACCTTTGCCCATGTAGCTAGATTGGAAGACATTAGAGTGTTACTAGCCTTTGTCTGTTATAAGGGATTTAAGCATTTTCCAAATGGATGTTAAGAGTGCCTTTTTAAATGGGGCAATAAAAGAAAGTGTGTTTGTATAACAACCCCTAGGTTTTGAGAATTCCTAATTTTCAAATGAAGATCTCAAATTAAAGAAGGCCTTATATGGATTAAAATAGGCACCCAGAACTTTATATGAGAGGCTTAACACATTCCTACTAGAAAGGGAGTTTGTTAAGGAGTGCATAGAAACCACCCATTTTCTAAGAAAAGTTTGAGATGATTTAATCATTGTCGAGATCTATTTTAATGATATACTTTTTGGATCTTCTAATAAAATTTTATGTAATAATTTTTATAAAATAATGAGTAAAGAGTTTGAGAAGAGTATAATGGGAGAATTATCCTACTTTTTGGGGTTTAATATAAGAAACATGGATGATGGGACCTTTTTTAATCAATCAAAATATACTAAGAACATCTTGAAGAAATATGAAATGGATAAAGCCAAGACAATAAGCACTACTGTGAGCTCCAGTGTCCAATTAGATAAGGATTCAAATGGAAAATCTATTGATCAAAATAAGTACAGAGGAATAATTGGATCATTACTTTACTTGGCTACTAGTCAACCTGATATAATATTTAGTATTTGTCTCTTTGTTAGATTTAAAGCTGATCCTAAAGAATCCCACCTAACTGTAGTTAAGAGAATCCTTAGATATCTCTTAGAGATTCAAAACTTAGGAATCTGATATCCTAGGTACAACACTTCTTTTAAAATTATTGGATATTCTAATTCTATTTTTGTAGGATGTAGGGTGGATAGAAAGAGTACCTCTAGAACTTGCCAATTTATAGGATAGTCCTTAGTCTCCTAGTCCATTAGAAAATAAAACTCTATTACACTTTTCACTGCTAAAGTTGAGTATATTGCCTTAGGAAGTTCTGTGGCCCAGGTGCTTTGGTTGAAGCAACAAATTATGGATTTAGGATTATTAATAGGCACAATTTAAATTTTATGTGATTACACTAGTGACATCTGCATCTCTAAAAATCCTATCCAACATTCAAGAACCAAACACATTGACATAGGACATCACTTTATTGGGGATCATGTTACTAAAGGAGAAATTGAGCTACACCATGTAGCAACTGAAATCCAATTAGCTGACATCTTTACTAAACCATTGGTCGTTGATATATTCAGCATCTTAAGGACCAGATTGGTAGTGATTGACATAAATATATGAACACGATGATTTCAGAACTCTAAATTTTCTATTTTTTGGTCTTTCTTTAATTTTCATTTTGATTATTGATTTTTGTTTATCTACTGCTATATTTTCATGATTTCATTATTTATGTTATTATTTCTTTCAGTTTTCTTTTGGTCTACTGAAATGATATTTTTTGCCTTATTTTTTTTTTAAATTTGTAATCAATGATTGACATTCTTAAATTAGTTAAATGGAGAAACAGCGTTGATTATTTCCCTTCTTCTAACTCCTTTTAGCTGTGTAATTTTCTTTTCTAAATAAAAGTTTATCTCAAATTAATAACTAGACTTTATAATTGAGACCTTTTCTATCTTTTTATAGTAGTCTATCTTATATAAATAATGTTCAAAATCATTAAATTACTTTCAAGCTTTCTTAATTTTGTTATTGCATTTATCATATGAATTTGATTCTGCTTTGTGATTTTCTTCTCTTTATATTAGAGAGTGAGTTTTTCTTTTATAATATTTAGGAGATATTCTCATAACTGAGAGTATTTAAAAGTTTTGAAAGGGAGCTAGCTACCAAAAATGATAAGAGGCATAAAATAAGCCTAAAGAGAAAAACTAAAAAGATGCGCAATGATCGCCAAAAAAATTGAAAGATACACAAAGTGCATGGAAAATTAAAAGATACGCAAAGTGATAACCAATTGATCAGAGGCACAAAATGAGCCCACAAGAAAACAAACTTCCTTCTCTTTAAAACCTTTAAATCTTAAAAAAATTCATGTGTCACTAGATATTTTCACAGAAATAATTTCAAAATTCATGATTTTCACTAATTTCTTTGTTATATCATTCTATAAGATATTTTTTCAAAACAAAGTTTTGAACTAATCACTTTTTCTTATCCAATAGCTTTTTTTTATTTAGATCTTTGTTTTCAATATATAGTTTGGCCTATAAGAAGTCCGAGCTAGGGTTAACATGATCGGTTGTTCTACCATTTTTTAGATTTGAACGATGTTTATTTCATTTCTTATAAATTTTAATTCAATCATATGAAAAATTTATCATATTCTTGCATTGATAAAAAAAATGTTTTTTCATTCCTTTTGGTTTTTTTATCATCCTTTCGCTGTTTTATGTTTAATGTTCTACTTGTAGTTTGTTTGATGTTTTTTTGTACTACTGGTAGTTTTTTTTTTTTTTTTCTTTGTATTTTGTTTTTGTTTCTTTTTTTTATTGATGTCAAAAGGGAAAGCAGTGTTAATGTCATTATTTTATTGTTTCTTGTACTAATGTTGTTTGTTCTTAGTACAATTTGCACTACTTGGTTCATATTATTCTACTTTATTTTATGTTTCAATCCTATTAATATACTTGAGTTGAATTTCCTAACAAATATTAGTCATCATCAAAAAGGAGGAGATTGTTGCAAATATGGAGTCAAGAATTATAATTTTGAAGATAGCAACCATTTCTAGCTTCATGTTTTCTTACTACTTCTACTACTATACAACTATTTTGGTTGCCCTGCTACTGATGTTTCAGGTTCACAAGGTCAATTGCAATTCAAACCAGCTCAAGTTTAGGTAGATTAGGATTTAGTTAGTATGTAATTGTATTTCTAATGATTTTTATGTTTTTTTCAAGTCAAATGTAATAAGTGTTGCGAATCTATGATTTTGATGATAGCAAACATTCCTTATTTCTCTACGATTTCCTTATGTGCTAACGTTTCAGGTCCACACGATCAGACTGTAATCTGGAACCAGCTCAAGATTGGGTAGACTAGGTCTGTGTCAGTTTGTAATCTTTTTCCTTTCTTGAGTCTATTGTATTTGGTATGGTATCTGATGATTTGTAACTTGGAAGATTTTCTATTGTGCCCTAAAAGATTTCTATTTTTGGTAACATCGTCCGGGACGATATTTATATCGTCCTGGACGATCTGACAAAAGTAGAAATCCTAATTAGGGCATTCTCATTAAAGCAGCCGTCTTTTTGCAAAACACATCGTCCTGGACGATTTTGTATCGGCCAGGACGATCGGCTCAATTCAGCAAGAATCTGCCGCCATATCTACTTAGGAAAATCTTATTTTTGGATATCGTCCTGGTTATCGGCCTGGACTATAAAATATCGGCCTGGCCGATCCAGGTCAATTTTTCCAAAATTTCTCAGGCAGTTTTGGAAAGCAATTAATGGGGATTTCGTCCAGGCCGATCGCAAGATCGTCCGGGACGATTAGACATCGTCCAGCTTCATTTCAGGGCGATTTTCAGGACGATTTTCCTCATAGTTGTGCTAATCGGCCAGGACGATTTGGCTATCGTCCTGGACGATAATGTCGGCAACTTGCATTAATGAGCTCGTTTTGAGAGCTTCTATTTAAGCTATGGCAAGGCACTTTGTAAGTGTCTTTGGCAGCCATTGTAGCTTCGTTCTTGTGGGGGAAACTAGAAGAGAGAGCTTGAAAGGGAGAGAGGAAAGGGTGGAGTTTGAGAGAGGGAGAAGATCCTGTGAGGGGGGACTCAAGGGAGTGTGGAGGGGGTTCCACACGGTTGCTCCGGCGAACTCGCACCTTAGTACCATCGGATTCAAGGCTTGTCTCGAGGTAAGTTCACCAAAGAAGAAGTCTCTTTGGTGTCAAAGGACCCGGCGACTCCGCCGCACCGGGGGAGGTGGAAGTGATTTTGTAAGGGCTTCTCCGCCTAGCTGTGGGGGCTAAAGGAGAGTCACTTTGTGTTAGTGCAATACTTGGAGGGTGCCTCCAAGGAGTGGACGTAGGTCAAGGTTTGACTGAACCACTATAAATCCGGTGTGTTCTTTTCTTATTATCGCTTCCGCATTTATTTTTCTTCCGCACTTTTTGTGGTGATTTTGGTTTAGGTTTTTGTCTTTGTTTAAAAGATTCTTCTTTTCCAAATCACCTCTCTCTCTCTTAATTAGCTTTGGGAATAAGTTCATAAGGGCTTAACATCCCCATCGAACTTTCAAGTGGTATCAGAGCGGTTTTCATAAAATAAGTTTTTAAAAGCTTTTGAATTTCGATCCATGGCTAATATTTCTAATTGTATTTTTGCGGAAGGATATTCAATCACTAGACCACCATTGTTTGAAAATATTACATTTGATTTTTGGAAAATTCGCATGTCTATTTTTTTGCAATCGATTGATTTTCGTATGTGGCATATGATTTTAACTGGTTATTCATCACCATCACGTATTGTTAATGGAATTAAAACTGATATTCCTTTTAATCAATGGAATAGGGATGAACGAATGGATGCTCAATTAAATGCAAAGTCTTTAAACTGTTTTTTCTGTGCTTTAAGTTCTGATGATTTTATGTTAATCTCCACGTGCACTACCGGCAAGGAAGTTTGGGATAAATTGCACACCATATACGAAGGCACTAGTGAAATCAAACAATCCAAGTTGAATATTTTAATGCATGATTTTGAAATGTTTTCTATGAAACCTTTTGAAACGATTTTAGACATGTATACAAGGTTCATTCAAATTACTACATCATTGCATGCCTTAGGAAAAGATTTTTCAAATTTTGAAAAAGTTAACAAAATTCTTCGATGTCTACTGGATAAATTTGATTCTAAAGTTGTTGCTATTTGTGAGTCTAAAGATTTGAATGATTATTCTATTGATAATTTGATTGGCTCACTCATTGCCTACGAGCAAGGGTTGAGTCAAAGACTTTTGGATGCAGGTGAGACGATCGTTCTAAAAGCCGAAGATACGGAAAGAGGAAGCTTAGTTGGTGACGACAGAAAGGAATTGTCAAGCAAATCACAAAGCTCACCAATGCATAAGCAGAAGTGGAAAAAAGGTAAAATTGGTAAGGATGTTAATATTTCCTCTGACGTTATTTGTTTTAAATGCAGGAAACCTGGACATATGAAAAATGAGTGCCCTAATTTAAGAATTCTCCCTGCAAAAGAAAAGGGTAAGGCAAAGTTAAATTTAAACTGGGGAAATAATGAAAGGCAAAAAATCTCATGGGCAGATCTGGTCTCTGAAGCATCGGACCAGGAGAGAGATAATGGTTAAGTGCCTTTCGTATTTTTTTTTGTGTTGTGTTTTTGTGTTTCTTTTTTGTTGTGTTTTTGTTTTTATGTTTTTTCATTTTTATTTTGCGTTTTTGTTTTGTTTATTCTTTAAAATTTTTTTTTTTTTGTAAAAATTTTTCTCTGATCTACACACACATTCACTTTTCTAGAAATGAAAAATTTACTTCCTAATTTTTCTTGAAATCTTTAGTAAGTTGTGATTGACTTCTCTAAAAACAATCAAAGGAAGGAAACTCATGTTTTTGACTTTCAATCTCTGTTTCCTAAAAGAGGTTTTTCTACTTTTGATTTAAAATCTTCTTCATCTTTTAAATTGGTTTTTGAAACTAAATTTTTTTTATCTCCCTATATTTTATTTATCGCATAGGAATCTTTTGCAAGTTGTTGAATCTAATTCAAAATTTTCTTAATCAAGAAATTCGCTTTATCAATAGTATGGGTTTACTTTTGGTATTTAAGATTTCAGAAAGGTAGCATAATCAAAAAAAAAATTGGCCAATGATGCCAAAAATAAAAGAAGCGCAAAGCGCCAAAATTAAAAAATATAGAATACACAAAGTGTATCAAAAGATGCGCAGTGCGCCAACCAATTGTCAAGAGGCATAAAATGAGCCCACTAAATTTTAATGCTTACCATTCTTATACTTCTTAAAGCTTAAGAAAACCCTTGATTTTTCGATGCCTGAGTTTGAAAATCTTGATTCATGATTCAAATCGTGCATTAATCTTCTATTAGATATATTTTATGAAAGGAGCTTTGAAAAATTACTGTTTCTTTCTCTAATTTATTCCTTGATTTAGATATTGAATTAAAAAGTTTTTGAGCCTTTTTAAAGAACTTGAGTTTGGATTATCAATTCTTGATTTTCTAACCTTTACTGGGCTATGTGTTGTCAATCCAATTCTACTAAGTTTTTTGATTAAAACCTAGTAGTAACTTTCTCATTTTAAGAACATTTGTGTTTTCACTTGATCAGGGAATGTTTTTTGTTCGTTTTATTTTTTGTTTGTGCCACCTCTCTTTTTGATAATGTCAAAGGGGGAGAACATTGTATCTTTTTTTCTTTTCAAAAATTTTAAAACAACAAAAATATTTTCATCTCCCCTATTTTTGTTAACAGGATTTATTCTAGTGAGGGGGAGATTAGGAGGATTTACTTTTATGAAAATTCAAATTGAAATATTTTTTCATCATCAAAAAGGGGGAGATTATTGCGAATCTATGATTTTGATGATAGCAAACATTCCTTATTTCTCTACGATTTCCTTATGTGCTAACGTTTCAGGTCCACACGATCAGACTGTAATCTGGAACCAGCTCAAGATTGGGTAGACTAGGTCTGTGTCAGTTTGTAATCTTTTTCCTTTCTTGAGTCTATTGTATTTGGTATGGTATCTGATGATTTGTAACTTGGAAGATTTTCTATTGTGCCCTAAAAGATTTCTATTTTTGGTAACATCGTCCGGGACGATATTTATATCGTCCTGGACGATCTGACAAAAGTAGAAATCCTAATTAGGGCATTCTCATTAAAGCAGCCGTCTTTTTGCAAAACACATCGTCCTGGACGATTTTGTATCGGCCAGGACGATCGGCTCAATTCAGCAAGAATCTGCCGCCATATCTACTTAGGAAAATCTTATTTTTGGATATCGTCCTGGTTATCGGCCTGGACTATAAAATATCGGCCTGGCCGATCCAGGTCAATTTTTCCAAAATTTCTCAGGCAGTTTTGGAAAGCAATTAATGGGGATTTCGTCCAGGCCGATCGCAAGATCGTCCGGGACGATTAGACATCGTCCAGCTTCATTTCAGGGCAATTTTCAGGACGATTTTCCTCATAGTTGTGCTAATCGGCCAGGACGATTTGGCTATCGTCCTGGACGATAATGTCGGCAACTTGCATTAATGAGCTCGTTTTGAGAGCTTCTATTTAAGCTATGGCAAGGCACTTTGTAAGTGTCTTTGGCAGCCATTGTAGCTTCGTTCTTGTGGGGGAAACTAGAAGAGAGAGCTTGAAAGGGAGAGAGGAAAGGGTGGAGTTTGAGAGAGGGAGAAGATCCTGTGAGGGGGGACTCAAGGGAGTGTGGAGGGGGTTCCACACGGTTGCTCCGGCGAACTCGCACCTTAGTACCATCGGATTCAAGGCTTGTCTCGAGGTAAGTTCACCAAAGAAGAAGTCTCTTTGGTGTCAAAGGACCCGGCGACTCCGCCGCACCGGGGGAGGTGGAAGTGATTTTGTAAGGGCTTCTCCGCCTAGCTGTGGGGGCTAAAGGAGAGTCACTTTGTGTTAGTGCAATACTTGGAGGGTGCCTCCAAGGAGTGGACGTAGGTCAAGGTTTGACTGAACCACTATAAATCCGGTGTGTTCTTTTCTTATTATCGCTTCCGCATTTATTTTTCTTCCGCACTTTTTGTGGTGATTTTGGTTTAGGTTTTTGTCTTTGTTTAAAAGATTCTTCTTTTCCAAATCACCTCTCTCTCTCTTAATTAGCTTTGGGAATAAGTTCATAAGGGCTTAACATCCCCATCGAACTTTCAATAAGGTGGATCCTAATGCTAAGTAACATTGCACACACACACTCAGGGGGAGAAATTCTATAAGTTTAAGTGCTTCTCTATTTTGATCACATCGTACAAGATGATCCGATATCATCCTCGACAATTAGTTAAAAATAGAAACCCTCATTAGGGCTCCTGTGTTAAGTTAACTAGATTAAGCAAATCATCCTAGATGATCCAATATCATCATGAATGATATGCTCAAATTAGAAAATCTCTACCGCCAAACTCATTTAAGAAAGATTTTATATTTAGATTTTTGTTTGAATCATACAGGACGATCCAATATCGTCCTGGACGATTCATTAGAATCATGCCTGAATTAGTCAAGGGATTAAGGAAAGTAATTAAGATTAGATTGATCGATCATATTATCCTGGATGATCAAATGATCATCCTGGATGACATGCATGAAAAACCTTATTTATCCTGGAGGACCAGAATGACTTGCTCGATGATAATCAATTATTTTGAATTAATCATCCTGATTATCAAAGCATCATATGGGATGATATATTATATTTTTGATCATATAACATATATCTCTTGAATGACTAGAATGATTTACTATACGATAATTCTTGATTTTGAACTAATCGTATAAGACGATCCAAGAATCATCCTAGAAGATAAATTATAATTTTTCATCTTCTGACATGTATCTTCTAGATGACAAAAAAAATATTTTGGAAGATATGTATAGTTTTGAACTAATCGTATGGGATGATGTTCAAATTATCGTAGACGATCAGTATAAATAATGACTTTTTATCATCCAGCCCACCTAGATCATCCTAGCTGAAGAGAGTTGAAATACACTGATTGTATATGATAATATATCAGTCGTCCATGATGATCTTTGATGGAAAGTTGAAAATTAGGGGAAATTTTAAGCCCTTCTTTATAAGATCTCTTGATTATTATTGAGAGAATATTTTGCTAAAGTCTTGACCCAAGAGAGCTTAGAAAAGGAGAGATGGAGCTTGGGAGAGAGAGAATCTTATGAGGGGGAGTTTGTGAGGTGTTCACAAAGGTTTCTCCAATAAAGGATTCAAGTTATCTTCTCCATTCATTGTCCTTGGCTCCTTGGTGGCTCTAGAAAGGTCTTCTTCAGGAATCGATTAAAGTTCTCTGCCTACTTCAAGAGGAAGCAAAAAGAGTTTGTGTTCTCTGCCTCACCGGGGTCGGTAGAAAGAAGTTTATAAAGGCTTCTCTACCTTGTTATAGGAACAAAAAAAAGAGTTACTGTGTTTTAGTGAAATACCTGGTGGAGAGGCTTTAGAGAGTGGACGTAGGTCAAGTTAACTGAATCACTATAAAATCTGGTGTGTTCTTTCTGATTATTTTCCATACTTTATTTTTTGTATATAAATTTCTGTGGTTGATTATTATTGATTGTTGTTTTTCTAAAATATTTAAAAAGGTTTTAAAAAATTTTTACTTTGTGTTTAAGAATTTTTAAAACTACAATATTTCCCCCCCGCTTGGTTAGCCTCAGGCTAGTTCATAAGGGCTTAACATCCCTAACAAACTTTCAAAGTGATCCATGTGTATGACTTCTAAGGGTTTGCTAGCATTTATGTATTTGATTGAGTGGAAAGTGGATTTGATTTATTTCCTTAATTAATAGGAACATAAGTTGTCTTTTTTTAACTCTAGTTTGGGAATTCCTCTCACTAAGTCTTTTTAAGTTATTTTCCTAAGGTTTTTCATACTTGCATGACACAATCACGTATGTTATAAAAAAGATACATCCGTAACAGCTTTTAGTCAAAAAGAAGTACATGTTCAACACAGCTTAAATCAAACATTTAAATGTTATTAATTCTTTTCCCTTACGGTATAATTTCCATTTAAGCTAATCATGCAGTTGGTTGATAAAAATTTAATGATAAAACCTTAATCACAAAGTTAGCTTATGCTAAGTATGTTGTGTTTCATGCCATCTACCAGTAAAACATTTTTGATGATGAAATATTTAGAGTTGCCAATTATACTTAATCCAACCCCTCTCTTGGTGGTGTTATCTCCAAGTGTTACCTTGCCTTCTACCCTGGGCTCTAGTGAAATAAATATATTTACATTTCCAATCATATGCCTCGAACATCCATTATCTAGGTACCACATGATCTCATGAGGCCTTCTGTAAAAGCACCCCTATAAAATCATCAGATGTTAGATTTGGGAAAACAAATAGGTTTGGGTCCCATCTTATGACAAGAAGAATGAAATGCATGCATGCTATACTGTGAATTTTTAACTTTTGATCTCCACACCAAATGTGTTTAATGGTGAATGGTGGAAGTATGAGAGATATGTCTAGCATTCCATAAGAAAAACTTCTAACACCAGAAAAAGGGTTTACTAAACTATGTGTGTTATGGTGCCTCATCCTAGGTTTGAAAGATGCATGCTGATGTGATAGATTATGAAATTCTTCCTATGTATGTGGCTTTTTATTTTCCTTGAAAGTAATTAATTTAGCTTGTAAAAACTTATTTGAACTTTCGAGAATTAACTTTTTTATTTTCAATACATGTTCCCTATTATCTAAACCAGATGTAATAGTATCTAAGTTATTGTATGTATTTTCTATTTCAACATGTAATACTTTCAAGGAATCATGCTGATTAGTTAAATCAAGATGCTTTTTATTCAATTCATCATATTCATCAAGTAAAGTAATATGATAACTATCTAAACTGGAATGATCTTTTCTCAAGCATTCTTACTCTTTTTCCAGAGTTAAAAAAAAAAAGATTTAATGTTAGCATATAGTTTCTTGAGCTTCCTATATGAAGAATGAATTTTTTAAAAACTTCAAGTAAATTATTATAAGTAAGCTCACATGCTTCTTGATCAGTGTGATCAAGATGTTCATTAGCCATTAAGCACATGTTTGTTACCTCCTCTTTTGCTTCAGTTTAAGAGGAGTCTGATGCAGAGCTTGCCCAGAGAGCCTCTTGAATTCCTTACTTTCCCTTCTTGAACTTAGGTTTTTCTTCACCCTCCTCCTTTCTTGGGTGAGCTTTAAGAGTTGGGAACTCAGACTTCATATGCCATGGCTTTCTACATTCAAAGAAAATAATATTAGAAGAAACTTTAGAATTTTTATTGTTCTTACCTTTGTTTTATTTCTGGTGATGCTTTTTCTTTTTCCTTAAGAAGCTTTTGAAATGTCTAGTTATTAAAGCAATGTCATCATTTTCAAAACTAGAAGAATTAGTGTTAGAATCATTAGCCTTTAAAATTATAATTTTCTCTTTTTTTCTTCTCACTTGCATCAAGCTTCCTTTTGTTTCACTCCTTGATCATAAGCAATGAGTGATCTAAGTAAGATATCAATTGAATAAATATTCAAATCCTTAGATTCAGTAATGGAAATAATTTTTGCATCAAAGGAAGAAGGTTAACATCTCAGAATCTTATTAGCATTTTATAATTTATGAGTCTCTTCATAATGCATATAGGGATGTAACAATCTGCGTAAACCTAATATATTTTTTAGAAATAGATTCACTAGGTTTCATGCAGAATAATTAATAACAGTGAAGTAAAATATACAACCTAGATTATTTAACCTAATTTGTTCCTTCATAAGTTATGATATGTTCCAAATTACTTTTTTAGTCGAACAAGTGGAAATATGTATATAATCTTTTGAGTTTAAGGCACAGAAAAAATAGTTCAAGTATTTTGCATTCAATTGTGCTAAATATCTATCTTTAATAGTCCATTCATAAAAAGGAACTACAATTTTCATGCCATTAACAAGTTTAAAAGGTGAATAATATCCTTCCTTAACTAATATCCACATGCGATAATTAATTGATTGTAAAAATATTGACATGTGAGTTTTCCAAAAATCAAAAGTAATATTATCAAAAAGAGGTGATCTTATGATTGAAAATCCTTACATGGAGTTTCTATTATCAAAGTTAGTCAGAGATCTTAATTCAAAAGTTTCCTAAAACTTAATCTTATGAATTCTGTTCTAATATCACTTGAAAGTTTGTGAGGGTTTGGAACCCGAGGCTAACAAAGAGGTGGTGGTGGTGAATTAGTAGTTTTAAAAATTCTTAAACAGAAAGGAAAAAATTTGTCTTTTAAAAAAAAAAATTAATACAAAGCAATAACCCTTAAGGTAGAAGAAAAATAATATCATGATAACAACACAATAAAAAAGTTTCAATCACAGAACAAATCATAGAGAAGTACAAAAATAAAATGAAAAAAGTAATAAGAAAGAACACACTAAATTTATAATGATTTGGTCAAATCTACCAACATCCACTCCTCAAAAATCTCCTTTCCATGTAATACACTAATCAGTTAGTTCTATCCTTTTGCCCCTACAGCAAAGCAGAGAAGCCCATATAAAACCTTTCCACTAATTTGGTGAGGTAGAGTACCCTGAATCTTTTTACTCCCTCCTAGAATAGGCAGAGAACATGTAAATCCTTTTTCACCCTCGTAGTGAAGGCAAAGAATCCAGGAATCCTTTTATTCCCTCCTAGAGTAGGCAGAGAACCTAGAAATCCTTTTTAACCCACTTGGTGAAGATAAAGAACCTAAATCTGATGCTGATGAAGATCTCCCTCAGAGCCACTAATAAACCAGGACAGAAGCTTGAAGAAGATGATGAACACCTTGCTTAGAGCAACCTTCGTGAGTCCCTTTCAACTCCCCCTCACAAGGATCTCTTTCTCTCTTAAGCTCTCCCTCTTCCTTATCTTAGCTCTTTCTCAGATCTCCTTCATAGAAAAAGATTAACTCAAGGGTTAATATAATTGCTTAAATAGAGAGCCTCCAAATGAAGCCCTAATTTTTAATTATGTGTAATTGATTATCAAGTACGATCGATAGTTTATCCTATAAAATTTGGACAAAATAGCCCTTTTTATCAGGATGAATTGTATTGCTCTATACAATTAGTTCAAGAGAAATATTTTTTTTCATCTTGTACGATACATATATCATACTGGACGATTAGTATAAAACTATTAAACTTCATATAGTATGATGTCTGATGATGCCTTATCATCCCATGCACTTATCTATAGTCCAGTATAATATAGGTCTATCATCCTAGATGATTTGTTAAAAAATTATGGTATTCATCTAGTACAATGGGTGGCAATCCCTTATCGTTCCATGCTTATTCTCTAAAGACGATCATCATTAATCTTCCTATATGATTATATCGAATTAAGTTTTACAATGATAGTTCTCCTAATCATGGGATTAATTTATGCATAATTGTTAAGAATTATCTAAGATGATCTATATCATCCTGTACGATTAACATAATATTTGAAAATTAAAATATTTACTAAATTATGATTGACATTTTTATTTTCACAATCTAAACTTATCATCCTGGATGATAAGGATCATCCAGTATGATTAGTTTAATTACTCTTAAACTGGGATGCCCTAATTAGGGTTTCTATTTTTAACTGATCAACCAATATGATTTGAAATCATCCTGTAGGATTAGGTCAAATATAGAGAATTCTCTAACTCACCAAATTTCTCCCCTTGAGTGTATATATGCAAATTTAGTTTGCTTGGGGTCCACCAGATATATGACTTGACTGAAGAAAGGTAAAATGTACATTTAAATTAAAATTAAAATTACAGACATACTAAATCCTAGTATATTGGATATTGAGCTGATTTGCATTGCAAGTGATCTTATGGACCTGAAAGATTAGTAAGTAGGGAAAATAAAAGTAGATGTGAAATAAAAGTAGTGGTAGAGAAATAATAATATTTGTTATAATCAAAATCATAGAACTTGGATCCATATTTGTAATAAATTACTCATATCTCGTTTGGCTGATCATTTCTTTATAATAGTCAAAAGGGCATGATAGAGATTACATTGTCCTACTAACATCTTCTTCCCCTTGGGAAATAAAAAGAGGATGGAAGTGACTTCCAACAAAGAGAGAGAGGATGTATGAAGATTATTTAACTATCTACTTGCCTTTGGTTTAACTTGCTTTAATGTGTCAAACTTAGCAAATTTTTATGTCCATCTTTTTTCATTCTTTTGAAATAATTTTTTTTTCGTGTTTGTTTTTAAAGGAGTTATTGGAACTCGATCTAGTTTCAAACACTAAGGTAATTTTTGACTAAGTATTAACCAGAAACTTTAATTTCTTATCCTCTCTAATGAGAGGTGAAATAGGTACATAAGTGATAGTTGTCCTCTTCTTATAAAGATAGGAGCCGATCCCTAATCGTAAACTTAGAGAATCATCCTTTCAATCATCAGCATTGAGAATGATTGTCTCATTTCTATTGACTGATAGTATAAATATATGAAAACCCTTTCCAAGTTTAATTTTTATTTCATCGATAATGAGAGTCTTGTCGAACAAGAGGATTAATATGCCCATTATTTCTTATGAAATTTAAAAATTGAATCTTCAATCGTTTTCTTTAAGGTAATTAAAAGTTTGTGAGGGTTATTAAACCTTTATAACTAGTCCAAGGCAAATTAAGAGGGGGCAGAATTGATAATTTTAAAAATAACTTAGATAAAAAGAGAATCTTTTTTAAATCTTTTTGAATATTTTAATACAAACAATTTTACCCCATAATATAGAAGTAAAACTAATTTCACAATAATAAAAATTAGAGATTTTAATCACATAATACATCATAAAAAATGCAGAAATTAAATGCCATAAAGTATATAGATAGAACACACCAAAATTATAGTGGTTTGGTCACATAAACCTATGTCCACTCACCAAAAACCTCATTTCCAGGCATTGCACTAAAAGTAGTGTCTCTCTTTTTGCCCCACAGCAAGGTGGAGAAGCCCTTACAAAATCTTTCCACTGACCCGATGAGGAAGAGTACCTTGAATCCTTTTGCTCCCTCCTGGAGTCGGCAAAGAACCTTGAATCCTTTTACTCCTTTCTAGTGTAGGTAGAGAACCTTGAAATCCTTTTTCATCCTCCTAGTGAAGGGAGAGAACTTGGGATTTGATGCGAATGAAAGTCTCTCTAGAGCCACCAAAGAAACCAAGGAAGCAGCTTGAAGAAGATGATGGAAACCTTTGTTTGAGTAAAACTTTGTGAATCCCTCATAATTTCCTCTCACAAGAAATTCTCTCTGTCAATGCTCTACTCTTCCTTCTCTAAGCTTTCCCTAAAGATAGCTCAATAGCAAAAGATCCCTCATAAGACAATGTAAGAGATTTAATAAAGAGCCTAAAAAAGAAGCCCTAGTTTCCAATTTACCTTCAAAGATTGTCCAATATGATTGATAGATTGTGTTATATGATAAGTACAAAATAGCCCTTTCAGACAGTACGATCAATATTATCATGTATAATTAGCTCAAATAAGTTTGTATTGATTGTCCAGTATGATAACTGATGATTAATTATCATCCCATGCAGAGATTAGATTGTATAGTAAGAATATGAGGGATCATCCTGTGTGATTAGTTGAAAAGTTATGGTATTTCATCTTGGATGATGGGCAACAATTAATTATCGTCCTATACATGAATCAGATCATCCTATATGATTGATTCTGATCATCATGTACTATCTAATCAAGAAATTTTACCATAATTAATCCCCTAATCACATGGCAAATTTAGACAAAATTGTTATGTATCATCCAAGATAATTCAAATTGTCCTATACGATTAAAACAAAGATTCAACTTTAAAATATTACCGAAAATGTGATTGGCGGTTATTTTCATAAACTTAATTGGTTGTCATGTACGATATGGGTCATATAGTATGATTAGTTAATTATTCTTAATTAACAAGGGTGCCCTAATTAAGATTTTCTATTTTTAACTAATCATCCAATATGATATAAATCACACTTTACGAGGAGTTTAAAAACTTGAAATTATATTAACTCACCAACTCACTCCCTTGAGTGTGTGTATGCAAGGTTACTTAGCTTGGGTCCACCAAATATATAACTTGACTTGAAAAAGGTAAAAAGTACATTAAAATTGAAATTATAGACATACTCCACCCTAGTCTACCCAATCTTGAGCTGATTGGCATTGCATGTTAACTTGTGGTCCTAAAAGGTTAGTGAGCAGGGCAAATAAAATAGATATGTAATAATCAAAGTAGTAAAGAAAAAATAATATTTATTATCATCAAAATTATAATACCTGGGCCCAGATTTGTAACAATCTCTCCCTTTTTGCTGATGAAAAATATTATATTTTATAAATTTTCAAAGCCCTTTGACATTCTCTAAAACGCCCCCTTAGAAGATAAAATTATGAATGTTAGAGGAGTTAAAAAAATTTGTTTTTATATTTTTTAAGAAAAATGACAGATATAAGTAAAAATAGAAAACAAGTAGAAAATAAACTAATTATACTAAAACATAAGAAGTAAATAACACTCTACTCCCCCTTTTAACACATAAAAAAGGGGAAAAAGAAAAACACTAAATAGAACAAAGTAAGTACATCATAAAGTACATAAGTAAAGACCAGTACAAACACAGAAATAAAAGAACTAAACAAACTAGAAAAAGGAGAAATCTTGATTAGGTGAAGGTATTGGTGATGGATGAAAGAGGCGATGAAAATAGTCAAACTGCTCTCTAATCATGGCCATATTATGATCATGCTGCTGCTGCTATACTGCGTAGCTTTCAAAATGAGCCAGATCATTTGCATGTTGTTGCTGCTGCTCAGCTATGTAGTTTTTAAATTTACCCTCCCACTTATCAAACCTCTGAATCATCTAATCAATATGAGGCTATTGGCGGATAGGGGTAGGTTCAGGAAAAGGTCCTTCCTCTTCAGTCACAGACTCTTTATGCACAGGGTGACGACAAGTATTGTGAAGGATGTGGAAGGAGCTATTGGAATATAATACATAGAGTGTTGCAAATCTATTTTTCATGGCTTATGTTTTGATGATTGACAAACAATGCTTTTCTTGGATAGCTTGTTGCTTCTAACTTTTCAGGAATCGACGATCGGACAATCAAAAAGGAGCCAAGTTCAGGAATGCGTAGGTTTAGGGTTGAGTCAGTCTGTACTTTTGTTTTTTACCTTTTGAGTCCTCTTGTAATAGTCAAAAAGACTGATACTTTGTAACCCTTCACACACACACTTGAGAGAATTAGAAATTCTGTTTTTACTCATATCGGCCAGGCCGATATCTTTGATCGGCCTGGACGATCAGCTTAAAACAGAAAGTCTAATTAAGGATTCTTGATTAAGGCAGCCAACGTTAACCGATCGTCCTGGACGATACGTGTATCGGCCAGGACGATAAGCTCAAAACAGAAAGAAGTAGCCGCCATAGACAAGTATGGTATAGCATATCTTTAAATTATCGGCCAGGACGATCCTCGTATCGGCCTGGACGATATTAACAAATTATGCCATAATTGTTCAGGAAATCAAGGAAGTAATTAAGGATGATTGATACGATCATATCGTCCTGGACGATCGCAGGATCGGCCCGGACGATCTAGTCAAAAACCTTAAGTTACTTCAGGACGATCAATATCGGCCAGCCCATATTCAGGGCTATTGTCAGGACGATTTTCGTCTGATTTGAACTGATCGGCCAGGACGATCGTGAGATCGGCCTGGACGATCAAGCTAATTTTCAATCGTCCAATCTTGCATCCAGGGCTATGCTCTGGCCGATCTTCATTGATTTGTACTGATCGGCCAGGCCGATGTCCAGATCGGCCTGGACGATAAAGTCGGCAACTTGCAATTAATGAGCTCCTTTTGAAGCTCTTCTATTTAAGAGCTCTTGTTCAACATTTTTAAAGACCTTTGGCTGCTGCCTTGACCTGAGAAGACCTTGAGGAGAGAAAGAGAGAGAGAAGAGAGAGAGAGGATCTTGTGAGGGGGAGCTTGTGAGGGGTTTCACAAGGGTTGCTTCAAGGATCTCTCTGCGTCGTCTTCGTCTAGAGTTTCTCGTCCGTGGAAGGGTCGGTAGAGGTAAGGAGTTGTGCTTTTGGTTCTGGTTCTCTGCCAGCTTCAGGAGGAAGCAAAAGGAGATAGGTTCTCTGCCTTGCCGGGGTGGCAAAAAGGAGATTCTTGTGAGGGTTTCTCCACCTAGCCGTGGGGGCTAAAGGAGAGTCACTTTTTGTTTAGTGCAATACTTGGAGGGTGCCTCCAAGGAGTGGACGTAGGTCGAGTCGACCAAACCACTATAAATCTCTGTGTTTCTTTTCTTGCTTCCGCACGTTTAATTCCGCATTATTTTCGTGGTGTGATTTGGTTTTATGTGACTTTATTTCTTTGTTTAAAAAACGAAGTTTTTAAAATACCAATTCACCCCCCCCCCCTCTTGGTTAGTTTGGGACTAAGTTCATAGGGCTTAACATCCCCATCGAACTTTCAAGTGGTATCAGAGCCTGTTTCGAAAATTAAAGTTTAAAAACTTTTTGAATTTGATCCATGTCTAACTTTGGGAATCGCAACACTACGGAAGGGTATTCTATTACCCGACCTCCTCTGTTCGATAACCTACCTTTTGATTTCTGGAAAACTCGCATGTCAACTTTTTTACAATCTACTGATTATCGCATGTGGATGCTTATTCAAGAAGGTTATTCTCCACCTTCTCGTGAAATTAACGGTTTTAAAACTGAGGTTGCTTTTACCGAATGGACTTTTGATGAACGAGATTTAGCTCAATTGAATGCGAAATGTTTGAATTGCTTTTTCTGTGCTTTAAAATCTGAGGATTATATGCGTGTTTCAACTTGCAAAACTGGTAAAGAAATTTGGGATAAATTGTGCATTACTTATGAAGGCACTAATGAAGTTAAACAATCCCGTTTAAACATTCTCTTGCATGACTACGAACTTTTTCGTATGAAACCTCATGAATCAATTTCTGACATGTACACTAGGTTTACTCAGATTGCTACCTCATTGCATGCACTAGGAAAAGAACTTTCGAACTATGAAAAAGTTAACAAGATTTTGAGATGCTTGCCTTCTTCTTATGATGCAAAAATTACTGCAATCACTGAATCTAAAGATTTAAACACCTATTCTATTGATAACTTGCTTGGCTCACTCATTGCTTACGAGCAAGGGGTGAATCAAAGAAATCTTGATGCAGGTGAGAAGAAAAAGGAGAAAACCATTGCATTGAAGGCACACAAATCGGATTCTGAATCTTCCGGGTCTGAAAGCGATGGAGTTGCCTTCATCACAAGGCAATTCAAAAGCTTTCTAAGGAAGAAACAAAAGCATCATCAAAGTTGGAGAAAAGGTAAGGATCATAAACATACTAAAGGATCTTCTGATGTTGTTTGTTTTGAATGCAGGAAACCGGGACATGTAAGAGCCGATTGTCCTACACTTCAAGATCATTCAAGCAAGGAAAAGGAAAAAGGTGAGGAAAAAGCTAAGTCTAGGAAGGAGAATAAGAAAATCCAAAGAGGCTTCTAGGCAGAATCAGGTACTGATTCCTCTGAGACTGAACCAGAGGAAGAAACTACAAACTTGTGTTTCATGGGAGAAAACCAAAGTGATGAGGAAGAGGTATGTAGACCAACCTATGATGAATTATTTGAAATTTGTGAAAAAATCCATGCATCATATAGGAAATTAAAGAAAACTCATGCTAGCCTAAAATTAGAACATTCAAATCTATAAAAAGAGCATGAAGTTTTTCTCAAAGATCATGCAACGATTGATTCAAATCACATGGCTCTCCTTGATGAATTTGATGAATTAAACAAAAAGCATTTGGAATTAGTTGATAAAAGCAATGCATTAAAAGCTTCACACACCTCACTTAATGATGATCTTAAGAAATCTAAAGAGATTGAGAAAAATTTGAGGATTGAGAATGATGCATTGAAAAGAACTAACTTGAGAATTCAAAATGATTTGGAAACATGTAAGAAAGCTAGGATGACACCAACTTTTAATCAAAGGCCAGAACCTAGGAAGAGGCATTTTTACTCAAATCATTTAAGAAAACTTTTTCCTGGAATCCAATGTTTTTCTTGTGGCATGGTAGGACACATCTCACACACTTGCACAGTTCACCGCAGTACACATTGGGTATGGAGACCTAAGATGCATAATTCAATACATACCACATCTGCATTGCACTCTACATTTCCTAAGAAGGAGCCCAAATCTGTTTGGGTTCCTAAAACTGACTGTTGTTGAGTCTTGCAGGAGTGCTCTCACCAAAGACCTCGTGGGAGCATAGGATAACTGAACATAAGGAGGCTTGCAGCTCAATTGCTAAAATCCGCTATTTTATCACTTGCTTGATATCTTTTTTTTGTGTGACTTTTATTTTTAGTTTTTGTGTTCACTTTTTTTTGTTGTCTTTAGTTTGCTTACGTTTTGTTTTGTTTTTTTTTTTACTTTTGTCCTTATCTTTTGGCATTCCATATGATGAAACTTCTCAAGCTTTTAAATATTGGAGTTTTTCTTTTGATAGGGTTTAGCTTTTCTAAATTGGTTAAAGAGAGTAAACTGGTGATGTTTTTCCCTCTTCTGACTTTGTTTAGTGGCATGATTTTTCTTTTATAAAACAAAAAGTCTAAACTCAGTTTAACCAATGACTTTTTAAGATATCTTTCTAATCTTGCTACATTAAATCATCTTATGCATAATAGTCAAAATTCTTTGATATCATTCAAACTTTTGAAATCTTACCATTGCAGTCATCACGTGATTTTGATTTTGTGTTGTGGATTGTTCTTCCCTATGTTAGAGAGAGAGCCCCTATTCTCTAATATTTGGAGGATATACTCACAACTAAGTTTTTTTTAAGGGTATATTAAAGAGTTATTAGCTTGCAAGAGATAAAAAGAGGCCAATGAAGCCAAATTGAAAAAGAAAACTATATACACAAAAGTGTATCAAAAATAAAAAAATGCTCAAAGAGCCAATAAAAGTAAAAAGAGGCATAAAATTAGCCCACTAAGTGCAAGCTATCATCTCTTTGGTAAAACTCTTAAAACTTAGAAAACTCATTGATTATGTGATACGTTCAAAGATTTGATTTCAAATTCCATGATTGAGAAAAACTATTTTGGTTTATTATTTATAAGATATTTTAGTTGTTAACAAGTCTTGATTGATCTCTTAAATCCTCTTGTGTTATTCCATGTTAGGACTCTGTTGTTTTTAAAAAGATTTTTTGTACCCTGAAGAATGTCTGATCTAGGGTTAATGGAATCAGTTTTTCTACCTTCCTCTAATTGGATTTTGTTAAACCTCTTGATCTCCTAAAAACTTCAAAAATTTAAATTCAAGAAAAGAATTCTCATATGATGCCTTCATAAAACAAAAAAATATAGAAAAATTAAAATCCAAAAATATTCGGTGTTTGTTTTATTTTTTTTTTTTTTTGTGTCTTTTACTGTCTTTTCTTTTGTTTTATTTTTGAGGGTCTTGATCATCACCATTCCCTTCTTGATTTCAATTTCAAGTCACATCGGCCTGGCCGATATTTATATCGTCCTGGCCGATAGGACAAATTCTTTCCAAAATCCATCTACTGACCTTTTTCTGTGCTTAATGAAAATCATCGTCCTGGACGATACAGTATCGTCCTGGACGATTTGATCAAAACTCATGATGATAGTCCTGGCCGATAGTTTATTTGTCTGGCCGATGCATTCTATGTGCATCGTCCTGGCCGATACACTGGACCGTCCCGGACGATCCACGTGTCAGTACGTTTTTATCTTTAAATTCGGCCCCGGACGATCCATTATTGGACTATCGGCCGGGCCGATCCACTGTTCGTCCTGGACGATACACGTGGCAAGCATTTAAAACGTTTTAACTTCGGCCGGTACGATCAATTATTGTGCATCGTCCTGGACGATACACCTAATCGGCCCGGACGATCTGCTTTTTCAACGGTCGTCCGGACTGACTCCTCGGGCCGATAGCCTGTGTCTAATCGGCCTGGACGATATCTGATCGGCCCGGACAATTGGACCGCCTTTTTGACCAATCGGCCTGTACGTAATAATTGACACATATCGGCCTGGACGATTCCGCGATCGGCCAGGACGATATTGACGATTCTTTAAATATAGGCCGATCCAGCCATGTTTTCTCACACCTCATCTTTTCTCCTTTAATTTTCTGCTTAAAGTTCTCTCATATGGCTGGTGGGAAGCGCATCCGTCAGACCTCTGGAAGTTCCTCGAGGGCAAGGGTTGACCCTCGGTTCCGTGAAGCAGAAGATGAAGCTGCTTATCATCGCTATAGGGAATGTGGAATTACTGTCTCCAGGATTATCAATCCGACCCACATTTCCTACCCGGTAATGGATCTCTTCGCACACACTTCCCTCTGTTTCATTCTGTCCCTTGTTTTTCCTTTCAATTCTGAGTTCCTGTTAGAATTCTTTGCAAACCTCCGCATAAACCCTACCTTCACAGCCCTGTCCTCCTATGTGAATCGACGCCCTGTCGAAATCACATATCAGGACTGTGTTGAACTTTTACAGCTATCCACCACCGGAGATAAGCTGCACCTTATTGCCCTTGACCCTGATTTTGATTGGTCCACGGCAAACCACTTTCTTCGCCAGACCAATGCCCGTTACCATGTTGGAGAGACTAGCTCTTTAGTCAGAGATGCTAGGACAATCCAACATGTCCTTCGCACCTCTGTCATTCCCAAAGCCGGTGACCGTATCCACATTACCCCTCTACTTTCCCTCACTACCTTCTACATCATGGCACATAGGGAATTTAACACTGCAGATCTATTCTTTCGTTACATTGATCACCTAACAACAATTCGAGATCCAGGCCACAGAAGAAAGCCAAATCTAGCCTTAGGACATATCATAGCCTATGTTCTTGAAACCAAATACCAAATTCAATATCCCAATCCACCAAATTACCCAACTCTCTTCTACTCAAACAACTCATTCAGCACCCTTCACAGTACTCGTCTCCACCCGGATGAACCACGGGAGGCTAGAGAGGAGGAGGCTCCCGCTCCAGCCCCCTTTCCTGACCCAAACCCTCTCCAACAACATTCACCGGTAGATCAGTTGATTGCGAGATTTGATCGTTGGGAGACCAGATTTGATGCATATGTTGCTGCCCAAGAGCAGCAACACTCTGAGGACATCGCCCGCTACGAGCATCACCGCGCTGAGGACTTAGCTCGTTTTGACAGTTTTCTCACTCACCAGCAGCAGCAGCATGACCAGGACATCGCCTGGTTCAATGCTCAGTTTACTACCCTTGCCAGTTACTTTCAGCAGCCACCTCCACCTCCTCCATCTGATGATCAGGATCCCTCGTTCTTTTAGTTTGTGCTTTATTATTTCTTGTCTTTTTATAGTAGTCTTTCGTGATGTTTGTTGTTCTTTTTTACTGTTTTTGGACTCTCTTTTTGTGATGACAAAAAGGGGGAGTAGGATAGGATGTGGTAAGAAAAAGTTGATGTTGTAACCTTGTTTTTTAATGAATCTGTTTTATTTTGATTTTCCTACTTGTGTTTTGTCATCATCAAAAAGGGGGAGATTGTTGCAAATCTATTTTTCATGGCTTATGTTTTGATGATTGACAAACAATGCTTTTCTTGGATAGCTTGTTGCTTCTAACTTTTCAGGAATCGACGATCGGACAATCAAAAAGGAGCCAAGTTCAGGAATGCGTAGGTTTAGGGTTGAGTCAGTCTGTACTTTTGTTTTTTACCTTTTGAGTCCTCTTGTAATAGTCAAAAAGACTGATACTTTGTAACCCTTCACACACACACTTGAGAGAATTAGAAATTCTGTTTTTACTCATATCGGCCAGGCCGATATCTTTGATCGGCCTGGACGATCAGCTTAAAACAGAAAGTCTAATTAAGGATTCTTGATTAAGGCAGCCAACGTTAACCGATCGTCCTGGACGATACGTGTATCGGCCAGGACGATAAGCTCAAAACAGAAAGAAGTAGCCGCCATAGACAAGTATGGTATAGCATATCTTTAAATTATCGGCCAGGACGATCCTCGTATCGGCCTGGACGATATTAACAAATTATGCCATAATTATTCAGGAAATCAAGGAAGTAATTAAGGATGATTGATACGATCATATCGTCCTGGATGATCGCAGGATCGGCCCGGACGATCTAGTCAAAAACCTTAAGTTACTTCAGGACGATCAATATCGGCCAGCCCATATTCAGGGCTATTGTCAGGACGATTTTCGTCTGATTTGAACTGATCGGCCAGGACGATCGTGAGATCGGCCTGGACGATCAAGCTAATTTTCAATCGTCCAATCTTGCATCCAGGGCTATGCTCTGGCCGATCTTCATTGATTTGTACTGATCGGCCAGGCCGATGTCCAGATCGGCCTGGACGATAAAGTTGGCAACTTGCAATTAATGAGCTCCTTTTGAAGCTCTTCTATTTAAGAGCTCTTGTTCAACGTTTTTTAAGACCTTTGGCTGCTGCCTTGACCTGAGAAGACCTTGAGGAGAGAAAGAGAGAGAGAAGAGAGAGAGAGGATCTTGTGAGGTGGAGCTTGTGAGGGGTTTCACAAGGGTTGCTTCAAGGATCTCTCTGCGTCGTCTTCGTCTAGAGTTTCTCGTCCGTGGAAGGGTCGGTAGAGGTAAGGAGTTGTGCTTTTGGTTCTGGTTCTCTGCCAGCTTCAGGAGGAAGCAAAAGGAGATAGGTTCTCTGCCTTGCCGGGGTGGCAAAAAGGAGATTCTTGTGAGGGTTTCTCCACCTAGCCGTGGGGGCTAAAGGAGAGTCACTTTTTGTTTAGTGCAATACTTGGAGGGTGCCTCCAAGGAGTGGACGTAGGTCGAGTCGACCGAACCACTATAAATCTCTGTGTTTCTTTTCTTGCTTCCGCACGTTTAATTCCGCATTATTTTCGTGGTGTGATTTGGTTTTATGTGACTTTATTTCTTTGTTTAAAAAACGAAGTTTTTAAAATACCAATTCACCCCCCCCCCCCCTCTTGGTTAGTTTGGGACTAAGTTCATAGGGCTTAACATCCCCATCGAACTTTCATAGAGGTGATCAGGTGGAGCAGGGAATTGAAGTTTGCATTTTATCTCAAGGATAAAGGCAATGAGATGTCCTAAAGGTAGATTGTGCTTTATTTTGTGGCTTGGATCCCTAATGCAGGTTAAATGTTCAATGTAGTGAAAGATAAGATCAACTGCTATGAATAATGTGAATTTGATCCCTAGCATTAGGAATAATTGTGTTGCGAAGAACGTGTTGGATAGTTCAGGCATCTTTGACTAAGGTTCTGACTTTAGATTCATGATAGTGAACATTGGTTTTCCTAAGAATAATGTTAGCATGGGTCAAATTAAAATTGGGATCAAAAGCTAAGATATGAATTTTATCTCTAGTGGTGGACAAGTGAAGAAACTCATGGAAATCCTAGTAGATAACAAGCTTTCTATTCACATATGATTGTTGAGTAGTAAAATTAGTTTTAAGGAGAAGGCTTGCAAAGAATTTAAATAGCATTTCAAAGTTAAAAGGAAAGGCAAGGGTAATAATAAATCCAAAATTTGTGTGAGCCAATAGGTATAGTGTCTAAAAGTTCACAGTATTTTGATTGACAATCTTGGAAGGGTTGATACTAGAAATTTTATAGTAACTATAAGCCGCTTCATCATATTCCTCAGTGATTTGAGGATCAATAGAATGCCTAGAAGAGGTTCGTAGAAGTGCTCTAGACCTTTTCGCACTAGCCGTTACAAGAGTATGAGTTCAAGAGAGATGAAGAAAGGATTTGAAGGGTGTGAAGAAAATGAAGAAAACCAGTCATTTATAAAGGAATAGCTAGATCATACAGTATGATCATGAGATCATACTATATGATCAGATGCAATAAATTTGTTCAGATGATCGATCAGAAAAGTTGGTCATATCATACTGTACGATTACGTATCCTACTAGATGATTAGACACAAAGAGATCATCCCAAGGAGTCAGCTTGTACAATCATTGATTAATTAGATCACCGTACAAACACGTTGATCGTACTGGATGATGTGCTATAAAGGATTATACCAACTACATTTAAATGATCTAGTGATTTATGCCACATAGATCGTATTGTCTGATGGTATATTCATACAATACGATCACCAATAATTAATCAATTTAAGCCGTTGGATGTAATCTAGGATTTAAATTTTTGTTAAGATTGTACAGAATGATGTGGATCATCCTGGATGATGTGAAAAAAAATTAAAGAAATTAGGAGATGGAATGTGATGATAAGGAGGGTTTCAAAACAAAAATTAAAATACATAAAATAAAATAAGAACACGAAAAAAAACTGTCATAAATAAAAATAAAAAACAAAAATATTTTTTGAATCGATAAACTCCAATAAATGATAAATATAGCTTCTTATTAGATTTAAAAACCCATAAGAAATGAATTGACAATGTTGAAAACTAGAAAAGTTAAAAAATTGATCTTGTTAACCCTAGCGAGACTCCTTATAGGTCAAAATTCTTTTTAAACAAAAATCTGATTCAGAAAAAAAAATTAGTCAAGAAAAGTGCTCTTTTCAAACTTCATTTTAGAAAAATATCTGATATAATAGTATTGCAAAGTAACAAATCAGGAATCATAATTTTAAATTTCAAGTGTTTAAAGATATCAAGTGGCACATGGATTCTTCTAAGATTTAAAGTTTTTTTTTTTTTATGGATTAAAATAACATTAAAGGGAAGCTTTTGCTCGCTAATACTTAAAAGAGCTACAAAACAAATCAAAAGAAAACCTATAAGTCGATGGTTACCTATTGTATAATTAACAAAAAACCTAATAACATTCTATGGTGGCCAGAAGCCTGCACCCAAAAAATAAAGAAAATAATCGACACATTCGGCAAGATCTTCCTACAAAAAATATCCATCTTATCCTCCAAAACTTCAATCCATTTAATAAGTATGAGAATGAGACTTAAAAAATAAACCATGTATAACTGGAAATAGACAGAATCATAACTTGTCAAAATAAAAAACTAAAAAAACTCGAAAGCCTTGTTGGAAGCCATCTGGTGCCAACCAGCAATATAGTAAGAAATACTTAGACATCATGTAATCCACAACATAATGAAAAAGAGCAATGTTGAAAGAAGGATTAGCACATATAAGAGTAATAATATAATGAATATAAATGCTAAACCCAAAATAAGAGAGATCTGACAGCAAAAATAAACCAAGGATGCACTCTATGCCAAAACATGGGGTCTCCTAGAATAAGAAACCTAGGGAGCAGTTTATGAAGCACCATAATATCTGGAGACTGAATAATCCCAAACCAAGGAAGACCCCTGGAAGGGGATGAACTATTAACATAATTATGATTGAAATGCAAAAATAAAACATCAATGATTCTACACCCATGATTCTTCCACATAAAAAAGAAAAATAAGAAGATAATGTTATCCAAATGAATCAGCCCCCATAGCTTGACAACATCAATAATAAAAATCTTGACCAACTTGTAGAGGAACCAAACAAAATTTAGTTGTAATGAAACATTTGCCAGCAGTAAGTTAATTCACACAAAGATCCCCCCACACAAGAGGAAATGAGATTAACCAACCAACACAATGGGCCAACCACAAGAACATCAAATAAACAATTAAGAAAAGAGTCTCACCAAGAGTTAAAGAGTAAATACACCACAACCAAACTAAATGGGCAATGACCCATCTGAAAAAAACTAAGGAACCCTAACATAAGAAATGCCCATACAGTCAAGCTTAGCTAAACCCAACAGTCTGGGTAGAAGAGAGGACCCTACAAATTCCATAAAATCTTGCAAGTTATAGTCAAAATTATCTAAAATGTTAGCAGCAACATTTCCCTCCTTATATATATGAGTTATAGAAAAGTTGATGAGAGACAACCACTATTTAATCTCTCTAATAATATAGAAATAAGAAGGATTAACACTAGAATTATCAAAAATATAATGAATCACAAGCTTAACATTAGTTTCAATCCATACATTAGTAATCCCAAGAGAAATGTATAATTATAACCCATACTTAAGAGCATCTCAATAATAATCATAATGATGATATCAAAGGGACCCGCAAAAGTAATAATAATATGGCCATTGAAGTCTCAAATGAGACCACCACAACCAGCTTTCAAACTTTTGAATGCACCATCAATATTAAGTTTGTGGCACCTCACGCAATGTTTAATCCATCTAACTTAAATGTTTCTAGAGTAATGGCTATTAGGCATAGCACCTGAGATACCAAACTGCTTGGTAAATTGATAGTAGTTTTTAAAATACTCCAAGTTAATCAACTTTGTCAAAAATAATTGTCTTATTTTGTCCTTAATCTTGAGGATAATGGACGAGGCTTTCATAATAATATTCTCATGCTTAGCCTCATTCCTACTTTTCCTAAAAAACATAAATAATGATAGCTACCACATTTCTAATATGCCTCTTAGTAGGAACCACCCAATCATGAATGATATTAATGATGTTGTTATAGTTCTTAAAAAATTGAGAGGTAAACATATTGTTGAAACAAAGCCAAACTTTAAGAGCAACAATATCAAAAACATGATTCAAAGTCTCAATATGATAGCAGCATTGGAATTTAGACATGGTAAGAAAACCTTTTTTCATTAAGATAGTATCAACAGGGATATAATTGTTAAAAATTCTTCACATTAATATACAATAAGAAATCGGGATACCTTTTTGAAAAATGGGAGAGAAAATTTGAGACTTGGGTTGCAAAATCCTAATAGAATGCCAAACCTCTTTGAACACAAAGCTACCATCCTTAGACTTATTAAATAAAATGTAATCTTTTTGTTCAAGTTGTAAAGGCACTTTCAAAATGAGGTTAATGTAAAAATCAAGAACCATATTAGCAAGGAAATTAAAATTAAAGGTCCCATCTTGAATAAAATTAGCCACTTTACAAGCATTGTTGGTATGTGTATTGATTAAATTATTAATATAAGAGAAACCAAGCCAATAATCTTGCCAAAAAAAGTTGTCCCCAAAATCCAAACCCCATTGAATGAAATTTTCAGCATCCCATATAATAGAATAAAGCCTTTTCCAATTGAGGGAATCCCCTTTTTTAAAAAATCAATTAAGAGGATGCCTACCAACACAATATTTAGCAATCATAAACTTGGACCAAAGACTTTTTGTGGATCAAAGATTAAACCAGAGTATATGGGAAAAACCAAGATCCATGACACTGAAATTCTTAAATCCCAACTTGCCTTCATCCTAGACACCAGAGTATTTATCTCAAGAGGACCAGATAATAATAGATTTACTTTCAGTGACCCCCCCTAAAAATCCTTTCAAGTCTAGTGCAAATATCCTTGGTAGGAGATAAAGTGTGAAATAAATATATGGGAATGAAGGAAAGAACATTTTTTATTAAAACTAATCATCCCCCAAAAGAGAGAAAATTAAAAGCCCAAGTATAAAGGTTTTTGTGAATATTAGAGAAGATGTCTCCAAATAAATGAGATCTCTTTCTTCCTTTCCAAAGAGGCATGCCTATGTACTTAAGGGGTAATTACTTATCTAAAAAACCATACTTATCCCGAATAGAAGATATTTTGGGTTGAGTTACGGATTTAGCAATGATAAAGAAACTTTTTAGAGGATTAAAACTTAACCCGCTAGCCCCTAGGAAAAGATTAAAATTTTAAAAAAGGATACTAAGCATCTTCTGGAACCATTCATAAAAATAATAAAATCATCATCAAAACTTAAATGAGACACCATAAAACAACCAATAGTATGTGAAAGTTTATTAGGGATGTTAGGCCCCTTATGAACTGGCCCAAGGCTAATTAAGAGAGAGGTGAATTGGTATTTTAAATATCTTTAAAACAAAGCTCAAACCAAACCAAAATTTACCACAAAGAAAACACAATGCAAAAATTAAATGCAAAAATAATAAAGGAAAGAACACACCAGATTTATAGTGGTTCGATTAAACCTTGAGCTACGTCCACTCCTCGGAGGCACCCTCAGAGTATTGCACTAAACAAAGTGTCTCTCCTTGAGCCCCCACAGCTAGGCGGAGAAGCCCTTACAAAATCACTTCCACCTTCCCTGGTGCGGCGGAGTAGCCGGTCCTTTGACACCAAAGAGATCTTCTTCTTCTATGAACTTACCTCAAGACAAGCCTTAAATCCTATGGTACTAAGGAGCAGGCTCACCGGAGAAACTGTGTGGAATCCCCCTCCACACTCCCTTGAGTTCCTCTCCAAGGATCTTCTCCCTCTCTCAAACTCCACCCTTTCCTCTCTCCCTTTCAAGCTCTCTCTTTAAGTTTCCCCCAAAAGAACGAAGCTATAATGGTTGCCAAAGATATTTACCAAGTGTCTTGTCAAAGCTTAAATAAAAGATCTCAAAATGAGCTCATTAATGCAATTTGTTAACTTTATCATCTAGGCTGATACAAATATCGATCTGGCCGATCAGCGTAAATTATGCTCAATCAGCACTGTCGATTAGGGATGATCAAAAGATTTTTTGTCATATCGTCCAGGCCGATAGGATATCATCTTGAACGATTAGTTCAAATCATAGAACAATTATCCTGAACATCGCCCAGAATAGAATCTGGCCAATGTCAAATCATCCTGGCTGATCCTGCGATCGGCCCGATGGATGTGATCATGCAAATCACCATTAATTCCTTTCCTTAATTACCAGATTTATTTAGGAAAAATTGAGCTGGATCGACCAGGCTGATCCAAGATAGGCCAAGCCGAACCCCGGTATGATGTCCAAAAATAAGTAATTCCTAAATTGATCTGGCGGTAGATTCTTTCTAATTTGAGCATATCATCCTGGCCGATACAAAATTGTCCAGGATGATGTGCTTTATGATGGCTGCCTAAAACATGATGCCATAATTAGGGTTTCTATTTATGAACTGATGGTCCAGGTTGATATAAATATCGACCCGACCAATGTTACCAAAATCAGTAAACTCTAAATTAGAAATTTTCATCATAAGGAACCACATAGACATAAGAGAGGGAAAAGGTACAAGCTAACTCGGACTTAATCTACTTAATCTTTAGCTGACTTGAGTTGCACTTGATCTTGTAAACTTGAAAAGTTAGTAGGTAAGGCAATCGTAGGAAATCATGAATATTTTCTGTCATCAAAATTAAAATCCAAAAAGTCAGATCTACAACAATCTCTCCCCTTTTGATGATGATAAATATTACATATTGAATTTGCAATAATTAAAACTATTTATCCTAATCTCCCCCTTACTAAAATAAAACTTTAAAAAATAGGGGAAATAAAAAAAAGTTGTTGTTTCTAATTTTTTAAAGAAAAAAAAAGATACAAATACAACAGTACATTCTCCCTCTTTGACATTATCAAAAAGAGAAGGGGCACAAACAATTAGGACAATAAAATGATTAAAAGACAAAAAAATGATCCTCGATCAAGTGAAGACAAAATCAAATATTCTTAAAATAAGAAAGTTACCTCTTAATTTTATTCAAAAACTTAGTAAGGAATGGATTGATAATGCATAATCTAGAAAAGCTTATAAATTTAGAAATTGTTAATCCAAGCTCAAGTTCTTTTAGAGGCTCAAAAACTTTTTAATCCAATATCTAAATCAAAGAACAAATTAAAAGAAGAAACACTAATTTTTCAAAACTCCTTTCATAAAACATATCTAATAGAAGATTAATGCAAAAATTGGTGAATCAATAATCATGATTTTCAAGATCAAGTATAAAAAATATCAAGGGTTTTCTTAAGCTTTAAGTAATACATAAAAAGTAAGCAAACTCTTTGTGGGCTCATTTTATGCCTCTTGTCATTTTTTGGTGCACTTTGCTCATCTTTTACTTTTTGATATACTTTATGTATATTTCTCAATTTGGCGTCATTGCGCATCTTTTAATTTAACATCATTGACCATTTTTTTAATTAAATATGCTACCTTTCTAAATTTTTTTTAAAAACAAAAGTAAACCGATTCTATTGATAAAGCGAACTACTTGAATAAGAAAATTATGAGGTAGATTCAACAACTTTCGAAGGATCTCTATGCGATAAAAAAAATGTAAAGAGATGAAAAAGATTAGTTTCAAAATCCAATTTATATTATGATGAAGATTTTGAATCAAAAGTAAAATAAACTTTTCAAGAAACGAGATACAGAGACAAAATCAACAGTTTCCTTTCTTTGATTGTTTTTAGAGAAGTCAACCACAACTTATATAAGAATTCAAGAAAAGTAGGAGGTAGGTTTTTCATTTTTAGAAAGGTGAATGTGTGTGTTAATCAGAGAAAACTACAAAAAAAAAGAAGTCAATTTAAAAAAAATTAATGAAAAAGAGAAGAAAAGAAAAAGAAAGAAGAAAATCCAAAGAAAAAACACAAAAAAAAAAGAACAAAACATGCATACACAGAAAATAAACACACAAATAGTTATTTAAATATCATCTTGCTCCTAGTCTGATGATTTAGAATCTAGGTTTGCTCAGGAGATGTTTTACTTTTCATTATTTGTCATTTTTAGAATTTGCTTAGCTTTGCCTTTTTCTTTTGTAGGAAGAGTTCTCAAATTAGGGCACTGATTTTTCATCTGTCTAGTCTTCCTACATCCAAAGCAGACAGCGTTAGAAGAAATTTTAACATTCTTACCATTTTTACCATTGTTCCACTTTTGTTGATGCTTATGCTTTGGTGGGCTTTTTAATTTGCTTGATAAGTCATCTCTTTCGTCACCAACTAAGCCACTTTTCTCTGAGTCTTCAGCATTTAACACTATCATCTCACCTGCATCCAATAGTCTTTGACCCAAACTTTGTTCGTAGGCAATGACTGAGCCAATCAAATTATCAATAAAATATTCATTCAAATTCTTTAATTCACAGATAACAACAATTTTAGCATCAAATTTATCAAGTAAACAACGTAGAATTTTATTAACTTTTTCAAGGTTTGAAAACTCTTTACCTAAAGCATGCAATGATGTCATAATTTGAATAAATCTTATATATATGTCTAAGATCATCTCATAAGGTTTCATACAAAATAGTTCAAAATCATGTATTAAAATATTCAATCTGAATTGATTGATTTCACTAGTGCCTTCATATAAGTGAGTAATTTATCCCAAATTTCCTTACCAGTAGTGCACGTGAAAACTAACATAATGTCATCAAAATTTAAAGCACAAAAAAAATAGTTTAAAAATTTTACATTCAATTCAGCATTGATTTGTTATTCCCTATTCCATTGATTAAAAGGAATATAAACTTTAATTCCATCTATAACACGTGACGGTAAAGAATAACCTGTTAAAATCATATGCCACATACGAAAATCAATTTATTGCAAGAAGGTAGACATGCGAATCTTCCAAAAATCAAAAGTAATATTTTAAATAAAGGTGGTCGGGTGATTGAATACCCTTTCGCAGTATTACAATTTTTAAAATTAGCCATGGATTGAAAATTCAAAAGCTTTCAAAAACTTATTTTACGAATCCCGCTCTAATACCACTTGAAAGTTCATTAGGGATGTTAGGCCCCTTATGAACTGGCCCAAGGCTAATTAAGAGAGATGTGAATTGGTATTTTAAATATCTTTAAAACAAAACTTAAACCAAACTTAAATTCACCACAAATAAAATGCAATGCAAAAATAATAAAGGAAAGAACACACCAGATTTATAGTGGTTCGGTCAAACAATGACCTATCTCCACTCCTCGGAGACACCCTTCGAGTACTGCACTAAATTAAGTGTCTCTCCTTTAGTATCCACAATTAGGCAGATAAGCCCTTACAAAATCACTTCCACCTTCCCCGGTGCGGCGGAGTAGCCGGGTCCTTTAATACCAAAGAGATGTTCTTCTTCTACGAACTTCCCTTAAGACAAGCCTTGAATCCAATGGTATTAAGGTGTAAGCTCGCCGAAGCAACCGTATGGAATCCTCCTCCACACTCCCTTAAGTCCCTCTTCAAGGATCTTCTCCCTCTCTCAAACTCCACCCTTTCCTCTCTTCCTTTCAAGCTATCTCTTCAAGTTTCCCCTAAAAGAATGAAGTTATAATGGTTGTCAAAGACACTTACCAAGTGTCTTGTCAAAGCTTAAATAGAAGATCTTAAAATGAGCTCATTAATGAAATTTGCTGACTTTATCATCCAGGCCGATCAGCGTAAATTATGCTCAATCAGCCGGGTCGGTTAGGGACGATCAGAAGATTTTTGTCATCCAGGCTGATAGAATATCATCCTGGATGATTAGTTCAAATCAGAGGAAAATCATTCTGAACATCGCCCTGAATAGAAGCTGGCTGATGTTAAATTATCTCGACAAATCCTGCGATCTGCCTGGCCGATGTGATCGTATAAATCACCATTAATTGCTTTCCTTAATTACCAAATTTATTTAGGAAAATTTGAGCTGGATCGGCCAGGCCGATCTCCGGGATGATGTCCAAAAATAAGTAATTTTTAAATAGATATGGCGGCAAATTCTTTCTGATTTGAGCCTATCGTGCTGGCTGATACAAAATCATTTAGGACGATGTGCTTTATGACAGCTACCTAAAATATGATGCCCTGATTACGGTTTTTATTTTTGAAGCGATCGTCCAGGCCGATATAAATATCGGTCCAGCCGATGTTACCAAAAATTAGTAAACTCTAAGTTAGAAATTTTCAGCATCAGGATCCACATAGACTCAAGAAAGGGGAAAGATACAAACTGACTCAGACTTAATCTACCCAATCTTGAGCTGACTTGAGTTGCACTTGATCTTGTAAACCTGAAAAATTAGTAGGCAAAGCAGTCGTAAGAAATCATGAATGTTTTCTATCATCCAAATTCAAATCCAAAAAGTTAAATCTATAACCGTATGATACTATAAATTAGGGTGGTTACTCAAAAATCATTAAGGCACCTAGAAAGAAATTCAGTATCTATAATAAATAAAGAAGGAGATAAAGGATCCTCTTACCTAATACCATGAGTATATTTGAAAATATCATGATTCCTTCCATTGATAATCAAAGAGAAAAGGCAATGATCAATACTATTCTTAATGATCCTAATAAAGTCTTTATTGAAAAAAATATTGATGCATAATGTAAAGAAATTCCCAATTCAGATTTTTATAACCATTGGTGATATCAATCTTAAAAATGACATTCCCACCAGAAATTTTTGCTTCCAAGTCATGCACAAGATCTTGAGCTAATAAGACATTATCAAAAATATAACGGCCTTTAACAAAACCTGTTTGTTAAAGTGAGATGATATTAGGAAGATTTAAAGCTAATCTAGACATAATTAACTTGGCAATGAGCTTGTTGATGAAAAAACACTAACTAATAGGTCAGAAGTCACTCCAAAAATTAGTAACATCACTCTTGAGAATAAAAACAATTTCCATAAAAGTAAAATAATTAGGGTAAGGATTACAAATAAAGAAATCAACAATAACATTAATTAAATCTCTTTAATAATATGCCATGTTCTTTTAAAGAATTTAGTAGTAAAATCATCCGGGCTAGCCACATAATCAAAATTCATCTCTTTAATAACCAACCCAATGTCCTCCACAGATTGAATTATAGTGAGCATAATGTTATCCTCTTCAGACACAAGCGACATAATAAAAGGGAAATCTAAATAAAAGCAAGAATAAAGTTCTTGGTAAACACATCCTTAAAATACTTAACACCATAATCATAAACCAAGTCAGGGGAATCAAACTGATAACCTTTGGGAGTAGAAATCTAGTGGATATAACTAGTAACTTTTTTATGATTAGCAATATTGTAAAAAAATTTAGTATTTTTAGCCCCCTCAGCTAAAAAAGTACAAGCAGCTTTTTGTTTCTAATAGGCTTCTTTTTATTCTTAAAGTTTAACTAAGATTTCTTTGGCCTCATTAAAAGAAGCAAGGTTATCCGTAGAAGAAAGATTCATAGAGATATTGTCAACTAAATCTCAGCTTCCATAGTATTAGTAAATAAATTCTTAAAAACACATTTATTCCAGCATTTTAAATTTTGCTTGAGCCGTTTAAGCTTAAGACAAAGCTGAATCATACCAACATAATTATTAGTGGGAAACAACAGAGCATGCTAATTAGCTTCAAAATTAGTAAGGAATGAATCATCCAAAAGCCACATATTTTGAAATCTAAATTGAGAAGAAGTAGAATTGTTATTCATAGAAATATTTAAAAGCAATGGAGCATGATCAGAGAGAGTTCTAGACAAATGTTCAAAATGGGTATTATGTTACCTAGAAATCCACACATTATTAAAAAGAATATGATCTAAATATTTCCGTATAGGAGCTTGATTCCACGTAAAGGCATTACCAGAAAAACAAATATCATGTAAATTAGAAACTAATAACGTATCATTAAAATCCTCCATAGCTTGGAAATTCCAAGGTTTTCCCCCAACACTCTCAGAACCATAAGTGATAGTATTGAAGTCACCACCAACCATAAAAGGTTCAAAAAATTTAGCAGGAAAATCCATAATCTCATTCTATAAAATCCTCATATCAAATCTAGAACAAGAAACATACACAAAAGTAGCAACACAAGAAAATTGAAGATAATTGATATTAGTATCTAAGATTTAAAGATTTGAAAGAGAAGGAAGCTTATTTCTTTGTTGGCTCATTTTGTGCCTCTTTTTTAGTTTTTTGGCCCACTTTACACATCTTTTTCTTTTTAAAATATTTTTTGTTTCTTGTAATTATTTGGCAGTCATTGCACATCTTTTTAGTTTTGTGCTTATTTTATGCCTCTTATCATTTTTATGAGCTTGCTTCCTTTCAAAACCTTTAAAGACTCTCAGTTGTGAGATTATCTTCTAGATATAAGATAAAAAAAATTGAATCATATTCATATGATAAATACAACAACCTGGTTAAGAAAACTTAAAAGTGATTCATTGACTTGAAATATTATTCATATGAGAAAGATTACTTTAGGAAGAATATATAGATCTCTATTTCAAAGTCTAACTTTAAATTTGAAATAGATTTTGATTAAAAAAATAACTAAAGGAGTTAGAGCAAGAGAAATAATCATCTATGTTTCTTACTTTGACTATTTTAGAGGAGTCAATCACAACTTACATGCTTTTAAATAAAAATAGGGTAAAATTATCATTTAAAAAATTCCAAAATAGAAGTGAGCAATGATCTGATTTTTAAAACACTAAAGAAAAGAAATAGAAAAACTAAAAATATATATATATAAAAAAAGAAATAAATATATAAATTAAACAGAAAAATAGAAACATAAATAAAAAGCATCAATTTAAAGCATGACTATCTATCACACCTAATCTAGTTCTTAAGATGATGAATATTTTAAAGGCTAGTGGTTTTTTAAAGATATCTTCAAGATGATTTTTAGTGGCTACATGGCGTAGCTCTATATCTCCTTTGGTAATTTGGTCTCTAATAAAATGGTTCCTTTTGCCAATGAGTTTGGTCCTAGAGTGTTAGATTGGATTCTCTGAAATGCAGATGGCACTAGTGTTATCACATAGGATTGACATTGTGCCCACAGGTAATCCTAAATTTAGAATTTATTATTTTAACCAAAGGTCTTCGGACACACAACTTCCTAAGGCTATGTTTTCAACTTTAGCACTGGATAGTGTAATTGAGTTTTATTTTGTACTGGACAAGGAGACAAAAGATTAACCTACAAATCAATATGTCTTAGAAGTACTTTTTATATCAACTCTACATCCTACAAAGTCTGAATCAGAATATCTTATGATTTCAAATGAAGTGGTATGCCTAGGATACTAGATTCCTAAGTTTTAGTTTCCTAAAGGATATCTAAAGATTCTCTTAATTGCAGTCAACTGAGATTCTTTTGGATCAGATTGAAATTTAGCACATAAAAAATAATAAACATAATATCAGGTCTATGACTAGTCAAGTAAAGAAGTGATGATCCAATTATTCCTCTATATTTATTTTGATCAATTAATTTTCTATTTAAATATTTATCTAATTAAACAGTAGAACTCATGGGAGTGTTTATTGGCTTGGCTTTATCCATTTTATATTTCGTAAGGATATCCTTAATGTATTTTAACTTACTAAGAAAAATTCCATTATTGTTTTTGCCTTATACTAAATTTAAGAAAAGTCAGTTCTCCCATCATTCTCATCTCAAACTCCTTAGTCATTATTTTTGAAGATTCATCACATAGATTTTTATCAAAAGATCCAAATAGAATTTTATCAACATAAATTTGGATGATGAGTATTTCATTTCCTACCTTTTTCATAAATAGGTTAGTGTCTACGCTCCCCTTAACAAAGGTTATTTCTAGTAGGAATGAGCTTAGACGTTTATACCATGCTTTGAGTGCTTGTTTTAGTCCTTATAATGTCTTTTTAAATTTAACACGTGATTAGAAAATTATAAATTTTAAAGCCTAGGGGTTGTTTAATATAAACATCTTCTTTTATTACTTCATTTAGAAAGGCACTTTTGCCATTCATTTGGTACAATTTGAATCCCTTAAATAAAGAAAAGCTAGTAGCTCGCTAATGGCTTCCAATCTAACTACAGAAGAAAATGTCTCTTTAAAGTTAATCCCTTATATTTGGTTATACCTCTTAATCACTAATCTTGATTTATTTCTCACCACTACACCAATCATTCATTTTGTTTCTAAAAACCTATTTAATTCCAACAACACTCTGGTCCTTAGATCTTTCAACTAGTTCCCAAACATCATTCCTCATAAATTAATTCAATTCTTCTTACATGTCTATGATTTAGAATTCTTCAGATAGTGCTTGATTAATGTTGGTGGGTTTAGTCATTGAGATGAAGGCATGGTGGTTTACTTCATTTCTAAATCCACGCCTAGTTCTAACACCTTCAGATGGGTCTCCTAAGATCAGTTCTTTAGTATGACTTGGAGAATATCTCCATTCTCTAGGCAGTGTATTTTCAGGTTCTACCCTTTTCTCTTGATTTGTAGATTCTACTCCATGGGTGGTTTCTACAACCACTTCTTCTTCTACCTTAGAACCTCTAGAATTATCAAATTCATTAAATACAACATGAGTGGCCTCCTCTACTCCCAGTGTTCTTTTATTAAAAATTCTATAGTATTTCTCAGCATTTGAGTAACCTAGGAATACTCCATCAGATTTGGGGTCAAACTTAACTAGTAGAGATATCCCATTATTCAGAATGAACACTTTACATCCAAAGACATGAAGGTAATAGAGGTTGGGTATCCTACCCTTAAGAATTTCATAGGGTGTTTTGTTCAGGTTGGTTCTAACATTAACCCTATTCAAATCATAACAGGTTGTGTTAACCACTTATGCCCATAAGTATTTAGAAAATGAGTATTCATCTAACATGAATCTAGTAGCTTCTACCAGGGTATTATTCTTTTTTTTAGCTGCCCCATTCTACTAAGGGGTTCTAGGAGCTAAAAAGTTGTGATTTATCCCTTGCTCCTTATAGTAGGTTTTAAATATCTCATTTTTGAACTCTCCACCATGGTCGATATAAATGGTTAGATTTTCACAACCTAGCTTCCTCTAGATCTAATTGGAGAATGTCCTAAATTCCTCAAATGATTCATTTTTATGAGATAGGAATCTAACCCAAGTAAACCTCAAATAATTATCAACAACTATATACCCAAAGAATTTCCCTCCAAGGCTTGTAGTACTGATAGGTCCAAAGAGATCCATGTGAAGGAATTCTAAGGTTTTTCTAGTCTAAATGTCTTTGATTGAGTATTAGGAAGATTTAACTTGTTTCCCTAATTGACAGGCATCACACAGGTGGCCCTTAGTAAACTCTAGTTTTGGAATTCCTCTCACTATATTTTTTTGGGGGATTTTTCTAAGGCTTTTCATGCTTGCATGACACAATCTCTTATGTTATAACTAAGATTCATCAACAACAATTTTTAGGCAAAAAGAAGCAGTAGGTTCAACACAATTTAAATCAAGTATGAAAATATTATTAATTTTATTTCCTTGGAGCACAATGTTTCTATTTAAGCTAAACATGCAGCTGATAGATAAAAATTTAATGCTAAATCCTTTCTCACAAAGCTGTCTTATACTAAGCAAGTTATATTTTAAGTTGTCTACTAGCAAAACATTTTCAATAATGAAATTTTTTGAGTTGCCAATTATACCTGAGCCCACCACTCTCCTAGTGGTGTTATCGCCAAGTGTCACCTTGCCTCCTGCTCTGGCATCCAACAAAATGAATTGATTTGCTTCTCCAATCACGTGCCTTAAACATCCACTGTCTAAGTACCACATACTCTCTCAAAGCCTTTTGTGAGGGCACTCCTATAAAATCATCGAAGGTCAGATTTGGGAACCCAAAAAAGTTTGGGTTCCACCGTATGGAATATGAGATGAAATGCTTGCATGTTATGTTATAAATTATTTAATTTTTGTCTCCACACAAAATGTTTTCTATGATGGATAGTGTAAGTGTGAGAGATGTGTCCTGGCGTGCCACAAGAGAAACATCAAACTCCAATAAAAGGGTTTACTAATTTATATGGGTTATGGTGCCTCTTTCTAGGTTTGAATGATGCTTGTTATGGTGAAGAGTTTTTTAAATTCTTCAAATAAAAGTTATTGTTTATTATTTTCTAATGTAATGACTTTTGTTTTTAGAAACTCATTAGTTTTTTTTAGCACAATATGATTAATACTAATTGGCATGCATGTAAATTTTTAAGCTTCCTACATGCAGTATGAGTTTTTCTAGAAACTTCAAATAATTGATCATAGGTAAGCTCAAATACCTCCTATTAATAAAGATGATCATCTACCATTAAGTATTGGTTAACTACTTCCTCTTCTACTTTAGTTTTAAAATAGTCTGATGCTGAGGCTGCCCAGGTTTGAATAATGCATGATGTGCTGAAGATTTTTAAAATTCTTCAAATGAAAATGGTTGTTTATTATTGTCTAATGTAATGAATTTTGTTCTTAGAAACTCATTAGCTTTTTTATAGCTTAAAACTTCTAATTTAATGCACTCTCACTACTGTCTAATTAACATGCAAGAGTTTCTAAGTCCTTGAATGCATTTTCCAATTAACATGCGATGTTTTCATGGAATCATGTTCAAAAGTTAAATAAAGATGTTTTTTGTTTAAAGAATCAAATTCATTTAACAAATCCATGTGATTACTATCTTAAGTGCAATGATCTTTCCTTAGGCATTCATGCTTTTTTTGCAGAATTGAAAAGTCAAATTTAAGGCTGGCATATAATTTTTTAAGCTTCCTATATGCAATTTGAATTTTTTTTTAGAAACTTCAAATAATTGATCACAGGTAAGCTCACATACCTCCTCTTCATCATAATGATTAAGTTGATTATCTATCATTAATCATAAGTTGGTTAACTCCTCTTCTGTTTCAATTTCATAAGAATTTGATGCTTAGTCTATCTAGAAACTTTTCTGAGTCCTTTGCTTACCCTTCTTGAATTTAGATTTTTCTTCACCCTTTTCCTTGGTTGAGCTTTAAAAGTTGGGCAATCCGACATCAGGTGCTTTGGCTTCCTGGATTCAAAGCATATAAAATTAGAACGAATAATAGAATTTTTATTATTCTTATCTTTATTCCATTGCTGATGATATTTTTACTTTTTTTAAAGCTCTTTAATTGCTTAGTTATCAGCACAATTGTTGAGCAATTGCTATGTAGTTTTTCATGTTTGACATTCTTGCAACTTGTATGTTTTTTATGATTCCAAATATTATTGCTTTGATTATTATTTCTTCGATCATATTTTAGAATAATTGTTTTGCTTTTATGTGTACTAACATTTTTAGAGAAATCATACTCTGGATTATTAAAAACTTTAAATTAAGATCAGTTTAGAGTTTATTGTAATTGAAATATATATTTTCCATTTTATTAAGTTCTGAGAGAGTGTGATTGTAATTGAGTAACTAGCACACATACACTGGGGAGAATTTAAAATTCATATTACTAAATTAATCATATTGTACAATATCACTTTGTATGGGACGATCCGGTCAGTTATTTTCCCCAATGAGCAGTCGAACGAATGCAAATAAAAATATTTTTTAAGTATGGTTCGTATGGGATGATCCTGGTTTCATACATAGACGAACATCTCAGGTTTGTTCTCACATAAAGATCAAACAGGATGATCCCAGGTTTGTATAAGGATGAACTCTATTCTCGCATGATAATCGTACGAGATGATCCTAGTTTAAAACAAGGATGAACGTCTCGGGTCCGTTCTCGCATGAAATATTTTTTCCAAGTATGGATCATACATAATGATCCCAATTTTGTTCAAGGATGAATGTCTCGGGTTTGTTCTCATTCATTTCATCCTAACATTTTATACAAATTTTTTGTTTAAATTTTCTAACTGGTCGTCATGGATGAACTTTGTTTGTACCGGACGATGATCACGTATGAAATGATTTAGTACTGATTCACAATAGGTTCGTATGCAACAGTATCTGAATTGTTCATACATACGAACATACGATCATACTGTATGATCGTGTATGCTCAAAATTAAAAAATTTAGTTTTCAGGATAGTTTTTTGATTTTATTGTATAAAAGGTCCATTAAAGATGGACGTAAAAAATCTTTGCTTCGTGATTTTTCATGGGCAATTGAAGGAGAGAGTGTGAGAAAGTGTTTGATAGAGATTTCTTGCCAGTAGAGTGTGAAGGGTTCACAAAGTTACTCAAAGGTAAGGATCTCTGTGTGTGATTTGAGTTTTTTACTCCTCTTATCTTTCTAGATTCCTCGTGAGAAGATCTTTGAAGAAGATCTGGTTCTATGCCAACACTTGGAGAGTGTTAATAGTCGACGGTTCTCTGTCGACACTAAGGGGGTGTGAAAGGATGAAGGTACTCTACTTACACTTAGAGGGTATGAAAGGATGAAGGTACTCTACCTACACATAGAGGGTGTTAAAGGATAAAGGTTATCGGCCTACACTTGAAGGGTGTGAAAGGACGATGGTTCTCTGCTATAGCAGGGATTGGTGGAAGAGAGTTTTTGTAAGGGCTTATCCATCTTGCTGTGGGGGTAAAAGAATTGTCACTTTGGTAATAGTGTAATACTTGAAGAGGGAGTCTTCAGGGAGTGGATGTATGTTGTGTTTGACTAAACCACTATAAATCTCTGTGTCTTTTGATTTTTCACTACTTACTTACTAAAAGTTATTAATTTTGTGGTTGAAAAGTATTTTTTATGAAACTTTAATTAACTTGCTTTTTAAATCAAACGGTTTCAAATTTTAAAATTCAAGAGAATTTTTAAAATTACCAATTCACCCCCCTCTTTGTTAGCCTTGGGACATAAGCTTAGGTTTAACAACCTATTCAAGATTCAACAAGTGGTATCAGAGCTTTGTTTCAAAATCATAAGTTTAAACTACATTTTGAAAATGAGCATGGCTACTTTTGGAAACCAAAACACACCTAAAGGGTATTCGATCACTAGACCTCCTTTATTTGATAACATTCATTTTGATTTTTGGAAAACATGCATGTCTACATTTTTACAGTCACTAGATTATCGTATGTGGATTTTAGTTTAAGAAGGGTATACAAAACAAACTAAATTAGTTGATGGTATTAGAGTTGAAACACCCTTTGCTGAATGGACTGTAGAACAATATGACTTAATATAATTAAATGCAAAATGTTTAAACAGCTTCTTCTGTGCACTTAAGTTAGAAGACTACATACGGGTTTCCACTTGCAAAAGTGGAAAGGACATATGGGATAGACTTTGTATTACTTATAAAGGGACTAATAAAGTAAAAAAATCAAAATTAAGCATCTTATTACATGACTATAAATTATTTTGTATGAAACCCAATGAATCTATTTCAAACATGTACACAAGATTTACTCGAATAGTCACTTCTTTGAATGCATTAGGTAGGGAACTAACGAATCTTGAAATGATTAATAAAATTCTTTGTTATTTACCTACTGCTTATGATGCAAAAATAACTGCTATTATATAGTCTAAAGATTTAAAAAATTTACTCTATTGATAATCTTCTTGGTTCACTAATTGCCACGAGCAAGGAGTGACTCAAAGGAAGCTTTATGCAGGTGAAAAATAAAAGGAGAAGAACATTGCAATGAAAGTGGAGGAGTCAGAGAGTGATTTATCACAACATGAGGATGAGGATGGAATTACTTTAATGACTAGAAAATTTAGAAGTTTTCATAAGAGAAAGTAGAGGAAATGCCAATAGTGGAATAGAGATAAATTTAAAAAGAATGTTAAGGTTTCAAATGACATGATTTGCTATAAATACAGGAAACCTAGAAATATAAAATCAGATTGCCCAAACCTAAAAGCCACTCCTAGCAAGGAGAATGTAGAGGAGAAACCAAATATGAAGAAAGGTAAGAAGAGATTCCAAAGAGCTTTATGGGTGGAGTCAGCTACGGATTCATCAGAAACAGAAAAGGAGGAGAAAGTCACTAATTTATGCTTAATGGTCGATAATCTTAATCAGTCAGATCAAGAAGAGGTATATGATTTAACCTATGCTGAACTGTTAGAAGTTTTTGAAAGGATTCATGATGCATATAGGAAGCTAAACAAAATGCATGCTAGTCTGAATTTAGAATTACAAGAATTTCAAAGAGATTAAAAAATCCTTAGGAATGAACATGCATACATAGATAATAATCACATGAGCTTACTTGATGAATTTGATGACTTGAATAAGAAGAATGAATTTTGAAATCATCCTACTCTCAATTGGAAAAATATTTAAAAAAGTTTAAGGATGAATCAGAGAATAGAGAGCATTATTTGAACTATGATATTAATATCTTGAAAGATATAAACATATTTCTTAAGTTGAAAGTGAAAGCTCTCGAGGAAAATAAGAAATCCCCAACACTTGAATATTTTACAAATCCTATTTTGAAGCCAAAATTTTTAAAACCCGGGAAGAATCAAATTTACTATAAAAATTTGAGAAACTCATTTCCTGGAGTAAAATGTTATTCTTGTGGCATGTTTGGACATATATCACACACTTGTACTTTGGATAGAAAAATTCATTTAGTGTGGAAACCTATGATGCATAAATCTAGATATATCATACATGCATCTAGTTTATTTTGCCAAAACGAGAACCCAAACTTGTTTGGGTTCTCAGGTATAACATTAAATAGTTTTTTAGGCACGCTCTCATACAAGACCTCGTGAGAGAATTTGGTACCTGGACAACGATTGGTCAAAACATATGACTAGAGACACTAAGCAATTTATATCGCTAGAAGCTAGAAGTGGAGACAGGGTTACACTTGGAGATAACACCACAAGGAAGGTGGTTGGATTAGGTATGATTAGAAAGTTACAAAAAATTTTATTAAAAATATGCTACTTGTACAAGGCTTAAAGCATAATCTTTTAAGTATTAGTCAACTTTGTGATAAAGGATACATTGTAAATTTTTTTCCTATTAGCTGTATATTAAGCCTAAATGGTAATGATGTTTTGCATGGATTAAGGGTAAACAATATTTATATGCTAGATTTAAATTGTATTAAAACTCCTAATGCTTTTTGTTAGAAAACTATTTCTGATGAATCGTTGTTATGGCATAGGAGACTTTGTCACTTTAACATGAAAAACCTTAGGAAAATTACCCAAAAAGATTTGGTTAGAGGTATACCAAAACTAGACTTTACTAAAGAACACCTTTACGATGCATGTCAATTAGGAAAACATGTGAAGACCTCTAGGATAGAGAAAGTTAATTTGGAAGAAAATTTGGAGTTAGAAAACCCTTTGCCTAGAGATTTGAGATTTTCTAAAACCCACACAAAGGAATTAGTTTTAAGTGAACCTAGTGAAAGTGTTTTGACTAGGCATGGACTAAGTAAATAAGTTAATCAATCTGCCTTTATTTCAATGATATAACCCACAAATATAAATCAAACACTTTCGGATGAATTTTGGATTTTAATAATGCAAGAAGAATTAAATTAATTTGTGAGAAATGATGTTTCAGAATTAATTGCAGAGTCAAAAGATCAAAGTATAGTTAGAACTAAGTGGGTGTTCAAAAACAAAATGTATGACTCATGAGTTATTGTTAGAAAAAAGGCTTGATTGGTGGCTAAGGGGTATAATCAGATTGAATGGATTGATTTTGAGGAGACGTTTTCCCCTGTAATGAGACATGAAGTAATTAGGGTTTCGTTAGCCTTTGCCTATTTTAGAGGATTAAAATTATTTCAATAAGATGTTAAAAGTGCCTTTTTAAATGGGGTAATTCAAGAGGATGTTTATGTTGAACAACCTCTAGGTTTTGAAAATTCAAAATACCTAAATCATATTTTTAAATTGAATAAGGCATTATATGGATTGAAATAGGCGCATAGGGCTTGGTATGAGAGGTTGAGCACTTTACTACTTGAGAGATCTTTTGAAAAAGTGTGGACACCACTCCCTTTTTGAAAAAATTGGGAGAAGATATACTCATTGTAGAAATTTATGTTGATGATATCATCTTTGGATCTACAAATAAAATTCTTTTGTGATGATTTTTCTAAAATAATGAGTAGTGAATTTAAGATAAGTCTAATGGGAGATTTGAGTTACTTTCTAGGTTTTAGCATTAAGAAAATTGAGGAGAGAATATGTCTTAGTCAATCGAAGTATGTTAAGGACATCCTCAAAAAATATAAAATGGACAATGCTAACTTGTTAGTACACCTATGAGTTCCTCAATTTAGTTGGATAAGGACCCAAAGGGAAAGTTTGTTGATAAAAAAAATTAGGGGAATAATTAGATCCTTACTTTACTTGACTATTAGCAGACTTGATATTTTGTTCAGTGTTTATTTGTTTGCTAAATTTCAATCAGATCCAAAAGAATTACATTTGACAGCAATAAAAAGGATTTGGAGATATCTCTTGGGAACTCAGAACTTAGGTATTTAATATCCTAAGTTTAGCTCTACATTTGAAATATTTGGATATTCAAATTTGGACTTTATAGGTTGTAGGGTTGATAAAAAGAGTACTTCTGAAACTTGTTAATTTATAGGAATTTTTTAAGTTTCTTTTGTCCAGTAGAAAATAGAATTCCGTAGCCCTACCTAATGTTGAAGCTGAATACATTGTCTTAAGAAGTTATGTGGCACAAGTTCCTTTGGTTGAAATAATAGTTGATTTACTTAGGATTTCTAATAGGCACAATTCCAATTTATTATGATAAAACTAGTACCATTTGCATTTCAAAAATTCCTATTAAATATTCTAGAACCATAACATATATACATAAGACATCAATTCATAAGCGATCATGTATCCAAAGGAGAAATTGAATTGAAACATGTTTCTACTAAAAATCAACTAGTAGATATTTTTACAAAATCTCCAGCCTTTGATATTTTTAGCACATTAAGAACACAGCTTAGTGTGTTTGACCTCAATGGTTAATTAAAATTTTATGCAAACTTCATATATGTTTTTGTGATTTTTTTGTTTTTGTGTTTTTGTTTTTGATTTTCTATTTTCATGTTTTTGATTTTTTGTTTGTGTGTTTTGGACATGCTTTTGACACATTGGATTTCATGTTTTTGATATATCACTCAAATTTTTCTAAGTGTTATATTCGTACTATACGAAATTATGTTCATCCTATATGAATTATGTAGCATTTCGATCATTGTTTTGAACTGATTGCATAATGTTTTCATTTTCAATACATATCATATTGTATGATATTTATATCATCCCAGATAATTTGTATTACTTCTTCTGTACGCATGTAGATGGTTATACAGACAAATTTAATTATTATAAGTAATCATATATATGAATTTTTAGTTCATACATACGAACCATATGTCATTTTTTGTGGGGGACGAATCTAATCATCATTACAATGATCTTAAATAATTAATCATCCAAAATGAACACATGTTTATCTGTATGATCGTATGGTTAAAAAGCTTGTGCGAAAGGACGCCTCGTAACTTGCATGATTACAAAAAAGTCATTTTATTTTGAACGTATTCATTCATACATATGAAATTTGTTTCGTCATATATGAACCATCAATCATATAGTACGAACCCATTTTCATACGTATGAAATATCATTTTTCTTTAAATAGGAGGGCTTTGGAATTCATTTTCATTCACTTTAATAGCCTTTTCCAATCCTTCAAATCTTAGCAATGGCCAGTTCTAACAAGAGGGGTAGACTCATTAAGGGTTCATCTTCCAGGGGTGGAGATGACAACTTTCTATCCATGGTTAATGAGGATTCCTTTCTTAGGTTTGTTTTTGCCAAGATTACACCCTCTAGAATCCTACTACAAGAGGATATTCACTTTCAAGTGATGCTTCTTTTCGCTGCTACTCAATTTACAATTATCCTGACTTTGCTTCATGCCTAAACAAAGAGACATTTCACTACTTTCTAGCAAATATGTCTTTTAGCGAGGATGAGAGTAGATTAGATCTTTATTTTTAAGAAAAGGGTAGAAATAACTAAGGATAATTTGGGGACCTTTTTGCACTTAAGGACTCAAGAAGTTAGAGCCCACACTTTGACTTCTACATCTAATTTTGACTGGACTGAAATAAATAAAGTTATTTAGAGGGATTGAATAAGTATGTCATTTGCCTAAGGTCTCTTCTTTAAACTGAAATGCAAGGGTCATTCGGTATGACCTTAGAACCTCTATTGTTTCTAAAGCTAGTGACTGTATTAACATTACTCCTCTTTTATCCACTATTACTTACCTTATCATAACTGGTCAACCTATAGATGAAGCCCAACTTATTGCTGACTCTATTCATGGCTTTTTTGAAATTGGACATGTCTCTCATAAGAGGAAGAAAAATATTTCTTTAGGACACTTAGCGACTTATATCCTTGAGAACAAGTACAATCTTATTCATCCTGATCCTTTACTTGAATTGCCTATCTACTTCATTGATGCTTTATTTTGAGCACTTTTTAGGAGAGATGATAATACAAGTGAGGATTTTGAGGGAAACGGGTGAGCTCCTACACCTGCATCTGCACCTGCTCGTGGACCTGACTTCTAGGGGATGGTCCAGCGCTTTGACCAGCTAGAGAGTCATTTTGATCAAATTCACACACACCTACACCAGTAGGATGCACAATACCAGCAGGACATGGGTTTGATTCAAGGTCAGTTCAACTCAGTGAACACTATCATGACTATAATAAATAGCTATTTTTCTATCTTCAACCAGCCACCTCCTCCAGACCAGGGCCCCTCAGATTTATAGATGTACTTCTTAAGTATTGTCTTTGCTACTCCTTAGTGATGTGATGTGATGTTTTGGTAGTTTATGTACTTGTGTTTGTTTAATTTTTTCTGTATTTATTGTTATGTTATCTTATTTTTGACTTTTATTTATTGATATCGTATGTGCCTTAATGTATCAAATATTTATTTTGATATCAATAAAAAAGGTCATATTTTTGTTTAGTTGAATTTGTTCTCTGTTTGAAATGTTAGTTTGCCTATATGATAATCCTAACTTAATTGATCTAAAAAGTGTTATAATATGAATAACAATACAAAAGTTAATTTCATTAGGAAATCTAATTTTTAAAAAATATAAGTTAATTTAAAACTCGATCAAGTTAAGGCTATCAATCTCATGTTCTTTTTAGGCATACATAATTTTAATATTATTATTACAATTTTGATGTCTTATTTTTTATTTCTCTTTTTAATATAATTATCTTTGTACTTAGAGAAGTTTGAGTTTTTAGATTATTGATTTTGGAATGATCAATTAAGAAATTGAGAATTGTACAAGTGTACAAAAATCGAAAGAATGCACAAAGGTTTGCAAATTGAAAAGAGGCACAAAATTAGTCCAATCATAAAAAGATGCAAAAAGTGTGCCACAAATATTTGAAAAGATGCGCTATGTCGCCAAACAAGTGTATTGAAAATATTCTTTCCTCTATCTTTTTATCTTCAATTTCAAATCAATCTAATTTTCAATTACATTTTATATTGGAATTAGCCTTTAATAATTTTCATTTCGTCACTTTTGCAAAAATTCTCCTTATCTAATTATCTAGATTGTTTCATGACCTTGATATTTTTATTATGTTTATGTTATATTTTAATTTAAATGTTATGAATCTTTTTTTTTTCTAATGAACATTAACTTTTTCATTGCAATTATAATTCAATCTCTTTCAAAGATCAATTATCAAAGGTTTCTCATATGACTTTATACATTTCTTTTATTTTTATTCTTCCTTCTTTTTGTTGTTATCAAAAATGTGGAGAAATATTATTTGTTTGTTTGTTTGCATTTGATTTTTAGTATTTGTTAGAGCTGTTTGAATTTTCTATTTTTCTGTTTGAAGTGTTTTTGGAACTATTTGGAGTGTTTTGTGGTTTTATAAAAAAAAAAAAAAAAAGATTTGTACTTAATAGAAATTCTCTTATATTCACATTTTTATTTTTTTAGGGGAGTTAAGGAGAAATTTAGGATTTTCATTTTTATTCAAATAATGATTATTTTGCCAACATAAAAAAGGCGAGATTGTTGAGATAGTTGCTACGTAGTTTTGCATGTTTGATATTCTTGTAACGAGTATGGTTTTGATAATTTCAAATATTATTGATTTAATTATTATTTCTCCTAACATATTTTGGAAGAATTGTTTTATTTTTGTGTGTACTAAAATTTCAAGGAAATCATACTTCGGATTGTTGAAGACTTTAAATCAAGACCAATTTAGAGTTTATTGTAATTGAAGTATGTATTTTTTATTTTATTGAGTCTAAGCGAGTGTGATTGTAATTGAGTAACTGAGCACACACACACCGGGGGATAGTTTGAAATTCATATTTTTAAACTGATTGTATGGTTTGATATCACTTAGTACGGGACAATCTGGTTGGTTATTTTCCCCAACCAGCAGTCAAACAAATATAAATGAAAATATTTTTTCTAAGTATAGTTCGTACGGGATGATCCTAGTTTTGTACAAGGACGAACATCTTGAGTTTGTTCTCACACAAAGATTGTATGAGATAATCCCAGGTTCGTATAAGGACGAACATCTCGGGTCTGTTCTTGCATGAAGATCGTACGGGATTATCCCAATTTTGTACAAGGATGAAAATCTCAGGTCCGTTCTCGCACAATTTTTTTTTCAAAGTATGGATCGTATGGGACGATCCAAGTTTTGTACAAGAATGAACGTCTCGAGTTTGTTCTTACTCATTTTGTCCTAATGTTTCATATAGATGAATTTTGAAATTTTCTAATTGCTCGTCCCGGATTAACTTTATTCATACTGGACGATAATCATATACGAAATGATTTTGTACTGATTCATAATAGGTTTATATGCAATAATATTTGAACTATTTGTACATACAAACATACGATCGTATTGTCAGATCATGTACGCTCAAAATTGAAAATTTTAGTTTTTTAGATAGCTTTTCGTAAATTTTGCATAAAAGGTCCATTAAAAACTAACGTAAAAAATCTTTGCTTCATGATTTTTCCAGGGCAATTTAAAAAGAGAGTGTGATAGAGTGTTTGAGATAGATTTATTGCTAGTGGAGTGTGATGGGTTCACAAGGTTACTCAAAGGTAAGGATCTCTGTGTGTGATTTGAGTTTTTCACTCTTCCTCTTATTTTTCTAAATTGCTCGTGAAAAGATCTTTGAAGAAGATCTGGTTCTCTACCGACACTTAGAGAGTGTGAACAACCGACGGTTCTTTGTTGACACTTGGAGGGTGTGAAAGGACGAAGTTACTTTGCCTACACTTAGAGGGTGTAAGGATGAAGGTACTTTGCCTACACTTGGATGGTGTGAAAGGATGAATGTTCTCTACCTACACTTAGAGGGTGTGAAAGGAAGATGGTTCTCTGCCGCACCGGGGATTGGTGGAAGAGAGTTTTTGTAAGGGCTTCTCCACCTTGCTATGGGGGAAAAAGGAGAGTCACTTTGGTAGTAGTGTAATACCTGATGAAGGAGTCTTCAGAGAGTTGATGTAGGTCATGTTTGACCGAACCACTATAAATCTTTGTGTCTTTTAATTTTCCATTGCTTACTTACTGTAAGTTATTAATTCCGTGGTTAAAAAGTTTTATTTTTGAAGCTTTAATTAAGTTGCTTTTTAATTCAAACGGTTTCAAATTTTAAAATCCAAGAGAATTTTTAAAATTACCGATTCACCCCCCCCCCCCCCCCCCCCTCTTGGTTAGCCTTGGGGCATAAGCTTAGGTTTAACAACCTATTTAAGATTCAACAACATAAATCTGATTATATTATATGAATTGAATCATCTTGTCGAAGATCGTTCAGAAGAATTAATAGATTATCTTATACAATTAAGACAAAATATCCCTTCCATACAGTATGAACAACATTGTCTTGTACGATCAGTTCAAATAAGCTTGTACTGGTTGTCCAGTGTGATAGCCGATTATTAATTATCGTCCCATGCAGAGATCAGATAATACAGTATGAAGATCAAGGATCATCTTGTATGATTTGTTTAAATGTTATTATATTTCATCTTGGATGATGGGCGACGGTTAATTATAATCCTATGCATGAATTGGATCATCTTGTACAATCATTTTTATCTTCCTGTAGGATTAAATCGAGCAATTTTACCATAATTAATTTCCTAATCACATGATCAATTTAGGCATGATTGCCATAATATAATCCAGGATTATTCAAATTGTCTCTATATGATTAGAAAAAATATTCAATTTTGAAATATTGCCTAAAATGTGATTGGTAGCTATTTTTCATAAACTTAACTGATCGTCCTTTACCATATGGATCATATAGTATGATTAGTTTTTTTTTTTTTTTAGGTCCAACGGAAGGGCCTACACATATAACTAAGAAACCCAATATAGAAAGTGCACAAAGGAAACTAAAAAGGATAAGGTGCAATCCAAACAATTATCAACAAAATAGGTAGCATATCCAAAAGAGAATATATTAAGCCTCCAAACAGCGGCCTTGTAACACTTAGTAACATCACCCATAAAGAAATGAACAATCACCATCCAACTACCAGATAGTAAGCCCTAAAATGCAACAACAACTCTGTAAGAAGCAGACCACAGGACATGATTCATATAGACATAGAAATAAGAAACCAAATAAGTTTTGATATATAACCAGTTCCCATCCAACTTAAGGTAGGTACCAAAAACCTTCGGCAAAAAGAAGCAAAACAGAACACCGTATTGCTTCATGAAGTACCAGATCCATAAAAACCAATTGGTAAAGGAGAACTTAGTCCACAACCAAGAAGCATAACAGAAAAAATTGGCCATCCGTGCAAAGACAAGTAGAACCATAATTGCCAATAAAACCACAACACAAGTGCCACTCTAGTCTAAACTCAGACCCAACTAAGTAAAATGAAACCTTGCCTGGAGATAGGAAAAAGACCAAATAAGCCAACCACAGAAGAATGAAACAAAAAAACCCCACTAGATATGGAGAGCACAGAAGCAGAAACTAATCACACTGCAACCAAAAAAAGACACAAAAAAGGGGATCCAGAGAAAATCCACCAGTAAAACCTTAATAATACCAAGCGATGTGATACAGCGAACTAGCTCAAATTAGAAAGCCCCATAGAGAACTAACCCAAGGCCAAGCAGCATGGGAATAGATGAGCAGCACAAGGAAAAAAAGATAGAAATAAAATTGAAACAAACAAAGCAGGGATACAGGCCAAAAGGGGATAACCTCCAGCCCGCAAAGAATAAGGCGACCCCCACGCCAAAAAAAAAAGGGACCATAGGTTCCAGCCAAACCCAAAAGCTAAAATATAACATAAGGAAGCCCAATTTTGTCTAATCTTAAAAGCCCCTTTAACGGAGTAGGTAGTTGGAGGCAAAAAAATCAGTAAGTCAATCCAAATTACACCCAAAATTGGCAGCCCAATCATTACAATCATTCCCCTCCTTATACACATGGAAAAGGAGAATTTAATAAAGATCAACAACTTCTTTTCCCTAACAAGATAAAAAGATCCATATTGCATACAGTATCATCAAAGTTATTTAAACAATGAAAATAATAGATAGCATCAACTTGAATCCAAATATTAGAAATGCATAGAGATATGCTTAATCTAAACCCATGAAGAATAGACGAAAGCTCAACAAATTTAATAGAACATTTATGTAAAGGCATACAAAATCCATAATAACATTCCCATAAACAACCCTAATAACCACACCACAATCCGAGATGGATTCTTTGACAGAACTATCTGCATCAGCTTATAGGTCTTATTAAGGGGTTTGATCTAGTAAACAATCCTAGGCTCGATAGAAGGATTATCTCCCTCCAACATGATACAAAAGTCAAATTCCATAAATAAAAAATTCTTAAAGTTCTTGATATAGAGAAGATTAATAGAAAAGAGTCTAAAACCTTGTCTTAATATTCTTAATTATCCTATGATTGTATATACCAATACCATTGAAAAGAGAATTATTTCAATCTAGTCATAAATACCACAAAATAATAGAAGGAACAACATTTTTGATGTGATGTTTAGACTTAATAAGCTAAGAGTTAAGCATAATGTTAATAGACAAATTGGCATTAAAATAATTTAATATGAAAATATCATCAACATACGTCGAAATTTTTATAGCTATAGGACCTAAAAGAAAGACATGATGCATGTTCTCCACATGAAAATAACATTGGCACTTGGAAGGTAAAATGAAATCTCTTTTAATTAAGTTATCATATGTATGAATGAACTTACACAAAATTCTCCAAATGAAAATAGCAACAGTGGAAGGTATACTTTTATGCCAAATCATAGAAAAAATATTAGTGACATCATTGCATGCCAAGCTTCCTTTAATCTGAAACCCCCATATTTAGACAAATAGCATAATGATAAATCATTAGAATTTTAGTTAAGAGAAATTTTTAGAATTTGTTGAATAATAGACTCAAGAATAACATTAGCAAGTTTATCATAATCCCAATAGTTCTTAATAATGAAGTAGTTCACTTTAACCACAATAGTGAAAGTAGTATTAATAATGGAAGCAATAGAATGAGCTCCCATCCAATGATCTTGCCAAAAGTTTGAAGTGTGTAAGGGGAGAAATTATTCGGTGTGGAATCCGGTCACAGATCTATGTTCGGTTTCTTACATGGAAAGTGAAAAGTCCGGGTTATTTATATTGACTTGCGTTAACCTGACGATACCCAACCCGTCAAAATTATTTGCCTTCCAGCCCGACCCGGGCATAACGTTAAATTTAGGTTGGCGCTTCTTCTTTTCAGAATTTAAGGCACGAATCACCAATATATATAACGCTTTCAGACAAAGTTTTCTCAGAAAAATGCCGATGAAGATGAAGATTGATCTAGATCTGGAGGAGGATGTTTGTTTTTATGAGCAGACAATATTTTTGCAGAGCTCTAAGGAAGCTAATAACCTGGAGAATGCCGAAGTCCAGGAAACGAGTGCACATGAAGCAGAACACCTCAAACCAGTGCGACTGGACAAAAAGTTCAGCTTATCGGTAAAGTTCGCCTCCTCCCAAGTTTTCTTTATAGCAATGTTGCAATTAAATTTATTTACAGAGTCATTTTTTTATGTATTATTTTAGGGTACAAAGATTTTTGATGTATTTATTGTGTTTAACAAAGATGCGTATTTAAAAAAAATGTACATAATGTTAAATTGTAATTAACTTTAAAAGAAGACTCGATGTTCCCTTCTTTTAAAGTATTATTGAGCTAGGCTACAATAACGAATTTGTAGTTTGATTTTCTTATTGCAATGTTTTGTTGTGTATTAATTGCGTATGTATTGCTTATTTGTTTAATATACATTGAGTATTAGTTGCGTATTGGTTTGGTATACATTGCATATTAATTGCGCATATGTTGAGTTTTTATTGCGTTTTGGTTGCGTATTGGTTGTGTATTATTTTGCTTAATTACTGCTTATTGGTTGTGTATGGATAATTCTTTTATTGCGTATTTATCAGGATGTTTATGTTAATGAGAAAGAGGTATACGAGGCTTATTGTAATTATGGAAAAAATCTTGATTTTAGTGTTCGTAAGGATCATCATAGTTACTAGCCAAATTCCAGAAATCGAAAATCCAAGGACTTTATTTATTCAAAAGCAGGTTTCAAGAAGTTGCCTGATCTTAATATCCAAAGGAAATATCAAAAATCAGATACCCGAACTGGTTGTCCACCTATGATTAGGTTTACAATGGATGAAGCTGGATATTGGAAGGTGAATCATAATCATGATTTGCCTAAGCCAGAAGATTGGCATCTTCTTAGATCGTGCAGGAATGCGTGTGATGAAATAGCTTATATTCCTAAAGAAATGACAGATGCTGGGATAAGAACCATTGATGCATTTTCCTTCCTTGCTGATGAAGTTGGAGGTGTCAAAAATATTAGATTCACAAGGAGAGATGCGTACAACTTTATTCAAAAAATAAAAAGAGCAAAGATTGAATTTGGGGACACTAATACTTTGATTGAGTTATTTAAAGAACATCAACTTAATGATAACATGTTCGCTTGGGATGTCCAGAAGGATGAATTTGATAGAATGTTAAATTTTTTTTGGGTTGATGGGATTGGTAGGATAGATTATGATTGCTTTGGTAATGTGGTAATTTTTTATACAAGTTATAGGCTTAATAATTATAATTTGGTATGCACACCATTTGTCGGGGTTAACAATCATTGGCAAAATATTTTGCTTTTGGGGTGGCCTTCTTGTCCGAAAAAACAATTGAATCATTTATGTGGCTGTTTATAACTTTTGTTCGAATGATGGGTGATAAACATACAAAAACAATATATACAGATCAAGATCAGGAAATGGCTAGGGCCATAGAAGTTGCACTACCTCACAATCGTCGTCATAGATTGTGCCAATGGCATATCCGTAAAAAGGTTCCATCAAAAGTATCATGCTATAATACCAACAACAAAGTCAAAAGGCCTCTTCAATAAGTGTTTGAGCAGATCTGACTCTGAGGAGGAGTTTGAGAATGCATGGGCTGAATTGATCATACAAGGGAACCTCCAAGATTATGTTTGGTTGCAGGATCTTTATAGGATAAGGAATAAGTGGTCAACAGCCTTCAATAAGGATTATTTTAGCATGGAAATTCTATCCACACACACGAGTATATTAATAATGTGCGTTATGACATTTCTAAGCCCACAAGTTCTATAACTGATTGCTTTCTGGGTTTTGAGAAGGTGATGAGGAATTGGCACCGGAATGAACAAGATGAGGATTATAGATGCAGCAAGTCAGAAATAGAAACTGTAATAAAAAAACTTCTCAATATTAAAGTAAGTTACTCAATTTTATTCAAAGAAAATATATTCATTTTTTGAACAAAAATTTTTGCAAGGTGTTGATGTAATGAGTGTAGAGCTTGAGTCTAGTGATTCTTCTAAATTTTTTGTCTATTACATAGAGAAAAAGGATCATTCTAAATTAACCATGGGTTGTTGATTTTGATACACAAAATGGTAACATTCAATGCTCCTGCAGAAAGTTTGAAATGATGGGTTTATTGTGTTCTCATTGCATAATAATTTTGAGGCAAATGGCTATTGGGAAAATCCCCGATAAGTACCTACTGTTGTAATGGTCAGCACGAGCTCGACAAGATATATATTCTGGTCTAAATTTGAAAAAAATTCTCATGATAGCTCTGAAGCTAGTAGCGGATTCATATTCAGAAATTCTATCAGCAGGTTTGCATATGAAATGAGCACACGAGCGTAGCTGAATGAGGAAGGTGAAGAATTTTTATTGGCTTCGATGAAGGATACATCTGAAAAACTCGATTTGATTGTTTATGGAAAGAGAAAGACATACAAGTCTACATAGGGTGGCAGTGTAAAACTAAAAGATCCTCTAAAGCGTAGGCCTAAAGGCATATCCAATGCTAGGCTGAAAAGCCACTGGGAAAAGAAGCCAATGAGTATGATTTTTTTTTCTAACTAATTTGATTTATTGCCTATTGTGACATATTGTTATTAATGTTTTTAATAGGGAAACCACCGGTGAAGAAAAATACAATAAAAAATGCTACTCCTTCAAGCATGCCCGAATGCTTAACGGAGAATTTCATAAATTCTGTACACTCCAAGCAACCATCAGCGCAGCAAAGTAATTTCACAAGAATGCCCCAATGCTTCACTGAGGACTTCATAAACTCTGTACATTCCAGTCAGCCATCAGCTAAGTAGTATAATTTCACAAGCATGCCCGAATGGTTCACCAATGACTTCATATCATAAGCATGTCCATCTAGTCAGGCATCAGTACAGCAATTCACAAGCATGCTCGACTGCATGACCGATGACTTCATAGCCGGGGAACCGTCCAGTAAGCCATCAGTAAAGCGAGCAAAGCATTCTAATTTCACAAGCATACCCAAATGCTTCACTCAAGAACACATAAAAGGTATACGTTCAAAAAAGCCATCAGCAATGTACCTGAAGTTGATGATGGATATCATTAAATCAGAAAATTCTATGTAATAAGAATATTTGTATTATTATCTTTAGAGATATTTATTTTGAGGCGTATTGGATGCGTATAGGATGCATATTGTATGCGTATTGTATGCGTCCCGGTTGCGTATTTTAATTCATATTGTATATTAATCTCATTCAGAAAATTTTTATAATAATTTTTAATGCGAATTGACATGAAGATGCGGCATGCAAATATACATTAAAAAATTCTCTAAAAAAACAACATTATTGATTACAAGTAGTTCCTGTGTATTTAAATTTAAAGCTTACTTACTGTGTATTATATGTGTATTGTATGCATATTTAAAGAATAAACAAAGTTCACTCTCTAGAACTATCACTTATGTAGAACAAGGGTGTACACATATAAAATAACAATTTGAGAAAATTTTATAATTATTTTATAATGATCCTAAAATGAGTATTTACATGATTCATACCGAAGCAACACATTGAATCAATTAAATTCGAATTAAATAATTTTTTAAAGAAAAAACCAAGGAATGTGATATGCGTATGGAATGCGTATTTTGTGCGTTTCGACTACATCTTCAAAGTGTATAGAATGCGTACTTTGCAAGCCCATAGGAACACATTCTTAACAACAAGGAATCAAAGATTAATACTGAGAAACACAATATTCAACGATTACTGATTCTATTCTTCACGAGACGAAGCATTCCAAACACCTTTGATTCTCCATATATCTCCATTGCAAGCTAAACCAGTGAAGCATAACCCCCACTCTCTAGAACTATCACTTATGTAGCACAAGGGTGTACACATATACTATGTCTCATTGAGAATTTTTTTTATAATTCTTTTACAACGATCCTAAAATGAGTATTTACATGATTCATACTGAAGGAATGCATTGAATCAATTAAATTCAAATTAAATATTTTTTTAAGAAAAAACTAAGAACTATGATTTGTGTATGTAATGCATATTAAATGCGACCTTATTGCGTATACATAGCGTGTAGAATGTGTACATACAAACTAAAAGAAAAACCTTCTTAATCACAAGGAATGTAGGATCATTGGTGAGAAACACAATATTTAACGACTCATGGATCTTTTCTTCACGAGACGAAGTATTCCAAACAACTTTAATTTTCTAAATATCTCCATTGGAAACTAAACCAATGAAGCATAACCCCCACTCTCTAGAACTATCACTTGTGTAGCATAAGGGTGTACATATATAATATGTCTCATTGAGAAAATTTTTATAATTATTTTATAATGACTCTAAAATGAGTATTTACATGATTCATACCGAAGGAATGCATTGAATCAATTCAATTCGAATTAAATAATTTTTTTAAGAAAAAACCAAGGAATGTGATTTGCACATGGAATGTGTATGTTGTGCGTTTAGACTGCGTCTTCAAAAAAGTAAAGAATGCGTACTTTGCAAACCCATAGGAACACCTTCTTAACAACAAGGAATCAAAGATTAATGTGGAGAATCACAATATTCAACGACTCCTGGTTCTTTTCTTCATGAGACGAAGCATTCCAAACACCTTTGATTCTCCATATATCTCCATTGCAAGCTAAACCAGTGAAGCATAACCCACACTCTCTAGAACTATCACTTGTGTATACTATGTCGCATTGAGAAAATTTGATAATTATTTTATAATGATCCTAAAATAAGTATTTACATGATTCATATCGAAGGAATGAATTGCATCAATTAAATTCAAATTAAATAAAAATTTTTAAGAAAAAACCAAGGAATGATATTTGCATATATAATGCGTATTTTATGTGTTTCGACTGCGTCTATAAAGCGTATAAAATGCGTACTTTGAAATCCCATAGGAACACCTTCTTAACAACAAGGAATCAAAGATTAATGTTGAGAAACACAATATTCAACAATTCCTGGTTCTTTTCTTCACGAGACGAAGCATTTCAAACACCTTTTATTCTCCATATATCTCCATTGTAATCTAAACCAGTGAAGCATAACCCCCACGCTCTAGAACTATCACTTGTGTAGCATAAGGATGTACACATATAATATGTCTCATTGAGAAATGTTTTATAATTATTTATAATGATCCTAAAATGAGTATTTACATGATTCAAACCGAAGGAATGCATTGAATAAATTAAATTCGAATTAAATAATTTTTTTAAAGAAAAAACCAAGGAATGTGATTTGCGTATGGAATGCGTATGTTGTGCGTTTAGACTGCGTCTTCAAAGCGTAAAGAATGCGTACTTTGCAAGCCCATAGGAACACCTTCTTAACAACAAGGAATCAAAGATTAATGTTGAGAAACACAATATTCAACGACTACTGGTTATTTTCTTCACGAGACGAAGCATTCCAAACACCTTTGATTCTCCATATATCTCCATTGCAAGCTAAACCAGTGAAGCATAACCCACACTCTCTAGAACTATCACTTGTGTATACTATGTCTCATTGAGAAAATTTTTATAATTATTTTATAATGATCTTAAATGAGTATTTACATGATTCATACCAAAGGAATGCATTGCATCAATTAAATTCAAATTAAATAAATTTAAAAAAAAAAAAACAAGGAATGTGATTTGCATATAGAATATGTATTTTATGTGTTTCGACTGCGTCTACAAAGCGTATAGAATGCGTACTTTGAAAGCCCATACGAACACCTTCTTAACAACAAGGAATCAAAGATTAATGTTGAGAAACACAATATTCAACGATTCCTGGTTCTTTTCTTCACGAGACAAAGCATTCCAAACTCATTTTATTCTCCATATATCTCCATTGTAAGCTAAACCAGTGAAGCATAACCCCCACGCTCTAGAACTATCACTTGTGTAGCACAAGGGTGTGCACATATACTATGTCTCTTTGAGAAAATTTTTATAATTATTTTATAATGATCCTAAAATGAGTATTTACATGATTCATACCGAAGGAATGCATTGAATCAATTAAATTTGAATTAAATAAATTTTTTTAAGGAAAACCCAAGGAATGTGATTTGCGTATGGAATGCGTATTTTGTGCGTTTCGACTGCGTCTATAAAGCGTATAGAATGCGTACTTTGTAAGCCCATAGGAACACCTTCTTAACAACAAGGAATCAAAGATTAATGTTGAGAAACACAATATTCAACGATTCCTAATTCTTTTCTTCACGAGATGAAGCATTCCAAACACCTTTGATTCTCCATATATCTTCATTGCAAGCTAAACCAGTGAAGCATAACCCCCACTCTCTAGAACTATCACTTGTGTAGCACAAGGGTGTACACATATACTATGTCTCATTGAGAAATTATTTTATAATTTTTTTATAACGATCCTAAAATGAATATTTACATAATTCATACCGAACAAATGCATTGAATTAAATAATTTTTTTAAGAAAAAACTAAGGAATGTGATTTGCGTGTGGGATGCGTATTTTATGCGTTTCGATTGTGTCTACAAAGCATATAGAATGCGTACTTTATAAGCCCATAGGAACACCTTCTTAACAACAAGGAATCAAAGATTAATGTTGAGAAACACAATATTCAGCGATTTCTGATTCTTTTCTTAACGAGAAGAAGCATTCCAAACACCTTTGATTCTCCATACATCTCCATTGCAAGCTAAACCAGTGAAGCATAACCCCCACTCTCTAGAACTATCACTTGTGTAGCACAAGGGTGTACACATATACTATGTCTCATTGAGAAATTTTTTTATAATTCTTTTATAATGATCCTAAAATGAGTATTTAAATGATTCATGCTGAAGGAATGTGATTTGCGTATGAAATGCGTATTTCGTGCGTCCCGAATGCATATACCAAGTGTATAGAATGCATACTTTGCAAACCTATATGAACACCTTCTTATTCGATATTTTATGCACATATAATTTACATATATCAGTTATTTACACAAACATAAAATATGAAAAGTTCATTTCAACGCTGCACAGAACAAGCGTATGAGATTTATGTCCTATATTTTGGCATTTTTTCCTGCCAATCTGTACTCTCTCTCTCCACTTGGAGTTTTTTTATCGAATAATAGTTTTCATATATTTGCAAACAAACATTTCGCAATCTACATTGTTGGACTGAGTTGGTGCCTTCTTGATTGTCTTGAAAGTCCAATTGTTCATATTATCATTAAAAGCTTCTTTGCAATCCCTATATAAGCTTGCAATCTGAACAATATATGGAATATAATTTAGTTCACTGAAAAATTATTTCAAATTTTTTTATTAAATTCAATCAAACTTACTATCTTTATAACAATACTTCTATATATAGGGTTGGGAATAGAATCGTAAAATTCTCACTTTTTCTGATTTTGGTACCCAACCAGAAGAGTCCAGTGCGAACCGTCAATAATTGGATTAAGTATAATATTGTATGAATGAACAGAATTGTAGTTTATGTATTCGATGAACAATTTTAAACTTGGATCTTTCAACTTGTAATGATGCAAGAATTAAATATAAGAATAAAATATTTGAAATATATAATTATATATGAGATAAACAAGTATACTAACCCAATACATTTGTGAGATGTATAAAAATTTATAGTACTTATCTGGGAAATTTTAGCCTTCTCATTTAATAAAATGGCAAAGGAATCAACATGATCATTGTCAAGATAACCGTCGGATAATATTTCATCCATCCCACGTTTAGAAATTATAACGTTCCCAGCTTCAAATATTGGTATACTACTAAAATCATTAAACATAAAATATGTATTAGGTATGCATATAAAACACAGTTCTTACGCAATCTGTATGCATAAATTACACAATACGTATGCACATATTGAAAGTTCGATGGGGATGTTAAGCCCTATGAACTTAGTCCCAAGCTAACCAAGAGGGGAGGTGAATTGGTATTTTAAAAATTTCTTTTAATAGAGAAAGAAAATTGCATAAAACCAAATCACACCACAAGCATAAATGCGGAATTAAAAAGTGCGGAAGCAAGAAAAGGAACACAGAAATTTACAGTGGTTCGGTCGACTCGACCTACGTCCACTCCTTGGAGGCACCCTCCAAGTATTGTACTACAAAACGTGACTCTCCTTTAGCCCCCACGGCTAGGCGGAGAAACCCTCACAAGAACCTCTTTTTTGCCACCCCGGCAAGGCAGAGAACCTATCTCCTTTTGCTTCCTCCTGAAGCTGGCAGAGAACCAAAACCAAAAGCAAAACTCCTTACCTCTACTGACCCTTCCACGGACGAGAAACTCTAGACGAAGACGACACACAGAGATCCTTGAAGCAACCCTTGTGAATCCCCTCACAAGCTCCCCCTCACAAGATCCTCTCTCTCTCTCTTCTCTCTCTTTCTCTCCTCAAAGTCTTCTCAGGTCAAGGCAACAGCCAAATGTTTTTTAAAATGTTGAACAAGAGCTCTTAAATAGAAGAGCTTCAAAAGAGCTTATTAATTGCAAGTTGCCGACAATATCGTCCAGGTCGATATGGACATCGTCCTGGCCGATCAGTACAAATCAATGAAGATCGGCCAGAGCATCGCCCTGGATTGAAAACAGGACGATTGAAAATTGGCTTGATCGTCCCCGCCGATCTCACGATCGTCCGGGCTGATCAGTTCAAATTTAGAATAAATCGTCCTGACAATAGCCCTGGATACGGGCTGGCCGATATCGATTGTCCTGAAGTAACTTAAGGTTTTTGACTAGATCGTCATGGCCGATCCTGCGATCGTCCAGGACGATATGATCGTATCAATCATCCTTAATTACTTTCTTGATTTCCTGAACAATTATGGCATAATTTATGAATATCGTCCAGGCCGATCATAGGATCGTCCTGGCCGATAATTTAAAAATACAGTATACCATACTTGACTATGGCGGCTACTTCTTTCTATTTTGAGCTTATCGTCCTGGCTGATACACGTATCGTCCAGGACGATCTGTTAATGTCGGCTGCCTTAATTAAGAATCCTTAATTAAACTTTTTGTTTTAAGCTGATCGTCCAGACCGATATAAAAAATCGTCCTGGCCGATATGAGTAAAAATAGAAATTTTAAGTCTCTCAAGTGTGTGTGTGAAGGGTTACATAGCATCAGTCTCTTTGACTATTACAAGTGGACTCAAAAGGTAAAAAATAAATGTACAGACTGACTCAACCCTAAACCTACGCATTCCTGAACTTGGCTCATTTTTGATCGTCCGATCTTCGATTCCTGAAAAGTTAGAAGCAACAAGCTGTCCAAGAGAAACAGTGTTTGTCAATCATTAAAACATAAGACATGAAAAATAGATTTGCAATAATCTCCCCCTTTTTGATGATGGCAAAACACTACGAAAAACAGTTAATAGCAAAAATTCATGATTGATGAAAAGAAAGGAACCTCATAAATTTCTCCCCCTTTTGACATATCAAAAAGGAAGGTACAAGAAAGCAAAAGAGATTCCTTCTCTCTTTATCTTTTTCTTTTTTTTTTAATCAAGGCACGTCAATGATATAGTATTCCATGTGATTGATTTAAAAACTTGTGAGTTAATGAGTTACCAATCTCATTTAATCCATAGAATAGTAGAATATCCGTTCATGGTTTACCCTTAGCCCAAAAACGTTTTCTTAGGGTAGAATCGTCTTTTGAAATCAATGATCTAACTCAAATAATTAATTGGATATGAGAAAAAGAATCTACCCACCACTTGTCGTAAGAAAAATATCTTCATAAAATAATGAGGTAGATTTGTCACAATCGAACGATAATCGAGATCAAACCTTTTGAGAACCAAAACTTCTAAGTTCTAAAAGATATAAAAAGAGGAAGTAGCTTGCTTTTGAGTGGGCTCATTTTATGCCTCTTGTCAATGTTGTGGCGCTTTGCGCATCTTCTTATAGATTTTTTCAATTTTTGGCGTCTTTGCGCTTCTTTTGTTGGCATCATTGGCCAAATTTTTTTTATTTTGAAAGCTAGATTCCCTTTTATAATCATTTAAAAAACTTAGTTGTGAATATATCTTCTCAGATATTAGAGAATAGGAGTTCTCTCTCTAACATAGGGAAGAATTACCACAAGCAGGATTAATAATCGAAGACAAGAGTAACGAGGGATCTTAATGTGACAAAAAAACTTTTAATCATTGTAAATACAAGATAGATTTGCTTAAGCAAGCTTAAGAAAAGATCTTAGTTTCATAAACAATTTTTTGATTTGAGATAGACTTTTGATTAAAAAAGAAAACTATGCCACTAATACTAAGTTAGGGAAAGAGACACAATCACAAAACATTCATACTATCTAAGTGATTAAGTAGATGAAAACATATTAACTACAGATTGTTAAAAACAAGAACAAGAAATATAATACCATATCAGCGATGATCTAAAAATAAAGCATACGAAAAGGTAAAAAAGAAAGCAAAAAAGTAAAAGAAAACTTAGCTAAAAGGTTTCATGCATTTATGTCAATCACACCCAATCTGGTCCTTAAAGAACTGAAAGTGTCGAAGGCCAGTGGTTTAGTAAAGATGTCTGCCAGTTGGTTTTCAGTTGTCACATGGTGTAACTCAATGTCTCCCTTAGTCACATGATCTCTAATAAAGTGATGCCTAATGTCAATGTGTTTAGTTCTTGAATGTTGAATAGGATTTTTAGAGATGCATATGGCACTAGTGTTGTCACAAAAGATTGAGATGGTGCTTACATGTAATCCTAGATTAAATACCTATTGTTTCAACCAAAGAACTTGGGCCACACAACTTCTAAGAGCAATGTATTCAGCTTCAGCAGTGGAAAGTGCAACAGAATTTTGCTTCCTAGTAGACCAAGAGACCAAAGATTGTCCAATGAATTGACAAGTTCCAGAGGTGCTCTTTCTATCCACCTTGCATCCTGCAAAATCAGAGTCAGAAAAACCAATAATCTCAAAAGAAGTGTCGTGTCTAGGGTACCAAATCCTAATCCTTGTGTCCCCAAAAGGTATCTAAAAATCCTTTTAACAGCAGTCATGTGGGACTCCTTAGGGTCAGCTTGAAACCTAGCACAAAGGCAAACACTAAACATGATGTCAGGTCGGCTTGCAGTCAAGTAAAGTAAAGATCCAATCATGCCTCTATACTTCTTCTGATCAACAGACTTACCACTTGGGTCTTTATCCAAAGGAGCACTTGAAGTCATGGGGGTGTTAATTGGCTTGGCTTTGTCCATCTCATATTTCTTAAAAATATCCTTTATGTATTTTGATTGATTTAGAAAAGTTCCATCTTCCAATTATTTTATGCTAAATCCCAAAAAGTAAGACAATTCTCCCATTAAACTCATCTCAAACTCTCTACTCATTGTTCTAGAAAAATCATCACACAAATTTTTATTAGAAGATCCAAAGAGTATATCATCAACATAAATCTGAACAATGAGTAAGTCATTTCCAACTTTTCTAAGAAAAAGGGTGGTGTCTACGCTCCCCTTGACAAACTCCCTCTCTAGTAAGAATGTGCTAAGCCTCTCATACCAAGCTCTAGGTGCTTGCTTTAAACCATACAAAGCCTTTTTTAATTTAAACACATGATTTGGAAATTGAGAACTCTCAAAACCTGGAGGTTGTTCTACAAACACATCTTCTTTTATCTCCCCATTTAAAAAGACACTCTTGACATCCATTTGAAAAAGCTTAAATCCTTTATAACAAGCAAAGGCTAATAGCACTCTAATGGCTTCCAATCTAACTACAGGGGCAAAAGTCTCTTCAAAGTCTATCCCTTCTATTTGATTGTACCTCTTAGCCACCAATCTTGCTTTATTCCTCACCACCACTCCTGAATCATTCACTTTGTTCTTAAATACCCACTTTGTCCCAACTACACTTTGTCCCTTAGGTCTTTCCATAAGTTCCCAAACATCATTCCTAACAAATTGATTCAACTCTTCTTGCATTGCTAAAATCCAAAACTCATCAGAAAGGGCTTGGTTAATGGTGGTGGGTTCAGTCATAGAGATAAAGGCAGAGTGGTTCACCTCCTTTTTAAGTCCATGTCTAGTCTTAACTCCACTAGAAGGGTCTCCTAAGATCAAATCCTTGGGGTGACTAGTAGAGTATCTCCAATCTCTAGGCAAAGTGTGTGAAGTTTCTCCCCTTTCATCAAAATTTTCTATTCTTTGGGTGACTCCTTCTACTCCTCCATTACTTAGGTGCTCACTCCCCTTCCCCTTATTTTCTACTCCACTTGTAATCTCTCCAACATCATCATCTTCTACTCCATGTTTCTTAGGATCAGACTCATCAAAAACTACATGGGTTGTCTCTTCCATCATCAAAGTTCTCTTGTTAAACACTCTAAAAGACTTCCCAACACTAGAATATCCCAAGAATACTCCTTCATCAGATTTAGGATCAAATTTTTCCAAGTGAGACTTCCCATTGTTATGAATGAAAACCTTACAACCAAAGACATGAAGGTGGGAAAGATTGGGTGTCCTACCTTTAAGGATCTCATAGGGTGTCTTTTATAATTTGACTCTAACATTCACCCTATTCAACACATAACAAGCTGTGTTAACCGCTTCAGCCCAAAAGTATTTTGGAAGTGAATATTCAGCAAGCATGGCTCTAGCGGCTTCCACCAAGGTCCGGTTCTTCCTTTCAGCTACCCCATTCTGCTGGGGGTCCTAGGGGCTGAAAAATTGTGACTAATCCCCTTCTCCTCACAAAAATCTCTAAATCTTTCATTTTCAAACACTCCCCCATGATCACTATGGATGGTCAAAATCTCACAACCTAGCTTCTTCTGAATCCAAGTAGAAAAAGTTTTAAACTCCTCAAAAGACTCATTTTTATGAGAAAGAAATCTAGTCCAAGTGAATCTCGAGTAGTCATCAACAATCACAAAACCATAGACTTTCCCTGCCAAACTAGCTATGCTAATGGGTCCAAACAAATCCATGTGAAGGACTTCTAAAGGTCTAGAGGTGCTAATGTCCTTTATGGGGTGAAAAGAGGAGTGGATTTGCTTTCCTAGTTGACAGGCATCACAAAGGTGGTCTTTTGTAAACTTAAGTTTGGGGACACCTCTAACTAGGTCCTTTTGGGTCACTTTCCTAAGGGTTTTCATACTTGCATGACAAAGCCTCCTGTGCCACAACCAAGAATCATCAATGACAGTTTTTAAGCAAAAAGAAGCAGCACATTCAATGTTATTTAAATCAAGCATGTAGACGTTGTTGACCCTCTTTCCCTGCAAAATAGTGTTGTTACTTAAACTTACAATACATGAATCCGTGAAGAACTGCACGATGAAGCCTTTGTCACAGAATTGACTGATGCTGAGCAAGTTGTGCTTCAATCCATCTACAAGCAAAACATTTTCAATCATAAGGTTCTTGGAATTACCGATTATACCTGCTCCTACCACCTTCCTGGTGGTGTTGTCTCCAAGAGTAACCTTGCCTCCAGTCCTGGACTCTAGTACCACAAACTGGCTAGCATCACCAGTCATATGTCGAGAGCATCCACTGTCCAGGTACCACATACTCTCACGAGGTCTTTTGTGAGAGACTTCCTACAAAATTATCAAATGTTAGTTTTAGGAACCCAAGCAGATTTGGGTTCCTTCTTATGAAGAGAAGAATGCAATGTATGTGTGGTATGCTGTGGATCATGCACCTTAGGTCTCCACACCCAATGTGTATTATGGTGAATTGTGCAAGTGTGTGAGATGTATCCTAGCATGCCACAAGAAAAACATTTAACTCCAGGAAAGGGATTTCTTAAGTGATTTGAGTTATAATGCCTCTCTCTAGGTTTTGGAAATTGATTAAAAGTAGAAGTCATCCTAGTTTTCTTACATGCTTCTAAATCATTTTGAACCTTTAAGTTTGTGCTTTTTAAAACTTCATTTTCAATCCTCAAATTTTTCTCTATCTCCTTTTGACTTCTTAAAATCAGATTCAAGAGATGTGTGTGATATTTTCAATGCATCATGCTCTTCAACTAACTCACCATGATTTTTATTTAACTCATCAAATTCATCAAGTAAAGTCATGTGATTTGAATCAATAGTTTAATGGTCTTTAATCAAAATTTCATGCTCTTTTTGTAGATTTAAGAATTCTAATTTCAAGCTAGTATGAGTTTTTTTTAATTTCCTATATGATGCATGGATTTTTTCTGAAACTTCAAGAAGTTGATCGTATGAAAGTTCACATACCTCTTCTTGATCACTTTGATCTTTTCCCATGAAACACAAGTTTGTAGTTTCTTCCTCTGGTTCAGTCTCAGAAGAATCAGTACCAGATTCTGCCCAAAAGCTCCTTTGATTTTTCTTCTTGTCCTTTCTAGACTTAGCTTTCTCATCACCTTTTTCTTTGCTTGATTGATCTCTAAGCTTAGGGCAGTCAGTTCTCACATGTCCAGGCTTTCTACATTCAAAACAAACAACATCAGAAGATCCTTTTACATGTTTGTGATCCTTACCTTTTCTCCAACTTTGATGATGCTTTTGTTTCTTTCTTAGAAAGCTTTTGAATTGCCTTGTGATGAAGGCAACTCCATCGCTTTTAGACCCGAAAGATTCAGAATCCGATTTGTGTGCCTTCAATGCAATTGTTTTCTCCTTTTTATTCTCACCTGTATCAAGATTTCTTTGATTCACCCCTTGCTCGTAAGCAATGAGTGAGCCAAACAAGTTATCAATAGAATAGGTGTTCAAATCTTTAGATTCAGTGATGGCAGTAATTTTTGCATCATAGGACGAAGGCAAGCATCTCAAAATCTTGTTAACTTTTTCATAGTTTGAAAGTTCTTTTCCTAGTGCATGCAATGAAGTAGCAATCTGAGTAAACCTAGTGTACATGTCAGAAATCGATTCATGAGGTTTCATACGAAAAAGTTCGTAGTCATGCAAGAGAATGTTTAAACGGGATTGTTTAACTTCATTAGTTCCTTCATAAGTGATGCACAATTTATCCCAAATTTCTTTACCAGTTTTGCAAGTTGAAACACCCATGTAATCCTCAGATTTCAAAGCAAAGAAAAAACAATTTAAACATTTCACATTTAATTGAGCTAAATCTCGTTCGTCAAAAGTCCATTCGGTAAAAGCAACTTCAGTTTTAAAACCATTAATTTCACGAGAAGGTGGAGAATAACCTTCTTGAATAAGCATCCACATGCGATAATCAGTAGATTATAAAAAAGTTGACATGCGAGTTTTCCAAAAATCAAAAGGTAGGTTATCGAACAGAGGAGGTCAGGTAATAGAATACCCTTCCGTAGTGTTGCGATTTCCAAAGTTAGACATGGATCAAATTCAAAAAATTTTCAAACTTTAATTTTCAAATCAGGCTCTGATACCACTTGAAAGTTCGATGGGGATGTTAAGCCCTATGAACTTAGTCCCAAGCTAACCAAGAGGGGGGGGGGGGGGGTGAATTGTTATTTTAAAAACTTCTTTTAATAAAGAAAGAAAATTGCATAAAACCAAATCACACCACAAGCATAAATACGGAATTAAAAAGTGCGGAAACAAGAAAAGGAACACAGAAATTTATAGTGGTTCGGTCGACTCGACCTACGTCCACCCCTTGGAGGCACCCTCCAAGTATTGCACTACAAAACGTGACTATCCTTTAGCCCCCACGGCTAGGCAGAGAAATCCTCACAAGAACCTCCTTTTTGCCACTCCGGCAAGGCAGAGAACCTATCTCCTTTTGCTTCCTCCTGAAGCTGGCAGAGAACCAAAACCAAAAGCAAAACTCCTTACCTCTACTGACCCTTCCACGAACGAGAAACTCTAGACGAAGACGACACAGAGAGATCCTTGAAGCAACCCTTGTGAATCCCCTCACAAGCTCCCCCTCACAAGATCCTCTCTCTCTCTCTTCTCTCTCTTTCTCTCCTAAAGGTCTTCTCAGGTCAAGGCAACAGCCAAAGGTTTTTTAAAATGTTAAACAAGAGCTCTTAAATAGAAGAGCTTCAAAAGAGCTCATTAATTGCAAGTTGCCGACAATATCGTCCAGGCCGATATGGACATTGTCCTGGCCAATCAGTACAAATCAATGAAGATCGGCCAGAGCATCGCCCTGGATGGAAAACAGGACGATTGAAAATTGGCTTGATCGTCCCGGCCGATCTCACGATCGTCCGGGCCGATCAGTTCAAATTTAGAATAAATCGTCCTGACAATAGCCCTGGATACGGGCTGGCCGATATCGATCGTCCTGAAGTAACTTAAGGTTTTTGACTAGATCGTCCTGGCCGATCCTGCGATCGTCCAGGACGGATATGATCGTATCAATCATCCTTAATTACTTCCTTGATTTCCTGAACAATTATGGCATAATTTGTGAATATCATCCAGGCCGATCATAGGATCGTCCTGGCCGATAATTTAAAAATACAGTATATCATACTTGACTATGGCGGCTACTTCTTTCTATTTTGAGCTTATCGTCCTGGCCGATACACGTATCGTCCAGGATGATCTGTTAATGTCGGCTGCCTTAGTTAAGAATCCTTAATTAGACTTTTTGTTTTAAGCTGATCGTCCAGGCCGATATAAAAAATTGTCCTGACTGATATGAGTAAAAACAGAAATTCTAAGTCTCTCAAGTGTGTGTGTGAAGGGTTACATAGCATCAGTCTCTTTGACTATTACAAGTGGACTCAAAAGGTAAAAAACAAATGTACATACTGACTCAACCCTAAACCTACGCATTCCTGAACTTGGCTCCTTTTTTATCGTCCGATCTTCGATTCCTAAAAAGTTAGAAGCAACAAGCTGTCCAAGAGAAACAGTGTTTGTCAATCATCAAAACATAAGACATGAAAAATAGATTTGCAACACATATTACACAATTAATACACACACATTATGCACAAATAACGCAAATAAAATACCTATCAAAGATAATTCTTTATGTTATCATTGATAAAAAGTTCCTTCTCAGGACTCAACATCTCCAAGCCAATGAAGTTCACTGTAGGACTAGCAGGGAAACCCTTTACTATAACATTATCAACATTGATTACTTCTTTTGGTTGTGGAACTTTTGGTTCTTTTTCTGGAGGTTCATTTGAGGATGTTCTTTTGGGGATAGTTCTTCTTGGGGAGGTTCTTTGGGGGATGATTTTTTGGGGGATGATGAAATTACTAGATGGATAAGAGGGGGGTGAATTGTGAAAACTTTTTGACAATAGTTAAAACCTAAGCAGGAGTTCTAATATTTTTGATGTTTTAAAATTTTAACATGAAAATTTAAACAAATTTTTTTTTTCACAAATTTTTTCAAGCAAATATTGAAAAATAAAATGCACGCAGTAATAAAAGACAATAAGGAAAAAGCACACCGAGATTTTTATAGTGGTTCGGTCAAACCATGACCTACGTCCACTCCTCGGAGTCCTCCGCTCCAGGTATTTCACTACAAGCAATAGCTCTCCTTTTGCCCCCCTTGGCAAGGCAGAGAAGCCCTTACAATACTCCCTTTCACCAACCCGGCGTGGCGGAGTGCCAAACTCTATTTTCACCCTCCTGGCGACGGCAGAGAACCTTCTCGTTTTTCTCCCTCCTGAAGATGGCAGAGTACCTCAAGGTCACGGATGTGGAAGATCCTTTCCCCTTGGAGATCCTCCTACAAATTTTTCTAGGGCCATAGGAGGAGCAAGATGCAGTAAGTTCGGAGCAACCGTGTGATCTCCGTCATACCTCTTCTCCCTCACAACACTCATCTTCTCCTTCCTCTCTCAAACCCTAAAGAACTTCTCAAGGTTTCTAATCGTACAGTACGATATGTATAAATAGACTTCGTCCTGGTACAAAGTGGCACGAACAGTTCAAAAACATTCATACAGTACGATTATAAATCATACGGTACGATCCATAACAATTCTGTTTGTACAGGACGATAGTCGGGATGATCAAACATCATCTATGTTCATCGTATGGTACGATTTTATGGTATAGTATGATGAGACAAAATCGAAGAGATCATCCGGGACGATTATAATTCGTCTCTATTCATCGTATTGTATGAATGGGTTCGTACAATACGATGTTCAAATTATAATTAAGCCTGGATTTCTTGCATTAATCACAGATTAAATTAAGTAAGTATTTAAACAAAATCGTACAGTACGAAGGTATTCGTACTGTACGAGCGGCGGAAAATAACTTACTTAAGTTAAAACGGCTGTTAGGGTTTTGGCTTTGAACATATCATATAGTACGAATATATTTGTACGGTACGATCTATTCACAGAATCATCTTACAAAGCTCTAATCGTATGATACGAAATAACATCGTACTGTACGATCTACAGAGAAAGAAAAATTTAAATTTTTCATTTAAAAACACTCTCCCCCTATGTGTGTGCATGGTTGTTCAGACTTTTATGCATTTTATGGTCAGACTCAAGAAAATAAAAATAAAATAAAATCAACAAAATACATTGCAGACTCATACTCCTAATCTACCAATTCTTGAGTCTTCCTATCGTCCTGAGTAGCTTCTGATCTTCCTGAAATGTTAGCACTCATGGACAATAGCAAATAAAATAATATTCAATGAATAGACGATTCAAACGATATTATTTGTCATTATCAAAATCTCAAACTCGGGGTCATGGGTTGCAACATATGGAACCTTTTATGATGGCTCTTTTTGGGCAGGTTCTACTTGGGGGTGTACCCTTTTCCGCTTCTTGCTTTTCTTTGGGATTGATTTTTTGTGGCCTTGATCCTCTATGATATCTAATTTCTACTTATTGTACACCCTTTTAGATTTTAATAAACTGACATCCTCTTCTAAGTTAGCAGCCTTGGTCATCTCTTGTTCATTGATTTTCTTTGGGGCTTCGGTCTTTGTATGTTCAGAAGATATCCAAATATTCTTCATTGTATGGTGAATGAATGATGATGAGGAGGGAGCAGCTTGCTGATCAGGATTAAGATTTCCTTGAACAAAAAAATTTTTGGAGCTTGTTATCAATAAGATCAACTCTTTTCACAATTTGCTCCAAATTCTTACTAAGCCTAACTTCAAATTCGTGGAAGAGGTTTTTGCAGATATCCTGCACAATTTTTATTATTTTCTCTTCAAGAACATTGAATGATTAGGGTTGGGTTTGCAAGGTAGATTTGGGTTTGAACTGCTAGGGAGATTGAGGGGGGAGATGATGTTCAGGTGTTTGGGTTTGAATGGGAGAAAGAGGGCTTGATGGATATTTCTTGATACCCAAAAGATTAGCTTCTTTGGGGGTAACTGCTTGGAGGTCAACAAAAATCTGTGAAAAATCAAGTCATACACAGTACATACGTAATAAATAAGCAATATATAAATATTTTCACAATATATACCTGTCTTTTTTTTAAATTAACAAATAATTTAGCTATCTTCTCAGTATTAAATACAATATCATCACCCCATCGAAGGAAACGGGGCCTTCTCTCAGGGTACTTCGGGTAATGAATAGAAGTGAGCTCTAGGAACCAAACTTGCATAAAATTGAGATCTTCTCAGTAAATTTTAGCAAATCAATAAGTCAAATTAAATGTTAAATTAGAATTATTTTAGCACTCACAATTAGCAGATGCACAAAATCGTTGACAAAATCTGCTAGCTTGTTGTTTGAGATTTTCAAAGATACATTATTAAATTCTTCAACCAGGTATTCCCAAATTGACCATACCCAATTAATTGATGAAAAATCATCAACATTATTTGATAGTGTTTTTAACAACCTAGGATCTTTGAAGTTGTTTGTTGGAAAAATAAATTTGAACATAAATACATAATAAATATTTTCAACATAGTCTCTGGGGCGCTTTCTCTTGTCAACTCAAGCATTTCAGACTTTATATCCTTTGAAGTGATGGTTGAAGTTGGCAAGATCATCCAAGTACCCCACCTTTGTTTGGAAGACCAATAAGTAGGGCCACTTCATCAGCTGTGAAAGGTACAACATGACCCTTTATAACAAAATTTTACTTTTGAATATTTCACATTGTCAGCAGCTGGTAGATCAGTGGAGCATTTTGCTCAAATCCAGGAAAATGAAAAAAATTGGAAGATATTCAGGATATTCAATTTTTCTTCAATTTCAAGGGGAATTATCTCAGAAAAAGTATAACAGATTGCTAAATGTGGAAACATAGCAGCGATAGGATATATGACAGACATAAATCTGTATAAATTAAGAAACTAAAATTAATTTAAAGAAGCAGATGATACGCATTAAGTACGCATATAAAATGCAATATCTACGCAAAGAACACACATATTATACGTATTTCATACGCATGAAATACGAAAAGTATAAGCATTATATATGCATTATAAAAGCATACGGTATGCAAAGAATACGAAAAATATCAGCAGAAATCAATAATTATTTATGGTAAACATTTTTCTTTATTGGAAGTTTATTTTTATGATTTAAAGATCCAAAGTATTTATTATAAAATGTTAGGGTTTGTCTTCCACATATACACAGCAAATAAGAAAATATACACAGAATATACACATTATATATACAAAGAAAATACACAGAAATAACTTAAATGGTGAGATAAATATAATTTTTTAAATTTCTCAAAATGATTTTAATTTTTTATTTTGATTTCTTCTGCAAATACGCATTGAATACCAAAGAAATACGTAGAACATTTTATGTCAAAGTAAGCAATAACGTACATTTTTCTCTGCAGGTGAATCCTTCCCCTCCTCTATTTGAGCAGAAGAGATTGCTGGATATTTTTGAGAAGATTTTTTTACAGGAACCTCGGGAGAGAACTGGAGCGAATGGCCGAAATGTGAAAATGTGAAAATTTTTCGCCTTTTTCATCTTTTTACTATTAAATTCGATGGGCAGGTGGGTGTCTCGTCTTCTGCAGTAAACGGGTCGGGTCTTAACTTTCCACATAAGCACAACAAGCGTAAGGTTTTTATTGGCAACCGAACACACCTCTGTGACCGAATTCCACACAGAATAATTTCTCGTATAAGGGTATGATGTTATTCTTTCTATGCAGTCTAGATATAAAAATAATAAGAATATTTTGATCTAAAATAAATTTTTAGATATATATCTAAAAATATAAATAATAGACATATCACAATGATTTTTTAATCGTTATAAAAATGATGAACAATCTAATATAAATATTTTGTATTTATTATAATTTTATAATATAATAATGATTAATTAATAAGCAAATGATTCTTTATTATAAATATAGAGATTGACTTACATCTTTATTTGACATAATTTTTAATTTTATTATAATTAAAAATATTTATTTTATAAAAAAATAATTTTAATTTTTTGTTATACTCTTTTTGAGAATAAATTTATTCATTATTTTGATAACGAGACTTAAGCTTCGTTTGGGACGGCTTTCTTATTGCTTCTTGAAGCAGCTTTCTAGTACAAAATTTTTATTTTTTTATATTAAAAAGCTATTTTAAAAAGCAGTAAAAAAGTCGTTCCAAATGAAATCTTAATCGGCCTCATATAAGACATTATTCGAGTTTGTTAATGAATTTGTTCATGATATCTTTATGGAACATGAATCAAACTTATTTATTAGTTTTAAATAATATTATTTATGAATATATGAATCAATTTCATAATTATTTAAATATCAAATAAATAAATAAAATATTCAAACTTAATTAATTATTTAATAAAATGATTGTAAACAATTCTAAGAGAACCGACGGTAAGCTATCTCCATTAATTTGCACCCGAAACAAAAATTCCTTTCCCTATTACGCATGCGCGTTTCATCTGCGGAGCAACGTGCCGGGGGTGACTGTGACTCATGCCACGTGGCATTCCGCCCTGGTCCCCGGATAGGAAAGATTTCTCTAAGCACGCTACCGGTTTCGTATTTTTATCACCAATCTCTCCCCTTGTTTTTAGCTTCTCCTCTACTAAGGTTGGATTATCATTTCAAGTTTTCAACTTTCTAGCCGTTCCTGCCGGTCTCAATAATTAATTTCACTTTTTAGATTAAGAAGGGGAAGAACAAGAGAACCAATACTAAGATCCGATCGGAATAGAAAAGAGAAACGGGATTACTGAATCATTTGTTGGTATTACTCAGTTTTATCGGGTAATTTCTCAACAAAATTGGTGAATATATGATGGATTGGGGTTTCTGATTCTTTATCTTTGTTCTTTTTGTGTTATTGACGAATGTGATTTTCTCCTTCTCATTTAAGTCCGTTGTTGTTTTGTTTGATTTGCTGATTAAAAGATAATAAATAATTGATCTATCGGTCTATGTTCTCTCTCTGTGTTCTTATCAAATTACAGGAGTTTGAGTAAATGCCTTATCGAAGAAATAATTTTTTTCTATTTAGTTTTTTTTAATTGTTTCGATGTTAGATTTGTTGTAAAGAAAACGACAAATATGCTGCAAAGATTCAGATGAAAGTCCATAAATATTAAGATTCATGACGTCCTTTTGAGTTTGTCATGTATCCGTCCCTTTTTTCTTAGAATAAGAAGGGTTGGCTCAAAATATTTTTGCCTCCAGTTAATTAGAAGACATAAAGCGCGGTTACCTTCATCACGAGGATAACTTCTGCTTGTATCTGAATCCACAACGCTACTTGTACCTTCAGTTAGGAATTTAATTGTGAGCTTCTTATCTTTGTTAGGAGTTCTGGTGAAAATTCCTTTTATTTATAGCCTCTATACAGTTATATCATATTAATTAAGCACCTCTTGATTTCGTTTTTATTTATTTTGAGTTATTGCTTTTTTACGAACATGGAGATCAAAGATTGTGACTCCAGTTGTCTAGCGGATGTAATTTTCTGAAAGATCTATTTGATAATTTTGCGAAATACTCACTTCTTAAACAATTTTCAATTTTCTTTATTTTCAATGTAGTTTTTGTTTGATTATGCTGAATAAAGATTGGATTTTTTTTTTATTCAAACGTTGAATATTGCAAATGCGTGAGCATTTTTGGTCTCATTTTGTCTGAAACCTATTATATTGTTATATAGAATATCGATGTCAAGGCCTCTTAGTTGTTTGATTATTTCCTTGAGTTTCTGAAATTTTAGTTCTTTATGATAGCTCTAGGGCTCCATGTTATCTGTATTGGTTATTATGAGTTGGATCTGGTTCATCTGATTATATATGCTAAAGATAAGGGTTTCTTTGATTCAAATGTTGAGTATGGAAAATTTGGGAGCATTTTCTATCTCTTTCTGTTTGAATACAATCTTGTTATTATTCAGAACACTTTTGTTAAGAGTTCCCGAGTGCTTGACAATCTTTGTTGAGTTTTGATATCACAACCACATGGTCAATATTGATGCAGTTGCATATAGAATTATTCACCCATCTTCATAGTCTTCCCTAGTTAGAGTTTTTTGCAAGATTCTATATCTAAACACTTCGTAGATTCAAACTTCCCCCAATGAGCTTTACAATCCTCCAATTAAAGATGCTAAATCATCCAGCATTCTACAATTTGATGAACTTTTGCTTCTTTACATATGCATTATTTTAATGGCTGCGAATTCTGAAATGCTTGTTCTATATGATAGGCCTCTAAGTCTACATATTGTTTACATTGTTTCCTATGATTACATATGCTAAAGATAGGGCTTTTTCTTGATTCAAAGGTTGAGTATGTTTTATTTGGTAGTATTTTAAATCTCTTTCTGTCTGAATCCATTATGTTTTCATGCACTATGCATTTGTCAAGAGCTCTTGATTATTGATTATCTCACTGAGTTTGATATCACAACAACAATGTTAAAATATTGATATTACTGCATGCAGAGTTAGTCATCATCCATCATAACTATCACTAAATTCCCCTACATTCCCCTCCCCTGCCCCCTTTTTATTTTGTAGCTAAGGAGTACAGAAGGCACAATTGTTTGGTAATGTCCAACAACAACAACAAGCCTTTATCTCTCACTATACCGGGTTGTCTACATGAATAATTCTTTCTCCATTGGGTCCTATTCAGAGTCAAATTTTCATTTAATCTAATACAGAAGGTCATTTTTAATATTTTTTAATCAAATATTTTTAGGTTTACCTCTACCTTTCTTAACATATACTAGATCTAGTACGTTCACTCTCAGAACAGGGTCATCGAAAGGCCAAGATTTTATGCGAAAAAAATCATTTAAGGAGATTATCTCTAATTTTATCTACCACTAGTGCTACTTCAACCTTTTCACATATATACTCGTTTCATATTCTATCTCTAAGTGTAAAGCCACTCATTCACCTGAGCATTCTCATATCTGTAACACTTAACCTAATTGTATGCTTCTCTTTTAATGGCCTATTTTTGCGACATAAAGCATTATAGGTCTCACCACCACATTATAAAATTTTCCCTTAAGTTTGAGGGGTAATTTTAAATCACATAACATGCCCCATGAATTCCTCCACTTCAACGTACAACTTGAATTATATTAATATTCCTATCTATTTTACCATCGCTTTGAACAATAGACTTGAGATATCTAAAACATGCACTCTTCTTAATGACTTGATCCCCTGATATCACAATCCCACTATTAGATCTATTGCTACTAATATTACACTCAAATGTATTCTATTTTAGATCTACTAAAACAAAAATATTTAGACTCTTAAGGTTGACTTCCATGATTTAAGTTTTTTATCAACTCCCTCTCTAATTTTATCAACAAGAAGAATATCGTCAACAAAAAGCATACATCATGGTACATCCTCTTGCAAATGTCTAGTAAGAGCATCCATGACTAAAGAAAAAAGATACGGGCTTAAAACTAATCCTTGATGTAATCCAATTGAAATAGAAAAATGCTTGGTCAAACCGACTAATATTTGAACACTAGTAACAGTTTATGTAACCCTAAATCCTAAATTGTTTTGTAATGTCCAAGCAAAATAAATTCCTTTTAATAGTTAGCAAGCTAAAAACATGTAATTGTTAGGTCATAACCCAGAAAACTACCTTGAATTGCTGTTCATATATTTTATTTCACGTCTTACTAATTAAAGGTATTTGGTGAAATTTTAAAATACTGTTTCTATATGTATTTTTCTTGGAAATTTTGTTAGGCAAGGTTTGAACTAACAAGAATGTTATGATTTGGAGAATCTATTCCTCTTAGATCCCTGATTAATTCCGACAAGTTATGGATATATTCAAGTTTGAAATCTGGTTTCTAAGATCTAAGATATTTTATTCGGCTAATTTGTTGCTTAAATCATGCCATCTAAATCTTTGCAGTTTTTAGAACAAAATCTAAAGTCAACCATTTTTGCTCAATTAATGCCATAAATATCATTATTTTGTGACAACATCCACTCTCTAAACCCTTTATAAAAGAAGACATGAATTGATGGATGTGAACTTTTTGAGTATTCTACAAAACACTAGTTCTGGAGTTATGTGCTGGAGTATTAAGCATAGCAGGATGGGAGTCCTTTGTAGCCGGAAACTGCAATGATTAGGCCCTTGCCAGAGTGTGTCGTTGGCAACTACATAATAATCGATGGTTCGCTCTAGTGGCGATGAACTACTGTGGGTTGTCTTCTTGAAACCTTACTTCTTGGGCTGCAAGGCTTGTAAACAGTAGGCTGGTGCGCTCACAGTATGGTTTGTGTTAAATGCATCATTCAGAGGATGGGTTGTGCGACAGTGCATAAAGGTAGGGGTCATGTGCTGGTTTTGTAGTTGGGTGAAAAACAACAACAACAACAACAAGTCTTTATCTCACTATGTGAGGTCGGCTACATGAATCCTTGTTCTCTATTGTGTCATGTTAAGGGTCAAAATATCATTTAAATTTAATAAAGAAAGGTTATTTCTAATATATTATAACCAAGTCTTTTTAGGTCTACATGTACCTTTTTTAGGATAAGTCAAATCTAATATATCTACTTTCCTAACTAGGTCATTGGAAAGCTACCGTTTTATGTGACCAAACCATCTAAGACGACTCCTCTAATCTTATCTTCCACTGGAGCTACTCAAACCTTTTCACGTATATGCTCATTTTGTATATTGTCTTTAAGAATAAAGCACTCATCCATCTAAGCATCTTCATCTCTGCAACATTTAACTTAATATTATGCTTCTCTTTTAATGGTCAACATTTTGCATCATCTTTTAATGCAAAATTGCATTTCTTCAAAAAAAAAAAAAAAAAAAAAAAAAACATTTTGCACCATAAAGCATTGCAGGTCTCACTACCATCTTATATAATTTTCCCTTAAGTATGAGAGGGACTTTTCTATCACATAGCAAGCCCGATGCATTCCTCCACTTTAACCATCCAAATTTGAATTCTACTGATAATATCCCCATCTATTTTACCATCACTCAAAACAATAGACCCAAGATATCTAAAACGTGTGCTCTTATTAATGACTTGATCGTCCAAAGTCACAATCCCCCTCACTAGATCTATTATTACTAAAATTACACTCAATATATTCAGTTTTAGATCTACTCAAACGAAAGACTTTAGACTCTAAGGTTGACCTCCATAATTTAAGTTTACTGTTAACCCCTGTTTAACTAAGGGCAAACAAAAAAAATATACGCACACCTCTGCTCCGTCGAGTCCCCAAAATCTTGCAGAAATGCCGCAAGTAATCCCGCTTACCTGCAGATCGACGCCGCTACAGTCTCGTCTCCGCGATACCTGCGCATAACCGGCCTTGATCGTCACTCTTCGATGTCGTTAAAAGCCAACCGAATGCAAAGTCTCGGGACTTCTTCCACGAAAACAGAGCCGAGTCCCGATCCCGCCTCCTCTTTCTCTCCCGTTGAAACCACTCGAATCCTTCGACACTCTCATACCCATTCCTGATCCATTAGATAGAATCAAAGGACAGCCCCAACCGAAGCTTCCCTATCCAGTTCGCAGAAGTCGAACTCCATCCCGAATCCAAACCTCTTCTTCATTCTATCTCTCCGCCCCTTTCCTGTTGCAAGCTGCACCTTCGGTCCACAGAGAGAGAGAGAGAGAGAGAGAGAGAGAGAGAGAGAGAGAGAGAGAGAGAGAGAGAGAGAGAGGTAGATCTCCCTACCTGAAGCTGAAATCCCAAAACTCCAAGCCTCCCGATCTCACAGATGATGATCGGACCTCCCTATCCGATGCCGAGACCCCCTCACTCGATGTCTCCCCATTGCCGTAGCTTTGACTTCCCTCCTTTGACGGTGTTTCCTTGCCGTCAGACTGAAAGTTACAACATTTTGATTGAAAGAAATGAACAGGAGCTGGCTTACAGTGAAGGTAACTTTATCCCTATCACAAACTTCTTCGGCCAAATTCGAGATTTACTGTAAAGAGGAGGAAATAGAGGATGTATGCTAAATCCTCTCAGATCTTGATCTAATCCTTCATTAGTCTTAGTTGATCATGTTTGATTAACTATGATTATTATAATTAAGTATTATTAATTATCAATAATTATAATTAATTAGTAATTACAATTAAGTTTAATTAATTATATTTAATTACTTTTAATCTTAATTAGTAATTATCTATGTTTATTCATAATTAATTATTGTTAATTAATTATAAATAATTATAATCAATTACTAAATATGATTAATTTAATTAATTTTTAATCTTAATTAATAATTACTTATAATTATTCATACTTAATTATTAATTAATTATAAATAATTATAATTAATTATAAATAATTATAATTAATTACTATTTATGATTAATTTCAATTAATTCTAATTAGTTAATTTAATTATAATTAATAATTAATTATTATTAAGTATAATTAATTATTATTAAGTATAATTAGTTATAGTTAGTTTTTATTAATTATAATTAAATAAAAGAGAACCTCTCTTTTGCCTCGGTCTACGTGTTAACCCCGCCGGCATTCCTCCTCGTAAAGATATAACCCCTCGATCCCTAAAACTCTGGGAGCCTGTTTTCGTTGTTTGGGGCGGACCGAAAAATCGCCCATGTACGCTTTTATTGCGCATGGTGGGATGGGACCTCGGTGAGGCGCCTACGACGAGGTGGGTTATCACCTTAAACCCCATTTCAAAGTTCGTGGCGCACCGGAAAACCGCCTATATACACCTTTATTGCGCGTGGTAGGATGGGACCCCGGTGCAGCACCTATATCGAGACGGGGTTATTCATAAGTACCCTCGAGCGAGGGGAAAGCAAACTGTCTTTTTTTAAACAGGTACCATCAAAGATCCCATACACGCCTTTATTGCGCGTGGTGGGAATGAAGATCACTGCCCCGGTGTCCTCGTACGAGGACACCTACCATACACGCCTTTATTGCGCGTGGTGGGAAGACCCAGTTTCTCGTTGTTTGCCCCTAAACGGGGGAGACACCGGGAGGCTGCCGAAATTTCTGGTGAACACGAGGTCGTACATGGGATTGAACTCAAAAGAACAACAGTGGACTTAGACTTGTGAACTTTGATGCAATAAACTCAAATCTAAATAAATTCAAACTCAAATAAAAATGAGTTGAAAAAGAAAATGATTCTGGACATTTGAACTCAAATAAAAATTTGAGTTGGACTATAGTGGACAATGAACTTGAATTGAACAAGATCACTAGAGACTTATGAACTTGGTTTGAACCAAGTGAGAAGGATTTAGACTTGCCACCTGTGATGCACGGACACAGACACGGCGACATGGATACGACACGACACGGACACGGGACATGATTTTTTTTTTAAATATAGGACACGGGTACGGCGCGGACACGGCAATACATTTTTTATATAGTGTATATATATTAATGTAATATTATATTAAAAATGAAAAACAATAATAAATGAATGGCATGATAACTTGTTTAGCTTATAATATATAATATTTAGTACAAAATATCTAGTACAACCACAAAAATATAAGCAAATAATCACTTACTATAACATCAACCATTCAAGCTTCAACTACTAGGATTAGCTTTAGAGATTTATTTTTGGTCTTCAATATCATCATCATTGAATATCTCTGCTTTCAACTCTGGTTCAGCAAGAGAAAGATTTGTAATTGTGCAAAAAGAGAGGAGATGAAAATACCTTCACTGCCAAAGAGAAATGAAAATGAGAATATTCGATGAATGGGTATTAAATGCAGACGTTGATTTGGTGTTGTGGATAGGAAATAAGAAATTTAGTTTAAAACACGCCAAATATAAGAAATTCTATTTTAAAAAAATTATAAAATATTTAAGATACGCATGTCGGACACGTGTGTCCAATTTATTTTTAATATTTTTTTAATCGGACACGTTTTCGGCGTGTCCGACACGTGTCGGACGAGTGTCGGACGAGTGTCGTGTCGGACACGGTGTCGGACACTGCACGCCTCTTTGATGAGAAGTGTCGGTGCATCATAGCTTGCCACATGAACAAACAAAGTGAATTGAATGTGGACCGAAGTTGCCAAGAATATGGGATGCTCTTGAACTTAAATAATTTGGGATCTAACTTGAGCTTGAGCCCAAGTTGGGTGATATGAAGCATAATTTAAAACAAAATTTTTTGATAAAGTGACAAAATGCAAATAAGAGCCAAGTGGAGAAATAGTGCAATGAAATGTCTACAACTGATAAAGCAAAATCTTTTTTGAAAATCTAGATATTTTCACTTTAATTGGGTGACAACTAGTTGCAAACTATTTTGCAAGTATACTTTGACTTCTAAATAACAAGGATTATGAGGAATATGGCTTAATCATAAAGCTATAGTGTAAGAGAATCCTTTGAATCATGATAATCCACTTGCAAAGGTGGACATGATACATCCCTAAACAACGATCAAATGGAGATGTAATGACGTGCTAAAAATCAATGATACAAGGTTTTCATTCAATATCAAGAGGTCACCATACCAATTGAGACATAAGCATTAGTGAGCAAACAAAAGACTTGTTGAATACAGCGAACGATAAGTGCTTTGTTTATGAGCAAAAGCAACAGGCATGTCAATAGCAACTACATAAAATGATTGATGATGAATGAGTTCTCTATATCTCATTCAAAAGCAAAAAACACAATGACGTTTGCGTGGTGAATAACAACTCAATGTCAGGTGAAATACGTTTATCCTCTTAAATAAAAGTGACTAATATGCAGTAGATGTAAGCACCTGCGAGCTCTTATAGCAAGGATATTCAAGCATCCTTTCCAGTCAACTTACAAGGATAAATCAGTGGCGAACACAACTCAACCAATTGCTAATAGTAGCATGCAGGAATTTGTGTTGGCCTCCTACAAAAATTGGAAGATTGATGTGCACTGGACAAAGCAACCTACTAATCAATATGTATGAAGAAATTGGTGGCAAATGCAAACTCCTATGAATTACCATAGGAGACCTATGACATACACAAAATGGCATCTCCAAATAGATACAGGAGACCATCATCAAATGTAAACCTCTATGAGTTGCTAAAGAAGACTTATTTCATAGTTAACATTTATTTGCAGCTAGTGAAGGAAGATATTCAAGTGAATACATCAATTCACTACACGCAAGGAAAGATGATATGCATCAAATACAAACTCCTATGGGCCGTCACAGTAAATTAGTCATAAACATTACTAGGTGCAAATGTACATATAATGTCTTATGTAGTCAAAGGCAGTATACCTACAGTATATGTATACAAGGCCTTTGCGAGTTGTTACAACACCCTCATATTCGACAAATGTCAATCAAACATGCCGATCATTTGCAAGTAGAGACGAATAACAAACAACAAATGCAAGTGCTTACAGGCTGCTGTCGAAGACTTGCCATACAGACTATCCACTAATAAATATAAAAGACTTCCAACATGTGCCAACATCCACAGGAAGAAGCAGGAGATTCGTTAGTGCACTATGATCCACTTGCGTAAATCATGCAAGTAGTGCACGATAGTCTACCTGTACAAAGCAGTAGATAACTCAATCCAGAAGCTACTACAAAACGCCACCGGATTCGCAACACTCGTATTAGCGGACAGAAGGCGTTTCACAAATATTCCAAGAGTACCCCTGCACATGCACCGTAGTTTGTATACATATAGGTACACAAGGGGCATGTCCAATTAATGAAATTCTCAAACACCCGCATGGGCCCCAGCGAGCGTGGTATGGGTATACACGTGACGTTTAGGGATGCTACACGTGTCAATAAGTGAATTCAAATTCGAACCCGATCCTTCTATATGGATCAATAGGAGTCGACAGGGTTCGAACCATTAAACAAATATAAGGTTGTGGAGATCGGTATATTTGTTTTAATACATTCATATTGGGCCTTTAAGGCCTATAACAACGAGAATTCACTAACAAAGGCATAAATCCTACGAAACCAAATCCTCCTAAGTAGGTAAATAGGAGTAGACAGGGTTCGAACCATCGGATAAATATGCGGTCACGAAGTCGACCAGAATATTTATTTTATTCATTCATATTAGTAGGCCTTCAAGGCCTTTAATAAAAAAATTCACAAACAAATGTATGAAGCCTGCGAAACCCGATCCTCTATTGACAGCTCAACAGAGTTGATAAGGTTCATCCATAAAATGAAAATATTTTCAAATGAAAATGACCCCCTTCACCCCGATGATGTCCGTGTTGAACAAAAATCTCAACCGGAGGGGTCCATTCACAAATACTTTCAAATGCTATACTATATTACTCAAAAATCCAAAAATGTTTAAAACTGAAATTCAACCATCAACCACTTAAAGTAAAATCCACCCCCTCTCCGCAACAGTTTGCCGAGGTGGACAAATTCGAATATAACTTTTGCTCACATAGATCCAAATGCCTAGTCGAAAATATCAATAAGATCCATTCTCAAATAATATTTTGCTAGTAAAGATGTGATACGTGTCCTCTGACCGGCGGTTTTGCCGCCAAATGGCACCGTAGGATAAACGGTTATGACCTGGGGCTCTCTGAACTGAGTGGTTTTACGGCAAAATGGCACCACGAAATATCGGTTATGGCCAAAGCCCATATGCTTCTTAGTTGCATCAAATCCTTGAGATATGAATCAATAAGATATGATCGATAGGGCACAAAGCCCTTAGACAAATATTCCCCCAAGGTCTACAAGGTCCCCTTGGATGAAGCAACCCATGGCGGCCGACAAGGATCCTTCTGTCAGGTTGGGTCGACTACCTCTAACTATGTAGACTAGGGACCACGATGGCCTAGACAACAAAATCTTTATTTTCATTTAGGGTGTTAAGATCACTAAAGTCATTTGCATTCTTATAATCTTCATAAAAAAATTTAGTAAAATTTCTCATCCACCTTTGTTGAAAATCATTTTCTAATGAAAACACTTTTTGATCTTCATCCTTAATTCATTTCACTTAAACTAAATCCTTACTACTCCTATCTTTTTGTTTCTCTAACTTATACATATATCTTTTACTCTCCATAGTATCTAATCTATTATATAAATTATTGAAAACTAATTTTTTGCATTGCAAATTGTTTTCTTAGACTCCTTACGGGGCTCTTTATATGTTTCCCAATTATCAGAGTTTTTATAGCTAAAACAATTTTTATTACAAATTTTTTCTTGTACATTTTGATTCCATCGTCAACTATTTTTACTATTAGTAGCTTTTCCCTTTGATACTCCAAGTACATAGTTGGGTGAAAAACAAAGAAGGTATAAAAAACATGTGTATAAGTATATTATATAAAGTTATATAACATTATCTTCGCAAGGACTTTGAGCTTGGTTTGTGATGGGTGAGCCCTTGAATGGGACATTCAAATGGGATTCTTATTGGGCTTCTTGTACATTGGTTGAGTTTGGTTTTGCTGAAGTGAGAGATGAGAAAGAGGAATTATAGAGGGGAGAAAAGATAAAAAGAAAAGAAAAAAAGTAGTGGGATAAAACTCAAATCATTGAGTTTATTATTTGTTTCACGTAATTGTCTTTGATGCAGAAAAAAATCTTTCTATATAGTTGTGGACAAGGTGGACATCATAGAACCATGTAAAATTTCGTTTCTTTCTGTTTTGGTTGTTATTATTGCTACTTATTTTTCTCATTTTTTGTTTTTTGATCATTGCTCTCATGCGATGCTTTTCTTTGATGACTGGTATCAAAGCTAGGCTTTGAGATCTTAAGCATATGGTGGAAGCAATGATGCTCGAGGATGGAAGGGTGAAGATTATCAAATTTATGCTATAGATTTCATGTTCTGGAACATACATATCCATTATTACCCATACAATAAAATGCTACATTTGCCTCTCATGGAGACAAAATTCAGAGATATGAGCTAAGGAGATTGGGATAGCTTGGATATATGTGTGTTGAGAGTTGTATGTTTCCGACTTAATGCACGAGAAGACCATTCCTGACATGATGAAAATTCTTGCGACATGTACTATAAGACTTCAGGGGTAATTACAGTGTATTGAATGACAGCTTTTCAATCTTAGGTTTCTGTGCTTTTGTAGTAGTGCAGAACAACAAGTCAAATTTGAGCACAAGTTGGTTGTGTTTGGTTGAGATTAACTTTGTTAAAAGTTCAAGCCTTGTACTTGTTACAATTATTTTTGGAAAGCTGGCTTGGAATTGTGACTATGTTCTTTAATTAATTTGGGTCTATTAAGCTAAAACTTGATGGCATTCGTGACTTGATTTTAAGTGAATACATTAGGAGTTGATAATCAGTTGACTATCTTCTTCTGTTAATTTAATTTTTGAAAGCAAGTTAAGGGAGAGGCAATAAGGGAGGCAAATCTAAATCTCAAAGGAGTCAATCTGAAGTTCTCAGTGATGTTTTCTGGTAATGTGACAAGATTAACCATGTGAAAAAGTCCAGAAAGGAAGCGTTGTCATGGCTCAAAAGTGGCGAACGAAGTTGTGAATATTATACTAAGGAGATTGTGATCTTGCAATTCTTAGTGTCTACAAAGTTCTAAATCTTGTACTTAGGTGTGCTTTTTTATTCTACTCCATATAAAAGCCTGTTTTCAACTTTTTTGCACGACATTATGGGAATGTTTATCTTGTTGTGATAAGCTTTTGATCATTGTGGGAGTTGGTGATATGGAAATTGAGACTATGTGGATACTTTCCAATGTGAAGCACGTTTCAGATTTGAAGAGGAACCTAATTTCAGTTCGCAGCAGCATGAAATGAGAAAGTTTTATCACATTGCTATCCTAGACTATCGATTTTGGGTTGATTTAAACAGAAAAATATTAGGTGCCGAAGCATTAATTGCATTTCTTGGATGTAGGCCATTATAACCAAACTACGTAAATCATTGTTTTTTTTTCCTGGTATTGTTTCTTATAGATTGTTTTACTCGTTCTCATTCTCTTGCACTTGCTTTTTACTGACAAAAAATTCTCTAAATCTTTTTCATTTACCATTTCATTAGTTTTATTTAGACTCTCCATCTTTGTGAAATATTTTCTTGAATTCTTTTCAAATTTATATTGAGATGCTATTCCATCTGACTAAACTGTTTTTTGGTAAGAGGTATTAAAATGGTTCCTTTCTGAAATTTGAAATTGGTTGAAGCACCCTAGGTATGCAGTTAATTGGTTTGTTGCTTCAGTTTTCTGCTGACGAGTTAATGGGACCACTATAAGCAACTTTTATTGCTGTACAGGAAGACCCATGCCCATTTTTTCACTGTTTATGCCAGAAGAGTCTACATCCTTATAACAAAAAGCCTTCATTAAGTCACTAACTGTTGTTTCTAAAAGCTTTAATTTCATGTTTTTTTTAGTTTGAAATTTATTATTTCCTTGAATTTACCACATTGGTCAATTATTTATATGAATATTAAATATAGTTCTATTTTTGAATGGATAATATTTATATAGGAATGGTTTCGTTTACTTACTCTTTACTATATAGCTTTTCAACATAAACCTGTCCTGAGGGTTTGTACATATACCATTACCAATTTTGTACTATTTAGAGGCATTCAATTCTACTTCATATATTTTTAGGTGTCTCCTATCTTGCTTTTGACATTGTATGGTTATACATATACTTTTATCCTTGTAGGAGTGATTGACTTTGATGTATATGCAGGTTTCTTAGGTGACTTAATTGTGTATCTTTATAGTGCACTATATTTCTTGGGAGAGCCTCATAGATGGCAATGTGCCTGAAATTGATGAACATGGCACTCTGGTGACCTTTTAGCGTTAGATTGGGGACATTGTCTTGTGCAAACTGGTGAGGTAGGTTGGAGTCATTTGGTATCTGTATATTCAGTTCCAGACATTCTGGCAACTAGGAATAAGGAAAATGTATTATTTTGAGTAGATTAGGTGTGTTTTTAATGCAATCATGGCAAATATCAGTTGTCACTGCTTGCTCAGGAAGCTATGGTCAATCTGGTGATCCTTTGAAGTCTTTGTTCCAAACTCTTTATATTATGCTTACAACCTAATGGTTGTATTTATAGCTTTCATCTGTATGTAAAATATTGTGGAGATGTAGAAAAATATGTATTCAAGGAAGCCAGAACAATTATTGTATTTTATTGAACAACATAATAGTTGGTGTTGTAGCCTCTTTTTTGTTGTCATTATTGTCATGGAGAAATTGAAAGAGATGTATTAAAGGGAAACACATTCGATGATCTTCTGTCTGATAATGTGTTAAAGATAGGTTTTTTCGTAGCAGGTAACTTTCTACTTAACAGTTCTCAGCTGAAACTATCCGTGGTAATGCAGACATTTCAGTGGCCTTCTGGGACTATAGAGGAGAGGATTTTTGTTTTGGAGTCTTGATTATTCTTCTAGATCTACTGCATGCGAGCTGCTCAAATTTGGAGGCTCTAATGTGATTGCCTATTAAAGGCAGGGTTGACCAAGTTAACATAACCTCTTTTGCTATTTTGAAATATTGGAACAAGCAATAAAGCTCCTTGTGTTGGATCTACAATAGGATGCTAGCAACGAAACTTTTGTTGAGGTGTAGATCAAATATTCATCTGGCATTTTTGCCAATGGATTGTTATTGTAATTCTTCAAGCATAACCTAGCACAACTTACCGCAAACACCTGCATGGTGGAAAAGTACCGTGTTCTTTGGGAATTCTTCCATTTTCATTGAACTTGAATGTTTCTGGTGTTTTACCATGAAGGACCCCAGGCGGGCATGAGATATTGCGGTTTGCAAAAATTTACTTCATTCAAGCCTTTGTTTGCATTGCTATAGTTTCATTTCATGGTGAGCTTACAGCATGGTAAATGACTTGATTATTGTTGGTGGATCTGATAGATCTCTGATTATCAACCAACCTTTCCTTTAGGTTAAGATCGGTGGACAGCTTGTACTCTTGAAGGCAAGATTGGCCTTGAATTGCTGCTAACTGTGCATGCATGCTAAGGCGGCCATGCATATTAAGACGATTGGCCTACTTTAAGGATTAACTCCTGTTTCTACATTAAGTGCATTTGCATGTTGAAAATTTTTTGAGAGGCGTCATTCCTTTCAACTATTATATTTTTAAGTGAAGAAGAGTGTGCTTTGATGTCTGGATGGATATACACCAAATTTAATGGGATTCAAGAACGTTTACCTTACTGAGTGCTGCCAGATTACACGAAGGGCCACATCTCTTCATCATGATTTTTTTCTCAATTGAAATAAAATTCTTCTTCCATTAATTGACCTCGTCTTCCCCTCTGTTCTTTCAAATCCCTTAACCCACCATCTCCATCTGTTTATGAGGCATGTAAAGTACGATAGTCAATTACAATGCAATGGGCTGCCCCATTGTTTGGGAGCTGTTTTTGTTGATGGTTGGAATGTAATTTTTCATCAAAATGGAAAGGGTTGCAATATATGTAAGATTATAACATTGTTAGCTTACAAAATTTCAGCAATTTGATTGGATTCTGGCTGGAAATCCTTCTTTTTGCACACGACTGTACCCAGCTATGGTACGTCTTAATGGAAAATTTATATTTTGTCTATTGATTCTGCTATTTTATTTGGACGGGCTTCCTTTTTCAATTGACCCATGTATTTCATTTCCAGGTTGTTCTTTCTATAATGGGTTTCAGGAGACTGTGCACAGCGCTTCTAACATAATAAATGGATGAGTACCTACTTTTTTGGTCTAAGCTAGTTTAGCTATGTTAACATTCCATCATCATCATTAGGCTTGTCTCAACTATTTTGATTGGCATGTTAATATTTCATGTTCTCTTGAAGTATTTGTTCGAGAGCACCATCACTAGGTTTATCCCAAGTATTTTGGTTGGCATGTTAACATTTTCTATTCCCTTGAAGGGGTTTTTGCTACAATTTTGCCATAATGGATTGATAAGTACCTACCTTTTTGATCAAGCTTGTGTTAGGAAATACTTGAGTTCGCAAGTAACCCTAAGGGAAATACTTGAGTTTGCAAGCAAACCTAGTCACAATTGGTGAAAACAGCAAGTAAAAGTACTGTTTACAGCAGAAAAACAGCAAAGAACAGCAGGTTTCTTGGGGAAAACAGTAGAAAACTGATAGAAAACGAAGGATTCCACTAGTAGATGCAGAAAAACAGCAAAATATACAAGTTTTTTCAATTCGAGAGGAAGAAACAGTTCTCCAAAATCTCTAGCGAAGCCTAGAGCCCAAAAGAACCAATCCTAGATCCCAAATCTGATTTCAAATTCAAGATACCTCAAACTCTAACAAGAAATCCTTATTAAAGAAAAAGGAAAATTACTTAATCCCTAAAGAACTCCTCATTCAAAATTTCCCTCCCAAACCTTGCTTAATTTAAGGCATGGGCACACAATTGCTGCTGCCCAAACCCCCATGTCTGCCCCCTCCTTTGGACCGGCGGGAATAGAAATGAACCGGTCCAAGATGGACCGGTTCAAGTCTAACAGCTTGTTTGTCATGGAAACATTTCATCGTCATCATAATCATTATTATCACACACGCACCAACTATTTGGGTTGACATGCTAGTATTTCATGCTCTTATGAAGGGTTATTTGAGAGGTTTGGGATTTTTCTTATCAGCTTTTAACCATGCACTTTTACCATAGATCAAAACTATAGCTTGTTATTTGATAACCTTTTATTTCCATTTTTTGAAAGTTTAGTATAATTCTATATTAACAAATTTTCTTATATCTAGAAATTGTGTAGTTCTGCGAAGGTGGTCTATCTGTAGCTTTCGTGGTTTTCTGGTTCTGGTATTGCATTATCGTGCCTTTTGGGTATTTGGTGGTGAGGTCAGGTGTTTAAACGCAGCTCCTAATTATACTTTATCACCATGGAAATTGATTGTACATTTCCTAGCTTATCAATATCCTTAGATAAGTCCTTATAAAAGTAATTTCCGGTCATTCTAATTGATTACTTTTCTTCGCCCTTTCTTTCTGTTCTATCTTGGTCAATGCTTTTCTATTAGGCTGCACTTATTGGTTTTATGTACCTGAAACCTTCTCGGTGAAATTATGAAGAAAGAGTGTACCAGAATAAGGTTGTTGTTGCAAGAAATAGCACTTGAAACACTTATGGTCCTTTTGGATGCTGCGGGAGCTTGTTTCGTTGATGTTAATATTAAAATATGCGGTAATAAATGAATTATAAGGTTAGGAATTGCATTTCATTGTATACTTTATGTAAGGATTTATTCACTTGCTTGGTGAAATAAAGAAGTGCTTCCATTCTGAAATTTAAAAGTTAGTTAATCCGTGAACTAAAAAATGTGTATATTAACATCTATTTTTACTATTCTATTCATATTTCATACCATAGTGCGAAACAAGCAATAACCTTATAATTTAATGTTTCTTATCTTGTTTGATTGATCTTTTTCATATTAAGTAACGTTTCAGTTCCTACCTTGCAGATGGATCATTCTTATATTTTTGTAGAAAAATATACAATTGCCAAATTGCACTCAGGTAATCAAAATCAGGTTGAACCAGGTGTTTACATAAAAAAGGTTGATGACTCCATCAAAATTAAATAAAGGAAATTTGATTTTGTATGACTCAGGAGTCTCGTGAACTTTCTGTTAAATTTAGAGAATTAAACTGGGAAAATGCTTTGTTTTATTACACACAACTATCTCTATTTATAGACTATACAAGATATCTTAATAAGAAAATAAATAATTAGAGAATAATGCATAATTGTACTAACACAATCCTTCCTAAATCAACCACCCAAATAAGGAAGGAGATCGGCTTGATCTAGGTGAGCCTCTCACGGATCCCCATACTGGTCGTGGGATCAAGGGCTAAGAGACATTTGAGATTTAACAACGTGATCCAAGTGAGTTTCCCACAGATCCTCATGGCAGTGGGATCAAGGGCCAAGGGACGATTGAGATTTTAACACTGCCCCTCAAGCTTGAAAATATAGATGTGTCATTCCTAACTTGATATTTAGTCCCAAAATAGTAGAGTTATCGAGTCCCTTGGTGCACCATAGAGTCCTCCATTTTATCAAACCTTTGGGAGGAAATAGCTTCAGACATTATGATGACAAATGATAGCGATGAAGGCTATATCAATCAAGCATGAAATTTGTAGGGTAAAAGAAGGCTACGTTGAACAATTGCCCTCAAGATACCAGAAATGACAATAAAGGCCGGTGGTTGGACAATATGGAATAGGGGTGTAAGTGAGCCGAGCCAGCTCAAGAGCCATCTCGAACTTGACTCGATAACGAGGTCACGAGCTGTGCTCACCGAGTCGCGAGCGCAATCTTAAACTTGAGCTCGTATGTTAAAAGAGCTCGAGTTCAAGCTTGATAAGGCTAGACTCACAAGTTTGCGAGCAGGCTCAAATGACTTATAGAATTTTTTAAAAAATATTATTCTAAAAATATATGTATATATATTAAACATTAATATAAGTTAAAAAAAAGCTATAGCCGAAAAGAAAAGATGTTGCATTAATGCATATTAAACATTAATATATGTTCCCAAGAAAAAGCCATAGAAGAAAATAAATAAAGCTGCAGCCAAATATTATTTTTTTTTGGAAAATGCATCCAATTAATTAATTTAAGCTAGGGAAAAAAAATGCAAGGCTTTATCGCATCAACACCAAGGTCTTCTTCTTCATATTCTCCTTCCCATGCGTTTCAGACGACTACAAACTTGACCCTTCTTGTTCTCGTTGGATTTTGCATTTCAAACTAGCTTGAATCGAGTAATCGAGCCGAGCTCAAGCTTGAGTTTTATATAATGAGTCAACTTCGAGCTCACTGTGAGGTAAATGAGCTCAGCTTGATAACGCCACTACCTGACTCATTTACAACCTAGCAGGGAAGGTGGATTAATTATCCTTTGGGTATGTCTCCTTTTCGGTTCTCAAGGGAAGGCCGACAATGAAGGCATAATAATATAAAGAAAAAAAAAATAGTTTTTAGGATTGTGGCAAGCTTTAGGGATAGCAATAGAAAAAAAGTCTTAAGTGGCTCAGCACTCGGCACACATATCTCCTCTCGTCTGATCTAGCCACCCTTTGGTCTAATGCAAATCAGTCGTCCGAATCCATCTGAATAGACTCCTGTTTGATCAGCCCCGGGAAGTGAAGACAAAGCTTCTGGTCGCATGCGGAGAATGGATTGCTCGGCTCGACACTAGCACATGCAGAAGTTGCAGGGGCAGGTCCCTTGCATGATAGTTTCGCTCGATCGATTCCCAAGTTACATGAACTGCTTGGGTTGCTAGGCTTCACATTCATAGGGAGTTGCTCGATCCTTTTCACTCCCTCGCTTAGTCCTTTTCTTCGCTCGTTTCAGCCCCTCGGCCCATACGAAAGAATCCCGTCTCTGTTTCTTCTTGCCGCAAGCACGAAACAGAGGGCACGAACGGTTTGGACTGCTCAACTCTTATTCGGTCTCCAATGGAAATGAAGGCTGCTTGCTCCTCTCCGCTTCCTTTAATTTATATATCTTAGTGATTCTTGCAATGAAGGCTGGTGGAAGGCTCAATATTCCTCAAATTTGAGCAATGAAGGTCGGTGGTGGGTACCTATATTTCTTGGAATTTCAGTAATGAAGGCAGATGGTGGGAAATTGTATTCCTTATATTTCAGGCAATGAAGGCCGGTTGCTTCTCTCAGCTTCCTTCGATTCAAGTCTCTGATACCATGTTAAATTCAGAGAATTGTAGTAGGAAAATGCTTCATTTTATCAAACAAAACTATCCCTATTTATATATCTATACAAGATATCTTAATATGGAAACAAATAATTAGAGAATAATGCATAATTGCACTAATATAATCCTCCCTAAATCAGATAGTCAAATAGGGAAGGAGATCGGCGTGATCCAGGTGAGCCTCCCACGGATGCCTATGTTAGTTGTGGGATCAAGGGCTAAGGGATAGTTGAGAGTATACAGCGTGATCCAGGTGATCCTCCCACGAATACTCATGCTGGCTGTGAGATTAATGGCAAAGGGACGATTGAGATTTTAACACTTTTAAATAAGTGAGTTGCTCGAACATCCTTCTTTTTAGTATCTTGTTGGTCCACAATGATCTTAGAGCTTGTGTGATCGATTTGCTGTTAAGCTTCATAATTGCGGCCTCGATATTCCAAATATCGTTTTTTCAAGGTTAGTGCTGTTGTATTTTTGGTCATGCATGCTTGAATGCATTGTCGCCGACACTCATTAAGTTATGATAGGAAGGAGACTAGGGAAAATTCTATGTTAAAAAAATGATCAAGCGGCAAATTGATAATATGTTTTGAACTATGCTCAAACACTAAAAATCACACCATAAATAGCATTTAAACATCATATTAATTATTATAATCATACAAAAATAAAAGCACTATTACAACAATGTTGGAACTTGTTTTAAATCTTGTTCAAACCATGCCCCAATTGATTTGAACATAGTTCAAATCCTTTTGTTTGTTTTGTGCGCACTATTTTATATAGAATTAATTCATTTGAGTTGATTTGCTCTATGTCCAGATGTCTACTCTAAGTATACCTATATATATATATATATATATATATATATATATATATATATATATATATATATAAAGAGAGAGAGAGAGCTGGCGGTGTGATGTATGAAGTTATTAGATAATTTTATGCATTTAATCTTCTTTGAAGGGCTGCGGAAAATCTACCTTTATTGAAAAAGAGTACAAATTTAGGATTCTACTTTGAAAAAGAGTACAAATTTAGGATTCTACAAAGTTTAAAACATGATAAATTGCGCAATATGAGGCTCGCCTTTGTGCAATTCTAGTAAAAAGCGCCTTGATGCTTACGCCTCGAGTTTTTTTATGAGGCTTGCACCTCAACTTGGTTGAGGCTCACCTTGCCTCACTAGCATGAGGCTTACGCCTCACACTATATATATTAAAACTTACATAAACTTGAAGTAAATGCTCGACATTGGACTCTATAGGAGAGGAAGGGGAGAGAGCAGTTCACCATAATGATGATTCAAATGAAGAACCCTTAGTGATGACAGTGCTGATGACTTAAGAGTTCTTTAGGATTCTACTTTGAAAAAGAGTATAAATTTAGGATTCTACAAAGTTTAAAACATGGTTTAAAATTGCGCAATATGAGGCTCATCTTTGCGCAATTCTAGTAAAAAGTGCCTTGATGCTTACGCATCGAGTTTTTTTTATGAGGCTTTCGCCTCAACTTGGTTGAGGCCCGCCTTGCCTCACTAGCATGAGGCTTACGTCTCACACTATATATATATAGTAAAACTTACATAAACTTGAAGTAAATGCCCGACATTGGACTCTATAGGAGAGGAGGAAGGGGAGAGAGCAGTTCACCATAATGTGATGACAGTGCTGATGACTTATGAGTTCTTATGTGATATGATATTGCTATTTATTTTTGGAAATTGAAATTATATGTTAAGGAAAAGAATACTGGGATTTGGGAAAGATAGAATTTTGAGTTGAACTATATTTCATGTTTTCTTATTATTGAGATATTTTGATTTCACTTCATATCTTATATTTTTTTATGTTTTATATTATTCACTCGTTAGTATATAAAATTTTCATTATTTTATGTTTATGCAATCTTTTGATTTTGAGGCTTAAGCCTCGCCTCACGAATGAAAAACGCCTCAATACCCTAATACGCAGTTTTAAACATTGGTTTAAAATATGACATTAGATGATAAGTTTGACTAAAAGTAGATTTGGGTACTTCATAATGATATAAATGAGTAAAGTATTATGTTTAGGTAAAGAAAGTTGAATGGGAAGAGATTGGTTTCATTAGTATTAGTGACTTAAACGCTTACTTGAGACAAAGGATGAGAAAGTTAATTCTACTGTTATTATTATTGTTATTATACTCTGTTGTATCAAAATTATATTTTGCTTTATTTTAGTTATTTTGCTTGTATTAAACTGCTTCAAAGTTATAATCTGTTGTGTTATAGTAGTTATGTGTCACGACCCGGCCCGGTTAGCTCGTATAGACGAGGCGGGAACGGAAATCGAACAGGCAAAAAAAACCATAACTTCTAAAACTTTTTAAAGACATAAAATATAACTGTAAGAACTTCAACACGTAGGAAACAAGCGCCTCTAATCATCATATAAACAGATCTAGTATTTCATATAACATATATGTACAAAGATGGCAAAAAAAAAAAAAAAAAATCTAACCAACATGATTCAGCCACCCAAAATAATCTAAACTATAACAAAACAACAAAAGAGACAAGTGGAACCTGTCACCCGGTGTACGACGGTTGTAAGTGAACCTTGGGTGGTCAGCCATCTCTCGCAGCGGTTTCTCCTGAAAAGTTTCCCAAAACTAGGGAATGAGCTACGCTCAAGTAGGAAAAACTCTATCCTATGTTTTCATATGCCTTCATGTTATAAAGAAAAGTTCTGAACTGCTTGGATTTCATGCTAGATTTCGTATGCTTTACATATGTCATATTTTTCTCTATGCTTTATGTCACGTATGCCATGTCTTGTGTATGTAATTAGTCAAGTCGTCAATTTGCCTTTACAGGTCATATTCTCCTTTTCATCATGTACATCATATATGCCTCGTATGTCATAAAATTTATGTCTTATACTTATGCTTATGCGTATGTTTATAATTGTTTATGCTTATACTAATTTATACAACCGTACAGAGTACCAGAGGTGTACTGATCAGGTACACCAATCATCTTTTTTTTTTTTGGCCAGTAATCTCATCTTTTGCCCCAAAGGGCCATATTGTGCTTTCGCACTATATTTGGTACTCCGAAACAAAACAAACACATGCAATCACATATAATAATTATCAAACACTTTCAAATATTCATATGCTTGGTCATGAACGTACATGTACATGAAAGAATATTCTATGCATTAAAGTGCATTAAAGTAGTTGAACTTAAACGCTTGCATCATCAATTTAACAATAAAAATAAACATAAGGCATCAATTTAAACATAAAGATACATAAAATAATAGGAAAAGAGATTCCTATCTCAAGGCTTAGTTATCCTTTCCTTTGCAAAGCTTTACTTGTCAACAATGTTCCCTCTTGAAACCTATGGATCCAAAAGTCATAACATAAGCCTCTTGCATATTAAGATCTCTCCTAACACTCTCCCTTAAACCTACTAAGAAAAATTCCTATGGAAATTTCAGTTTTTACCTAAAAATCCCTAAGGTTGGAAACCAAATTTCTTCTAATAGCATTCCCATAGCATGTTAGAACCCTTCTCTTTTCTAATTATAAGATTAATACTCTTAATTTTCGGATTAGCAAAATTAGGAAATTAGGAAAATATTTTCTTTTCCGAAATCTCATTTTCTTTAATTTAGAGGCCTCCTAAAGACATTGGAAACAATATATGTAAAGGTCTCTACAAAAAAACTAACATTTTGGAGAAACCCTAGATTTGTCCTAAAATCCAAAACTCAAAAGAATTCAACGAAACTTCATTTCCACCGTTAAAACTTCGTTCTAAAGCTATCCTATTAATTTCATTCAAAAATTCTAAGTTTTGAGAAAGCTCTAAAATTTTACCTTGAGAAAAACTAGAGAAAAGTGAGGGATTTTTGCATGAAACTCTTACCTTAAGTCTTCCCTTTGCTTTCCCTAAAGGAACCTCGCCGGAAAAGCCGCCGGCCGCCTCTTGGAAGGAGCTCCCGCCGCTTCCTCCTCTCTCCTGTCGCCCTCTCTCTTCGGTCGGCCGAAAGAAATGACAAGGGACCGAATGAATCGGTCCCTAGGCGGTTGTGGGCTTAAGGAAAAAAATGTTTAAAGGCTTAAGACGCATGTGCCCTTCTCCCTAAAGTTTTTCTTAAAGGCTCTAAGGGTAAAATCGGAAGTTTACCAAACATTTTACTTAAACTATATTCGTTGATTTTTAATTCTCAAACCGAACAAAATTTGGTATGGGTTCTTTATACCGTTTCGATCGAAATTTCGAAACGAATCTAATGAAATTTATTTCGTCAATTTCCGACGATATCGAAATTCCACTTAAGTTCGTCGCGGCGCATTGATATGCGTGCGACGCACTCAAATGACGAATTTCAAGTTTTACAATCCTCTCCTAATAAAATTTCGTCCACGAAATTTAAAGAAAAGAATAACAAACATACCTTACACAAAAAGATGATGATAGCACTTCCTGATTTCTGATTCCTTCTCCCAAGTAGCATTCTTCTCTAATCCATGTTTCCATAGAACCTTAACAAATGATATTTCTCTGCTCCTGAGTTGTCTCACACTGATCTCCAAAATACGATCTGGTTCCTCAACATAAGTAAGATCTGGCTGAATCTCCACATGTTCAGTTATGATTTTAGAAGGATCATCTGATATGAACTTCCTCAAAGAAGAAACATGAAAAACATTATGGACAGCGTATGTAGCGGGTAAAGCCAATATGTAGGCCACTTTCCCAATACTTTCTATTATCTCAAAAGGACCAATGTAGCGGGGACTAAGCTTGCCAACCTTGCCAAAATGAAGTACACCTTTCATTGGCCTGATCTTAATGAAAACAAAATCTCCTACGCTGAATTTCACAAAACGGTGCTTAGCATCATAGTACTTCTTCTGCCTGTCCTGTACTGCTTGCAATCTTTCCTTAATAATTCTGATCTTGTTTGTAGCTTCATCAACCAAATCTGAGCCAATCACCTTCCTCTCACCAGTTTCTGCCCAACATAAAGGTGTCATACATTTCCTTCCATAGAGTGCTTCATAAGGAGCCATTCCTATGCTGGCTTGAAAGCTATTATTATAAGCAAAATCTATTAAAGGAACATGAGATTCCCAACCTCCGCCAAAGTCAAGAACACACAGTCTCAGTAAATCTCCTTCAATTCTGGTACTTGCTTAGAAATGTCCCTTACATGAACTAAGAAGTTTGGATACCCCTTCATAATTAAACTGCAAGCTTTCATAGATGAAATGATCATAGAAGAGATACCTCTATCACCTTGAAAGACAAGCTTCTCTCCTCCAGGAAGCTTGATCTTCACTACCTTCTTATTACAGTCTATAGAGATGAACTGGTTAGACATCCAATCCATCCCTAAAATTACATCAAATTCCTTAAGAGGTAGTACAATCAACTCAACTTCAAAATCCTTCTCACATAAAGAAAGCAGGGGTGAACATATACTTGAAGCAATCATGCTAGACCCATCCGGTAACAATACTGACAATGTAGTGGGCACACTATGGACATTCAATGCATGCTTCATAACAAACTCCTGACTAATGAATGAATGCGATGCACCGGTATCAAAGAGCACTCTACTAGGTACACATTGAACATAAATAATACCTGTGATTACATCAGGAGACTCTTTGGCTTCTTGCTGCGTGATAGCATAAACCCTCGGCTGCACAACAGGTCTCGTAGCCGGATAACCAGGTACTGAAGCCGATGCAGTGGACTCTTGAGCTCTGGGTCTACCAACTGTAGGCTGTCTCCCAACACTCTGCTGAGGTGGAGGAGCACTGGACCTCCCCTCCCTAGGACCCCTTGGGCAATTTCTAGCCATGTGCCCAGGCTGATGGCACATATAACAAACATTGGAGCCAGATAAACATTCTCCTCTATGAGTCCTGCCACACTTGTCACAAGCTCTACTGCTAAAAGAACTCCCACTGCTGTCAGATCTACCTTTCTTCACACTAGGCCCACCAGAATGCGTCTGAAAACTCTTGGTCTTTTCAAAACCCCTCTTCTTCTGAAGGAAATCTCTCATCTTTTGAGTAGCCTGAAAGTCAATCTCTATCTTTCTTGCTTTTCCAACCAAAGCAGGATAGTCATCAAAACTAAAAGGAATCAGTGGCTGACGAATAGCATCACGAAGTCCTGCCAAAAATCTCTAACACTTCTCCTCAGTACTAGGAATAATCTGGGGTGCATATCGAGACAACATGGTAAATTCAGCTTCATATTGCATAACAGTCTTATCTCCTTGCACCAATCTAATGAAACACTCCTGCATGTGCCTCCTTCCAGAAAGAGGCACAAACCAGTCTCTAAAGACTCCAACAAAGTCCTCTCATAGAATCTGAGATGCATCACAGCCACTATACTTTTCTAACATCAGTCCTCTCCACCATCTTTCTGCTTCGCCATCCAGAACAAAAGTGGCTAGGGTCACCCTTCTATCTGCTGGACTGTGCATGCTCTCCAAAATTTTCTCCACCCTTAAAAGCCAATTCTCTGCATCTATGGGCTCTCCTGCTCCCGTAAAGAGTGGTGGTCGCATGTCCTGAAATATCTTCAGATGTTTATCCACTAAAGTCTCTTTAGGTGTCTCCTTCTGAAAACTAGGCTGTGGCTGCTCTTGAGAACGCAGGATCAATTGTGTCACAGCCATCATCATCTGAGTGAAGGCATCCATATTAGTACTGCTACTCCCACCAGGAGGCGGTATCATAAATGGAACACCACTAACACCACCAGGGGGTGTTACAGCTGGAACAACTGGAACTTCCCTACCAGTCTGCTCAGTGTTGCCATCAGTACTGCCATCAGTGGCATCACGCTCCTGATCAGTATTGCCATCAGTACTGCCATCAGTGGCATCACGCTCCTGATCCATAGCCCTAATCAATGAATGTAACCCAAATTCAATAACTCATAAAACAAACATCCTATAATCGTATGCTTCCTATGATTCATATATCATCCTAATGGCGCTTGTATTGATTCATATCTTAAATTTGCTCTGATACCACTCTTTGTCACGACCCGGCCCGGTTAGCTCGTATAGACGAGGCGGGAACGGAAATCGGACAGGCAAAAAAACCATAACTTCTAAAACTTTTTAAAGACATAAAATATAACTGTAAGAACTTCAACACGTAGGAAACAAGCACCTCTAATCATCATATAAACAAATCTAGTATTTCATATAACATATATGTACAAAGGTGGCAAAAAAAAAAAAATCTAACCAACATGATTCAGCCACCCAAAACAATCTAAACTATAACAAAACAATAAAAGAGACAAGTGGAACCTGTCACCCGGTGTACGACGGCTGTAAGTGAACCTTGGGTGGTCAGCCATCTCTTGCAGCGGTTTCTCCTGAAAAGTTTCCCAAAACTAGGGAATGAGCTACGCTCAAGTAGGAAAAACTCTATCCTATGTTTTCATCTGCCTTTATGTTATAAAGAAAAGTTCTGAACTGCTTGGATTTCATGCTAGATTTCGTATGCTTTACATATGTCATATTTTTCTCTATGCTTTATGTCACGTATGCCATGTCTTGTGTATGTAATTAATCAAGTCGTCAATTTGCCTTTACAGGCCATATTCTCCTTTTCATCATGTACATCATATATGCCTCGTATGTCATAAAATTTATGTCTTATACTTATGCTTATGCGTATGCTTATAATTGTTTATGCTTATACTAATTTATACAACCGTACAGAGTACCAGAGGTGTACTGATCAGGTACACCAATCATCCTTTTTTTTTTTGGCCAGTAATCTCATCTTTTGCCCCAAAGGGCCATATTGTGCTTTCGCACTATATTTGGTACTCCGAAACAAAACAAACACATGCAATCACATATAATAATTATCAAACACTTTCAAATATTCATATGCTTGGTCATGAACGTACATGTACATGAAAGAACATTCTATGCATTAAATTGCATTAAAGTAGTTGAACTTAAACACTTGCATCATCAATTTAACAATAAAAATAAACATAAGGCATCAATTTAAACATAAAGATACATAAAATAATAGGAAAAGAGATTCCTATCTCAAGGCTTAGTTATCCTTTCCTTTGCAAAGCTTTACTTGTCAACAATGTTCCCTCTTGAAACCTATGGATCCAAAAGTCATAACATAAGCCTCTTGCATATTAAGATCTCTCCTAACACTCTCCCTTAAACCTACTAAGAAAAATTCCTATGGAAATTTCAGTTTTTACCTCAAAATCCCTAAGGTTGGAAACCAAATTTCTTCTAATAGCATTCCCATAGCATGTTAGAACCCTTCTCTTTTCTAATTATAAGATTAATACTCTTAATTTTCGGATTAGCAAAATTAGGAAATTAGGAAAATATTTTTCTTTTCCGAAATCTCATTTTCTTTAATTTAGAGGCCTCGTAAAGACATTGGAAACAATATATGTAAAGGTCTCTACAAAAAAACTAACATTTTGGAGAAATCCTAGATTTGCCCTAAAATCCAAAACTCAAAAGAATTCAACGAAACTTCATTTCCACCGTTAAAACTTCGTTCTAAAGCTATCATATTAATTTCATTCAAAAATTCTAAGTTTTGAGAAAGCCCTAAAATTTTACCTTGAGAAAAACTAGAGAAAAGTGAGGGATTTTTGCATGAAACTCTTACCTTAAGTCTTCCCTTTGCTTTCCCTAAAGGAACCTCGCCGGAAAAGCCGCCGGCCGCCTCTTGGAAGGAGCTCTTGCCGCTTCCTCCTCTCTCCCGTCGCCCTCTCTCTTCGGTTGGCCGAAAGAAATGACAAGGGACCGAATGAATCGGTCCCTAGGCGGTTGTGGGCTTAAGGAAAAAAATGTTTAAAGGCTTAAGACGCATGTGCCCTTCTCCCTAAAGTTTTTCTTAAAGGCTCTAAGGGTAAAATCGGAAGTTTACCAAAAATTTTACTTAAACTATCTTCGTTGATTTTTAATTCTCAAACCGAACAAAATTTGGTATGGGTTCTTTATACCGTTTTGATCGAAATTTTAAAACAAATCTAATGAAATTTATTTCGTCAATTTCCGACGATATCGAAATTTCACTTAAGTTCGTCGCGGCGCATTGATATGCGTGCGACGCACTCAAATGACGAATTTCGGGTTTTACATTATGATTGCACTTTGACACATCAAAGCTATAGTCTGCCATATAATAGCTTGTTCAAATCTTATTTGAAATCGTGTTCGAACTTAGTTTGAATATGGTTCATGTTCTATCCTTGCTTTGACCTTGCTTGAACATTTCTTGAAATTTTTTTGATCAAATTATAGGCTTCGTCAAATTTTGTTCAAGCTTTGTTAGAAGCCACATTCGAATTAGCACACCTCGGGTCTGAAAGGTGGTGCACTCCGATAACATTGGTTGTGATTAAATGATAGGATGATTTTTTGTACTCCTTAAAAGAAAAGATCACATAGAAGTATAAACAAAATATATTAGTGAAAGCAATGGAAGAGAAATGAAAATTTCATTTCATTATTATGAAATCCAATTGGTAGTACATCAACAAAGTAGGAACAATAACATGAGAAGAAAAAAGAATTGAAAGAATCAACTACCGAAATAAAATTAATCATTGTTTGAAATTGCGCAATATGGGGCTCGTCTTGAGGCCCGCCTCAACGCAATTTTAGTGAAAAATGTATGGAGTCTTACACCTCAAACTATTTTTATGAGGCTTGGACCTCAGCTTGGCTAAGGCTCGCCTTGAGGCACACCATGCCTCATTGGCTTGAGGCTTACGCCTCACCCAATATATATATATATATATATATATACATATATATTATTAAAACTTACGTAAATCCTAAATTTAATCCCCGAACAAATCAAGCTTTAATGCATCCCCAAGCAGCAACAACTTCCTCTTGACTACCTTGACCTCCAACCCTCTGTTTTCTCCATAGTCACCACCGTCGTAGCCGCCGTGGGGTATCACTTGAAACCAGTACACCACCACTACCTCATCTAAAATTTTTAGAGTATTAATCTCATCTTTATATTAATGAAACATATTTATGTGAGAGGAAGATAATTGAAATAAATGAAAAATAAATAAATTGGGAGGCATTGAACTGCATAGGATGCGACATGGGAGAGACTAGTTTGTTATGATGATGACTCAAATAAAAACCTCCTTTGTGATAGTGCATATTATTTCTAAGTTTTTTGTCAGCTATTTTAGTTTTCTTTAAAAAGTAAATGTGGATAAGTAGGAAACTGAGAAAGAAAGAATTTAGAGTTGAACTTGATAGTATATGATATTTTTATGTCATTCCTATATTTAATATTATTTTGCTCTTATAATATTTATATTTCAATTCTATTTCAAGCAATTTATCATTTGTCATTTTATATCTTGTGCAATTTTTTATTTTATATGTATGCCAATTTATTACTTCATAATTCAATATAAAGTTAACATGTCATCCTTTAACATATTATTTGAGTATTATATAAAAAATCACTTTTAACATTTATTTTGATTTAACACAATTTTTTGATTTTGAGGCTTACGCCTCAAAATGACCTGAGCCTTACGTCTCGCCTCATGAACAAAAAATGCCTCAATACCCAATTGCGCAATTTTAAACCTTGAAATTAACCAATCCTCTAAAGAAAATATGAATAACCTACTACAAAATATGAAATACCAAATATAAATATCCTACTATTGGTAGCTCTGCTCCTCTGGTGATGTTCCACCTACACTTTGATAGAATAACGAGTTTGAGAAATCAAATCCAACTAATAACATATCTATTAAAACATAAATGACAAGGAGATAAGACATGCAATATGAATAATAAACAGGAAAAGAGCAACTATATAATGACAAATCGTTGATGTATCAATATAAAAATGCAATAATTCTTAGTTTTAAATGACAGATTCTAGTATGATAATATGACCAAATGTGTATTCAAATAGTCATTAATTCAATGTCAGTAAATCTTCACATATGTAATCACGCTAGGTATCATCATATTTCATTGTAACTTATTAGTTATTTATCGTGTTCAACTTATGTCTATTTACATATGCATGTTTATATATCCATAAATATTTATAGTTGGTTTTATAAAACACCCCATGGAAGGTAAATACAAACACAAAGATATCTATTGATTTTCTATAGAGCTATGATGCACTGACACTTCTTCTCAAAGATGTATGCAGTGTCCGACACATATCAGTTACGACATGCGTTTGATATACCACCTACACATGTTGGACATGCCAAAAGATGTGTTGGATAAAAAAATATTAAAAATAAATTGGACATGCGTCTTAAAATTTTATGATTTTTTTTAAAATACAATTTCTTGTGCTTCAAATTTTTATTCAATAAAAAATAAAATTAAATATCCTATTTTCTTTCCAAAGCCCTAAATTAATTGCTCATGCTCAATATCTTATACCCCAAATGCTCTCATTTTTATTTCTCTTTAGTAGGTTATGACTAGGGTTTTACAACGCACGATGCCATCTATCCAACGCCGTTGCAACATCAATTTTTTAAAACCATCTCAACATTGAAGTCTGTTGTCGTCTTGACATTGGCACAAGATGCCAATAATTTCTACACCCACAATCAAGCCCCTGCACCATCTCGACATCTTATCTTTGTCCAAAGTCATATCAACATCGAAGATATACGTAGTCTCGACTTCGAGGGTCGATGTTGTCTTGACATCGATGCCCAATGTCATCTTAAGATTGATGCTTGATGCTCATACTTTCGACGGTATTTTCATCTCCCCTCTCGATGCTTGACACAACATCGATGTCCTATTATCGACATCCTAATAGTAATAATTTTAAACACATCCTAGTTAAATAACTTGTTATTTTTCAATTATTTTTAATATTTTGCTTATTCAATTTCTATACACTATTTTTAAGATATAGCAATTAAATACGGTGTCCAACCGTACACGTATCCATATTTTTCAATAATTGATGTGTCCCGTGTCCGTGTCGTGTTTGTGGCACCGTGTCCTTGTACGTGCTTCATAGTTATAGAGTTATCACACTATGGTCCATCATCCTGGCTAGCTAATATCTATGTTGTTATAAACAAATTTTTAGCAGTATTATATATTCAATATGATAATTACTGTTTTATAATAAATTATGATTTGTAAAAATAACATCATCCTATTCAATAGGAGTGCATACATCAAAATAGATCTATGACATGGATCAATATACAAAAATATGTACACCAATAAATCAAGATAAATCTATCTGTGCAATTAGTATTTTGTTATGAGTATAAAAAATATCTATAAGCATATGTATATAATATAAAATTTTACAGCAAAGATATGATGGGAAATTTAATTAGTTATCTAAGAACCAAATACAAATAACATGGGTTATGTCTCTAAAAAAGGATACATTTATCTTATTATAAATAACAATTATTTACCTCTAAGCTCCTAGTCAATTTGATGTTCAAGTGTTATGCCATGTATAACGCAACTCAAAAGTCCTAAAAATAAGATTTCTAATTTTATATCTAAAATAATATTAAAGGATCCAATACTTTAAAATGTCAAGCTTATGCTGCTTAAACTTAATTACATCCATTAAATGTCATTAATTAAGCCTAAATGATTTAGGTTATAATATAATTAAGTTGAACCCACATAAAATGGGTTTCTTAAATCTATGAATTAAATGGTAAACTAAGAGGAGAACCTACATTCATGAAGAAATATTGAATGTATAAGTGTAACCAATTAAAAATCTAATGCAATTTAATCCAACCAAATATGGAAAATATTAACTCACTATCATTGATAACTTCAGTTGATCTGTGAAGAACAAAGAAGGAACACTCTAAAGTACTCAATCTAAGAAGAAGAGGGTGAAGAGGATTCTTCTTTAATAGCGACTGTGATTTGGGAGAATGATCAATAGTGAGATGAAGAGAGATGAGAGAGGAAAGGTTCGATGATTGTGGGGTTCAGTTGCTGCTGGAGAAAAGGCAAAGAGGGAGGAGAGGGGAAGGAGAATAAGAGGGAGTGGGCGTAGATACCCGAACATACATACCTGCGTATGCCTTCTGTTATCTCCCAGCTAATTGACAGGTCGTGACAAGGGAACTTGTACCTAGCAAGCCTCATAAAGGAGCTCACCCGATTCCACTTGCTAAGAAGTGCATAGAGAAGCCGTCCCCATAGGGGAAATAAAAGATACTCGTAGATCAGGCGACTCACCACTCGTCTCATTAAGAAAGATCAACCATCAAAGCTACTCGCCTTCATCCACTATGGATACTTTCATTCATGCTCGATAATATCAACTACAGGAAAGTGCTTACTCATGGGGCTCTCAATCCGCCCTATCGTGACCATCTGACTACGGAGCTCATCCTCCTCACAACAACCAATTCACCTTTCTTTCGTAAGGCGATCAAAGGTTCTAGGACAGGCCGCCATGACTTCAAGGCACCTACTAGTCATAGGCCCCTTTAGCTCGGTGCCTTCTAATGGGCTCGCCTATATACACTTGCCCCTACTCTGCACTATTGAACTCTCCCAGAGACAGACCATCAAGGTAATGCGGCGTCGTTCTCCTTTTAGTCTGCCATGAGGCAACACGTATATAGGTTAATCTGTACTGGGAGTCATTAATCATTGCATTTTTTGTTCTTTTGGATGTAGTCTTACTTGTAGCTCTTGGATTCCTATAAATAAAGTGTGAAGAAGAGCATTTAAGATTCTTTTGGCTCTTTGAAATCTGGGCTTTTTAAGTATTTATTACTAATTCTTCTTTGTGGATTGTTTTCCCTATTCTCATGCAGGTTCTCAGGTCACTTCCTTAGAGTTATCCTGCTAGTAGGACCAGGTGTTATCCATACTCATTCTCAAATCGAGCAAAGGAGGTGACAGAGTGGGAGAATCACATGATATGAGTGAAATTGTGCTATTTGTTTGATTGGACATAATTTATTCCATGAAGGAGCATAACAAGCTTGTTATCAAATGCGATGGGTGGGGAGCCAATCGAGTTCGTCTGGTTTAAGAAGGCATGAACCGATTCGATCCATGTTATTATATATTATCCCCCTTAAAAGAATTTAGCCCTCAAATTCATGCCTTAGTACTAGAGTTGCTGTGAGTACTTCATGATTATATTTTCTTTAATCTTCAATATTGCTCTCCTTCTAACTAGTTCTTTCAAAGCACTCTGACAACAAAGTGAATAGATTGACGACGAAGCCGTTGAATCTCACGTTCTAAAATGCGCTTTAATATCTCTTTTTAACTCATGTTTTTGAATCATCAATGGCTCAAATTAAACAATATGTGAATCGTCATGCACATAGTGCTGCAAAATGAGTCAGGAATAACATTCTTCACTCCTGCAAGTTTTGAAGGAAGAATCAATCTATATGTAACTCTGTCAACTCTCTTGATCACTTCAAAAAGTCTAATAAAACAGGGTTGAAGATTTACTCTTTGTAACCCCACACATGGGTGAAATCTTGAGAAAGCTATGATTTACTCCTGAAATTCAAACTTTCTATGATTAAAATATTTTTTTAGATGCTCCTAGCTGAATTAAGCCGTTCTCAAATATGATAAATCTTTCCAGTAGCTTTATCAACAAATTGAAGTCATAAGAGTTTTCTCTTTCACATCCCAACCTAACAAGACCCACTGATGAGACAGATCCCCATCGTTTTAAGATGTAACAGGGAAATCCCATGATCTAATTTTAATTTTTTTTTTAAATTTTCTTTAAATATAAATGTAAAACAAACAATAGACTACAAAGCTATTAAAAATATCAGAAGTACTGAAATAAATTCATCCACAAAATCTCTTTCATTTCATTATCAAAATATATATGCAGTAGTAACACTATAGTGCATTACTATAGACCGTAAAATACTGAACAAAACTTAACAAAAGTTGGTTATGACTATGCAAAAATCAAAACAAAATAATACCCATACAGACTCAGATCATATCTCAACAACCACTCAACCAAATCCTTCCCTTTCCTAGAATCTGAAAACAGAATGCAAAATCATAGTGAGCTCAAATAACTCAGCTTGCAAAAAATACTATTCTAAATTTTCAAATATTTTTTTATTAAACATTCAATAAGTATTAAAAGCGGTAATGAGTAGAAAAATAAACGTAGTTATTAAAATTTTATACAAAATATTCCAAGCACTTCATATATTATTCCCAACTGGCAGATTTCAATTATTTTGACCTTTATACCTCCCAAGACACATAGTTCAATAACTCTGAGCCAATTGATAGAGTTCAACAACTTCGCAACAGAATGCACATATATTAACAAAACAAATTTTCTTCCACCCCTATCAAATCTCCACATAATCACTTATTTCAATCAATTAGGCATATATTTCAATGCATTGTAGTGATTAATGTGTAAATAAATACATTCCATCATTTGCCAAAATACACTGATGGTAGGCAACATAAAAATTCTATTAAACAAAAATGTATCGTTTTAGAAAATAAACAAATTGCAAAAGATTGTGCAGAGATATTGCCTTAAGACTTTAATTATACTACAATATTATTTTTCAGAGTCTGAATTATTTTCTAATTCAGTGAACACCGTATATATTTTAAAACCCTTGGTATAGAATTCTCAAAAAATATTTAAAATGTTTAGAATCTCTCTCTATAGCATACAAAAAGTTATACAGTTAAAATTTTACCAGTGAAAAGTTATTCTCATTTTTTAGAAACAAAAATACAAATTTAATCTAAAATTTTAAAAAATTTCTAATTTTTCAAAAACTAAGATATAGTTTGACCTGCCTTGATACAGACAATTTTCAAAACTGGTCTGACAGTTAAAAACGACCCGAAGTGGTTCAAATCCCCTTTCCTCTCCAAAAACCCTCTCCCTCTCTTGTTCGACTGCTCAAATTGATAGAATGAACTAAATAGTAGAAATCTAATAGTTTTAACTGCAAAAAATGGTCCAGCGCCTAAGAGCTCAAGGCGTTAGTTCATTTTGCAAACAATAGAGAGCATAGTGCCGGGGCGACACTATTCTAGGGAAAAAATGTTCAAATTTCAAAAACAAGCATTCATACCCCTGAAATTTTATTCAAAACACACGCAACTCTTTTTTCATACATATAAATCATTCTCAAACACATGCAAAACAATTCAAATGCAAAAACTCAATAGATTTCCTGACTTTTTATCAAGTTAGACCGATTTACATAGTACTCTGATCCTGAAGGTGTCACAACTCTCTCTTCTTCAAAAAATATTATCCTCGACATTTCAAAACTCAGTTCATCCGAATAAATCATGATACAACTGTTTCATTTTAGATTCTTGTTTCCAAGTAGCTTCTTGTTCCTTCCAATGAACATTAACCATTGAAATCTATTTATTTTTTAGCCTTCTAATATCATAAACCATAATCCTCTATGGTTCTTTCTTATAACTCTTATTTAGACGTACCTCAATGTCTTCAGTGGATATCCTGTTCAAGAATCATATATCCATTTTCTCAGAAGCAATGTTTAAAATTGCGTATTCGGGTATTGAGGCGTTTTTCATTCGTGAGGCGAGGCGTAAGCCTCAAGGCGTTTTGAGGCGTAAGCCTCAAAATCAAAAGATTGCGTAAACATAAAATGATAAATTTTTTATATACTAATGAGTGAATAATATAAAACATAAAAAAGCATAAGATATGAAGTGAAATCAAAATATCCCAATAATAAAACAACATGAAATATAGTTTAACTCTAAATTCTATATTTCCCAAATCCTAGTATTCTTTTTATTAACATATAATTCCAATTTCTAAAAATAAATAGCAATGACATATCACATAAAAACTCACAAGTCATCAGCATTGTCATCACTAAGGGGTTCTTCATTTGAATCATCATTATGATGAACTGTTCTCTCCCCTTCCTCCTCTCCTATAGAGTCCAATGTCGGGCATTTACTTCAAGATTTATGTAAGTTTTAATATATATAGTGTGAGGCGTAAGTCTCATGCCAGTGAGGCGAAGCGGGCCTCAACCAAGTTGAGGCGTAAGCCTCATAAAAAAAACTCGAGGCGTAATCATCGAGGCGTTTTTTACTGGAATTGCGCAAAGGCGGGCCTCAAGGCGAGCCTCATATTGCGCAATTTTAAACCATGCTCAGAAGTAATACATTGAATATATTATGAATCTCAGACATATGATTTGGTAAATGTAAATTGTTGGCAGATTTTTTAATTCTTTCAATAACTTCAATGAGTCCAATGTACCTTAGACTCATTTTTTTCCTGCCAATCCTGCTAATGCCTTTCATCTTCACATATACTAAATCTTCCGCATGAAACTCTGTAGTCTAATGCTTAGCATCAAAATACTATTTATTTATCCTGTACAGCTTTTAATCTATATATGATCAAAGGGATCTTTTTAATAGCATCATTCACAAAAGCTAGTCTAATCAGATGTCTCTCTTTTACCTTTGTCTAAGATAACGATGTCTAACATTTTCTATCATACAGAGCCTCATATGGAGTCATACCTATGCTTGATTAAAAATTATTATTTATAAGAAAATTTGATAAGAGGAATGTGATATTTTCATCTGCCACCAAAATTCAGTACACAGAGTCTCAGAAGATTCTCCAGTATCTGATTATTCCTCTCAGATTGTTCATCAGTCTAAAGATGAAATGCTGCATTGAAATGTTATTTCAAATCCAAACTTTAATACCCTCCACTGTCTAGAGATAAACCTTTCATCTCTATCAGAAACTATGACCTTTGGAATCCTTTATAATCTGATAATCTTATGCACAATACCTGAGACATTTTCTACAGAATCAGATTGTCTGATCAGAATAAAATAAGTTGATTTCATCAAACAATCCAGTACAACTCAAACGATATCATATCCTTGTCTCGACCTGAGAAAATTCATAACAAAATTCATAGTTACCTCCTATTTTTTACTCTGGAATACACAATGGTTATAGAAAATCTCCCGATCGTTGATTTTCTTCTATCACTACCTAACATACTTTATATTTTAAAATAAAATATGCTATATCCTTCTTTAATCAAGGCTACCAAAACATACCATTTAGATCATTATATATTTTACTACTTTATGGATGAACAATATAACCTGAATAAGGAGCATCATGCAGAATAATTGATTTTAACTCTTTAGAGCTAGGAACCCACAATCTATCTTTATAGATGATAATACCCGACGTAGATATTTGCAGTTCAGATTTCTTACTAGATATAATATGATTAATCAATTTCGGATATTTTGCATATGATTTTTGAGCTTCCCGAATATTTTCTTGCAAAGAAGGTTGAATAGTCATCTAGGCTTAGAATACCAGAACCTTGATCAACCAGAGCAATCACCTCTAATTGAAGCTTTTCCATATCTCGTATCAAGGATTCATTAGAACTAAGCTGAATATTAGTCAAAATATTTTCTTCTCAGAGCATCTGCTCCCACATTAGCCTTATTAGATTGATACTAAATTGTTAGATTATAGTCTTTAATCATTCCAAGCCATCTTCTTTGCCTTAAATTTAGATATACGTAAATATATACTTCAAATTTTGATGATCAGTAAAGATCTCATACATAACTCAGTACAGATAGTATCTCCAGGTCTTCAAAGCAAAGATAATATTAATAAGTTCTAAATCGTGCATCGGATAGTTTATTTCATGTTGTTTCAACTACCTTGAGGCATAGAACTATTTTGTGTTGTATCAATACGCATCTCAGTACTTTCAGTGAAGTATTACTGAATATCTAAAATCTTTTTGTACCACATGGAATAGTTAAAACTAAAGCAGAAGCCAAATATTTATTCAATCTCTGAAAATTAGCTTTAGTCACTCTAAAAGGCACGTCTAAGAACTCATAATATCTATATCTAGCACTGAAAGTAGTATTTATCACATCTAGTTCTCTCACCTTCACTAATTAATATTCATATCATAAATAAATATTGGAAAATATAGAAGATTAAGCAAACCAATCAAATAGATTATCAATTCATGACAGATGATACTTATTCTTGACAAACAAAACAATAAAACATGTGCTCCCCATCGATAGTGACTTTGTTTTATTCCATGTAATCAATACATATGCGCATTGTAGTGACCTTCTTCAAAAATAGAACTGGTGCTCTCTACGGAGACACACTAGGGTGAACGAATCCTCGATCAACCAACTCCTGAAGCTTTACTTTCAATTCTTGTAGTTTCTTAGGTGTCATCCTATATGGAGCCTTAGAGATAGGGGCGGTACCTGAAAAAAAATCAATACAAAATTCAATATCTCTTTCCGGAGGTAAACTAACTCCTCAGAAAATACATGCTAAAACTCTTGCACTACCAGGACATCAGGAATATAATCAAAATCTATACTCTTATCCAGACAAATGCCAAAAATATCATATAACCCTTCTTCCACAATTTATCTACTTTCACAATAGAAATTAGATAGGACAAAACACCTAACACTCTAAAATAAATATCTCTCACTTTGCTGAAAAAAAGTAACTCACTTATTCAAACAATCAATTTGAGTCTCATATTAATTCAACCAGTCTATTTTCAAAATAATATCAATTTAAAAAATAGATAGTAAAATTAAACTAGTCTTCTACTTTTTAATAGAAATCTCAATATTAAAAAAATAAATTATACTAGGTATTATACCATCTCTAGTTGGTAAAGTAACAAACAAGAAAAAAAGATAATAAAATTGAAGTCAAGTGCAATAAATTGAAATAACACTCAGAAATAAATGAATCACTGGCTGTAGAATCAAATAAAATATAATATAGTTGATCAAAAATATAAGCTGTACCTGTCACAACATCTCCTGCTAAGTCAAAACTATGTGCACTTGGTTGAATTGGAGCTGGAGCAACAGTACCACTAGGATCTCTTTAACCACTATCAGATGACCTCCTATCACAGAACCAGAGCCGTTGCCTTTGTTAGAAGAGCTCTTTACATACGTATGAAGTAGAACTATCCTCGGTCTTCCTGTGGGTCTAATAAAACTCTCATATATGGGCTTAGATTGTTAATCAAATCCTGTTTGTGGACATTCAATCACCCTTTGTCCAATTTGTCCACATCGAAATTACTATCCCGCCATCTTATAACTCTAACCAAAATATTGTCTGCCACAACTATGACATATAGGCACTCCGTTGACAAAACCAAAACTAGCTACACTATCACTACTAGGAATTGCTTCAGACTATTCTTCTTTCTTGGACAATCCAAGTCCAAATTTACTCTTCTTTCCAGAAAATCCACTAACATAAGTCTTACCTCCAAGATTCAGAAAAGTCCATCGCTGTTGAGTAGATATCAAATCATTCTCAATCAATCGGACTCACTCTACCAACTCAGAGAAATAAGAAATGTGAAATAGAATGAGTTGTTGTCTCAAACTATCCCGTAGTTCCCTCAGAAATCTAAAACACTTCTCCTCTAGAGTGCTAACCAACTGCAAAGCATACTTAGCTAAATGATGCAATAAAAAATTTGGGAGAGGGCCCCAAATTTTTGATCACAAAGAAACAAACTACTTCTAAGAACAAAATGAAGATATAAAAAGACAAATAACAACTTTACTTCATAATATAAAAACTATTACAACTTAGACAAGACTTACAAACGACTCTTGCAAGACACTTACAATTTGGACGCTTCAAATTTTGACACAAATAAAATGACACCCTAAACTTGCTTACTTTGAGAAGAAGGATACAATGGAATGGTTACTATGGAGAGAAGAAAGAGATTAGAAGCCAAGAAGAAGAGTGGAAAGAGCCCGCAGGATTTCCATAGAAGAAGAAGAAGAAATGGAACAAAGCTCACAAGCTTTTTCCAAGAAAACCTCTCAGGTTTTGTCTCCAAAAATTACATCATATCACTCTTTTTAACATAACCCAAACATCTCATATATATAGGCAATAGAGGGGAACTAAACAATCACTTAAAAGAGAATATAGAAGGTCAAGAGACCACTAATGAACAGCCCAACCAGCTGTCCAAAACAGCAGCCCAAAAGTCCATAAATCCGGCCAGAAACAGTGAAAAATTCAGCAGAAAAACTGCACTGAAAACAATGGAAAGACTCTTGCAATTCTCCCCAAAACTGCCACCAAACAGCTCTAAGACTTCCCATAAATGGAATGATAAAAGCCACATCATTCCAAGCATTATTTCCCATAGGTTTTCCAAAAGCCACTTAGGAAAACAGCCCAGCATCTCACGGAACCAAGGAGCTAGCAAGCAGACCGAAAAATTCAAAGCAGCACAGCTTCGGTAAAAGTATCCCAAAGGCTGGTTGAATTCCCAAAGGTAAAATATAAAAATCAGTAACTTCCCCATTAATTTTTGTATTGAATTCAGCCACCAAGCCACGGTTCATTGAAATCAGCCAACATTAAAGAGCAAGCCATGGAATAATACATCCCACCTTGGAATTCAACCCCTCTTAAAACCAGAACAGGAATCAAGGGGCAAATTCATGGAACCAAGGAGTCCATGTCACGGTAAGCAAACAGTCTGCCATAAATCAAAGCTTTTTATTCACTTGAGCCAAAAAGTTCACGGAAACAAAGAGGCAATGTTTCGGAAATAGGCCCATGCATGGAAATATCAGCCAGTTGTATTAAAATCATTAACTTCCCTTATGAATTCAAAGCATAGCATTCAGCCCCAATAAATACAAGCCACGGTTTTCCAAGAGACAAGAAGAAAAGGGGAAGGGGAAGGAACAAGAAATTAAAAGAAAAACTCAACTTGTGCTGACCCCCCCCCCTTGCAGACATCACTAAAGAAGTAAATTTTGCCTCATATTGTATAACAATCATGCTCCCCTGAATCAGCCTCAGAAAAGTTTTTTGCATCCGCTAACATGTAGAATGTGTACAACCAATGCTCAAAAGAAATCAGAGAACTAGCAAATCAAAGAGTTTAATCTCCCTTGAAATTTATTCTCCTACTAGCCCATCCAACAGTGCTTTGTCTCCCAATCTAACAAAAAAATAGGAAATGATACCTCTTCTTAGGAGGATATTACATATAGTTACAAGTGTTATCCAGCCTCCTCAACCAACCTTCCGTTACCATGGGCTCCACAGCGCCCTCAAATTTGAGAGGCTTTATCTCAGAAAGATCTACAGATGTCGATCTTTCTCATCAGATCTAATAGCAGAAACTTGGCTCTGTGCTTTACCCATCATCTGGACTATCAGACTAGCAAACTATGAAACTGTAGCAAAATTGACATTCAGAGCAGCACTATATATATGAGCTGCATGATTGACACTCTGTCCATCTGTTATATCTGAGTCTAGCTGATCAATAATCATATATAATATGCAATTGAACATACATGTACATGAAAACAAACAAAAATTAACACATAGACACTCAAAACTATTTCACTTGACTTGCAGATCAATTGCCTATAGTTCTATTTTACAATCTAAATCAACAAGACTGGATGATGGGATATCTCCTATCGTATTTAAGTGTAATAAACGAATCTCAATATCTAGTTTTGAAATTTTTTTAGCATTTCTTCCAATATAAATGTTAAAACAAACAACAAATTACATGATTATTAAAAGCATCCAAAGTGCTAAAATAAACTCATCCACAAATTCTCTTTCATTTCATCATCAAAATCTATATACGAGTGTAACATTGCAGTACATGACTACGGATAGTAGAATACTGAGTAGAGTATAACAAAAGCTAGCCATGACTGTACAAAAATCAAAATAAAATAATACTTATATAGACTCGAATTAGATCCTGAACAACTACTCAATCGGATCCCTCCCTTTCCCATTTATTTTTCTGCTTAGTTTTACTTTTAATATTGATCTAAATTTTCAAAATTTTCTTTTATTAAACATTGAATAAGTATTAAAAGAGAAACTAAGTATAAAAATAAATGCAGTTATTAGAACTTCAGGCAAAATGCACAAGCATTTCATATATCCTTTCCAACAGACAGAGTTTTATAACTCTTATCCATATGCTTCCCAACAAACAGAGTTCAATAACTCATAGCCAATAATTCTAATTCATAGCAACATGGAAAGTTCAATAATTCTGAGTAACAGACAGAGTTCAATAACTCTGAGTAAAAGACAAAGTTCAACAACTCTTCAATAGAATGCACATATATTATCGGAATAGAATTTCCTCCACCCATTTCAAATTTCCACATAATCATCCATTTCAAACAATTAGGCACATATTTCCATGCATTGCAATGATTAATGCATAAATAAACACATTCTAGAATATTCCAAAATACTCTAACGGTAGGCAACAAAAAAAATCTATTGAGAAAAGTTAAATTATCAGAGATCGTACAGAGAATTGTTTAAGACTTTAATTATACTACAATATCATTTTTCACAGTTTAGATTATTTTCTATTCTATAAAAACCGCATATATTTTAAAACCGTTTGGAGCGTTCGCACTTGTGTTCGATCCGCTTGGCTTGCCCGCTTAGTTCCCATGTTTTCTCTGCCTGTTAGATATCAGCCGGTTCATACAAAAAAAATCACATACAAGTAATATAAATAAAATATATCATATTCAATAATGGAAGAAAAACCAAAATTTCATTTTATTGTTATGAAATCCAAATGGCAATTCATTAACAAAGTAGGAATAAGTACGTGAGAAGAAAAATAATTGAAAGAAACAAACACTACAACAACAAACATTTATCCCACTGTGGGGATGGCTACATGAATCCTTTGAAAGAAACAACTATCAAAATAAAATTAACTCTCAAAAGAAAGTATGAATAGCCTACTGCAAAATATGAAATACCAAATACAAATATCCTTCTGCTCTTGTTATGATGGTCCAACTAGCACTTTGGTAGGACCTGCTATGAGAAAAGTTAATGTGTATGTCAAACAACCACTAATGCAATATCAATACATGTTCACATATGCAAAAGGAAATCAATGATTTTCTATAGAGTGATCACTTTTGGGCTCGTTGGTTTAGCTAGCCAATATCTAATAGGGTTTTACTGACCTACATACATACATATAATTTCTATATTTTCATAAACAAAAATTCAATGGTATTATGTATTCAATTTGATAACTACTATTTTATGATTTGCAAAAATAACATCTATTACATTCAATAGGAGTGCATGCATACAAATAGATCTATGATAGAGATCAACATAGAGATTAACATACAAAAATATATACATAATAAATATATAAATATATATATTCAACTAATTATTTTATTTTGAGCATAAAAAGATATCTACGAGCATTTTTATGTATTGGAGAATTTTATGTCAAAGATGGTATTGGTAGTCAAATCAATTATCTAAAAATTTGATGCAAATAATAAGGGTTATACTTCTAATAAAGAAGGGTATGCTTATCTTATAATAAATAATGGTTACTTATAAGAGAGTGACACAAAGTTTTAAATCATGTTGATGTTTAATCAATAATGCAGGAGGAACACAATCTCAAGTCCTTCTCAATCTAAAAAGGAGAAGAGGAACCTTCTATAATAGTGGTTGCTATTTTGGTAACGGTTAAGAGTGAGATGAAGAGAGATGAGAGTGGAGAGATTCGATGATTGCGGGGTTTGGCAACTACTAGATTAAAGGAAGGAGAGGGGAGAGATTTTCAATTGTTGAGAGAGGGGAAGGAGAATAGGAGCAACGATTGTGAGAGGGAGAAGATGTGGATGCCCTAACCTTCAACCCCATCTTAAATCGAACAAAGAGGGCTACAACAAGTGGTAGAATCTTGGGAGGCGAGTGAAATTGTGCTATTTGTGTAATTGGAGAGAGAATTGATAGTGCGAAGGGGTACGACAAGCTTGTTGTCCTGTAAAATGGGGGTACTTATTGTGTGTGTTGGGAGTCAGTCGAGTTTGCCTCTTTAAAAAGAAGGCTTGGAGCGGTTCGATCTAGGTTATTACATGAATATTATTCTAAGAATGATTTGATCTAAGGTTCGAATATGATCCTACTTGAAGAAATTTTGTTTGTGAGTGACTTCAATATGTAGTCCTTGAATATAAGATGGGCATTTTAGTGTGAAATAAATTTTCGGGCATATTTCTTTAGAGAAATTAATTAAAGGGGATGGTTGACCTATTATGACTATTATGAGGCATAAAATCAAATTTCCCTTATTTAATTATAATTGTCTAGCGCTACAGTAGTACTTATTTGTTCTAAGCTAAGCTAGCATGCAGGAACAAAAAATTGAAATTAATAAAGGCACTCCTTAACTGGATGGCTTAGCTGTGGGCTCCGAAAATTTGGCCCCAGCCTCCGCCCGTTTTACTGATGCTTTTATTTTCTGCAAGAGAGTTTTAGCAGAATTAAGTTCTGTGGTAAATTTTGGGAAGACAGATGGGTTTGTAGATAAAACACTACTCAGAGATTTCACCCTCATTTTGCGAGGACTTTATGATATGAGTTCTAATTTCCTATAGGCGCAAGATACGTAGTATCAAACATATAGTAGCAGCATGGGTATGTATATTTGGAAAGTTTGATATTTAAAATAGAAATTTCACCATCTTGTACTTAAAGCAGATGGTGGAGGAATGGATGATAGACCCGATCAAGATCCCATGGTTCCGTCGTCCCGGGACATCATTGTCCATGGTCTACTTAGTCAGAGGTGGTAGTCGACCAAACTTGACAGAAGGATCCTTGTCGGCAGCCATGAGTTTCTTCATCCAAGGGGGCCTTGTAGACCTTGGTGGAATGTTTGCCTAAGGGGACAAGTTTGAATCCACCTTAGCAAACAGAGGGCTTTGTGCTCTATCAATTATATCATATTGATTCATATCTTAAGGATTTGATGTGACTAAGGAACATATTGACTCTGGCCATAACCGGTATTTCGTGGTGCCATTTGGCAGTAAAACCACTTAGTTCAGAGGGCCCCGGGTCATAACCGTATATCCTGTAGTGCCATTTGGCGGCAAAACCGCCGGTTAGAGAACACGTATAACGTCCTTAATGGCAGGAGACTATTTGAGAATGGATCCTAGTGATATTTTCGACTAGGCATTTGGCCTTTGTGGGCCAAAATATTTTTAGAATTTGTCCACCTCGACAAACTGTTAAGGAGGGTGGATGAATTTTGCTTTAATTGTTGATAGATTTATTTCAATTTTAAATATCTGGATTTTGGGATTTGTGGAGTTTTGGATTATGTGGGTATTTGGGTGGAGCTTGGAATACATTTGAAGGTGTTTGTGAACCCCTTCAGTTGAGATTTTCGTTCAACACGGCCATTATCGGAGTGTTTGGGGTTATTTCCATTTAAATCTTGAACCTTGTTGACCCTATCAACTTGCCGATAGGGGATCGGATTCCGTAGGCTTTATGCCTTTATTAGTGAATTCATATTGTTATAGGTCTTGAAATATGAATGCATTAAAACAAATATACTGGTTACCACGATCGTATATTTATTTAATGGTTCGAATCCTGTCGACTTCTATTGATCTGCATAGAAGGATCGGGTTCGAACTTGAATTCACTTATTGACCCGTGAAACATTCATGGACGTCACGTGTGTACTTACAACACGCTCGTCGGGACCCATGCGGGTGTTTGGGGGCATTTGATAATTAAATCCTATTGACTCCTTTTTACCTACTTAGGAGGATCAGGTTTAAATTTAATAACCCGCGCAACATCTCTAGACGTCACATGTGTACCAATAACACGCTCGTCGGGGCCCATGCTGGTTTATAATTACGCTTACCCATTTGTGTACCTATGTGTATATAAGCTACGGTGTACGTATGGGGGCATTTTTGGGATACTTGAAAGATCTTCTACGATAGCCCGTAGAAATTTGCATTTGATGCAGTTACTTTGTATTTTGCTTGTAAATAGCATATTGGGTGTAGAACAGATATCCTATAATAGTTCGTAGGAGCTTACATTGTTATAGTCCTTTCGTATTTGTTCGTAGATAGTATGTGATATTTGTAGTGGGGCTCCAACAGAAGCTCGTCCGAGCTTGTATCTGTCGTATTCTTCATGCACTTTGCTGTGGTCTTTGGCTCATGTAGTACATTCGACACTGCTACAGGTGGGCAAATAGATGCATTCATTCACAAACTAAAATTGACTACAGGATAATGTATTTATTGAAGTCTTTCTGCATCTATCCATAAAATGGCATGTGACGCGTACATCTGTCTTCGTAGAGAACTTGTATGTATTGCAGATCTTTCAATGTATTATAAGGGCTCTTGCATTTATCAAAGTTCTTCAATATTTGTCTGTAGATAGTGTATTGCGTATATGAAGAGTCTTCTACAATGACTTGAAGGAGTTTGCATTTGTTGTATTTCTCACCATCTATTTCTTCATATGTGCTCGTTATTGTCATTTGAGGGAGTCTAGTGTATTTGTTTACACTTGAGTGACATTAGTTGTGTATGAGCTTTGGTGTTCTATCCATGAACACACTAATACACTATTGTAATCAAGTTGTTTCCCCTCGATGTTTGCAAGCATGCTGCATTTATTGTGTATAACAAATAGTAAATCACTATGCCCATTATATTTCTTGAAGGCTTATGACATGAATAAGAACATTATCATTATTTCCACTTAACATCAGCATCTAGATTGGCATAATCATTGTAGACGGATTGTATCATTCATTTGGGGCTTCTTTCGTTAAATGCTATCCAACTTCTTTGAATGAACTTGTGGATCCACTGACATGGACATTAGGCTACACATTGCTTATGTGTAAGTTGAAGATCCTTTATAACAACATGCCTTTAAGAATAACTCATGGTCTACATGATAATTTGTTCATTGATACTTGCTTGCAATCATTCAAATGCTTCAAATTGATTGGATTCCATTTATGTACACTGAAGATTTATCATTCTTGAGTTTCATGTGGTCTTTTGATTCAAGTCAAGTTCAAATCAACTTTGATTTGAGTCTTTTGATCATTTGAATTTTGAGTTCAAATGGTCCAAGTCATATCCACTAAGATCTCAATTAGTTTGAGTCCCAAAATGAGTCTTCAACACCTTTGCTTGTGTTCAAATCATTCATTTCATGATTTATTTAAGTTAAGTGAGGTTCAAGTTCATATTCATACCCACCATGCTTGATTCCAATCAAGTCCAAGCTTACAAGTTCTTTTGTTTATGTTCAAATCAAGTTCTCTTGCATATGATTCAAGTTTGAGTTCTTTGTCAAGTTCAAACTCTAATCCCAGTTTGAATTCAAAGTCATTGTAGCTTATATCACATTCAAGTTTAAGTTAAGTTCAATTCAGCTTGAGTCCAACTCAAGTCTTACACAAGTCCTTCATGTTTGTTTGAGTCCACACTAAGTTTTTTGCATTTGAGATCAACTCGTTTGGTTTCAGCTTGAATTCTCAATTTAGTTTAAGTTCAAGTCATTGTTCATCAAACATTATTTGATTAAGCTTAATTTAGTTTGATGTTGTATTCAAGTCATAATCCTTTGCATTTATTAAATTTGGAGTTCAAGTTCTTATTTTTTTTCAGACAAAATTTTGGCAGCCTCCCGGCATATCTCCTGCTTAGGGGAAAAAATCAAGAGGCCGCCTACCTGCCACGTAAGAAAGACGTGCACGGTTGGTGTTTGTGAGACACCGCGGCGGTAATTTTTTTTGTCATCCAGCATGCCAAGAAAGGCCTGCATTGGTTTTTTAAAAGCAGATTTTTGAAAAAAAAAAGTTCTTTATTGCCTCGTCGTGCTAAGAAAAGCGCGCACAGGGATCGCCTACTTCATTGTAAGTACCGCACCAAGTTCTCTCCCACCATGCTAAGAAAAGCGTGCATGGGTGGTCCCTTGGCGTGCCACGAACACCGAAAAAGAACTTTAGGGGGATTACTCGCCTCGCCACAAGAACCGCGACGAGTTTCCTCCCACCGTGTTAAGAAAAGCGCACATGAGTGGTTATTCGTCCCGTTGCAAGTGCCGAGGGCGGGTTCTCCCAAGTTTAGGAGGTTATGCCTTGGCTATCGGCGATGTGGAGGTTACAAAAATTGAGACAACACTTTTTTTTCTTTCCTTTCTTTATATTATATATATGCACAATAATAACAACAGAATAAATATATTACTATTATTAATATTACTAATAGCATCATTAATATTATTAACAGTAATAATATTAGCATGAGAGGAATGATACTATTATTAACATTAATAACAATGTTTAAAGTTGCGTATTTGGGTATTGAGGCGTTTTTCATTCGTGAGGCGAGGCATAAGCCTTAAGGCGTTTTGAGGCGTAAGTCTCAAAATCAAAAGATCGCGTAAACATAAAATGATAACTTTTTATATACTAATGAGTGAATAATATAAAACATAAAAAAACATAAGATATGAAATGAAATCAAAATATCTCAATAATAAGACAACATGAAATATAGTTCAACTCAAAATTTTATCTTTCCCAAATCCCAATATTCTTTTCATTAACATATAATTCCAATTTCCAAAAATAAATAGCAATGACATATCACATAAGAACTCGTAAGTCATTAGCACTGTCATCATTAAGGGGTTCTTCATTTGAATCATCATTATGGTGAATTGCTTTCTCCCCTTCCTCCTCTCCTATAGAGTCCAATGTCCGGCATTTACTTCAAGATTTATGTAAGTTTTAATATATATAGCGTGAGGTGTAAGCCTCATGCCAGTGAGGCGAGGCAAGCCTCGAGGCGGGCCTCAACCAAGTTGAGGCGCAAGCCTCATAAAAAAACCTCGAGGCGTAAGCATCGAGGTGCTTTTTACTAGAATTGCGCAAAGGCGGGCCTCAAGACGAGCCTCATATTGCGCAATTTTAAACCATGATTAATAATAACAACAATATTAATAATATAAATTGATTTAAACAACTTAGAACAAAACTCAAAGAGAAAACCAAGTAAATCAAAACTCACTTTTATATAACTTTGAGAAACTTTTGGAGAATACAATAGACTAAATGAACCACTAAAATTCAGAATAAAAAATTAGGGATCATCCAAAAACCAAAAGCAACAAGAAAAGTTAGCAAAAGAAACAATCATAAAACAAACAAACACTATCCTCAGAACATCCTGCAAGAGGACTCCTCACATGTACCGAGTGTAGGAATATATTTTAAGAATAAGGATTTAGATATGCAAACCAAGGGTCCACCACTGCAAAAGGGATCCAACGTTCTACCAAAATCCTCCAGCAAATGCCACCAAAACAGCCACCAAATACCACCAAAACAGCCAACAACTTTTACCCACGGAACTTAGAAGAAAGATACAGGTGGAGTGGAACTTGCGTAGAGAAGAAAGAGGTTAGAAGCCGAGACAAAAGGTTGGAAAGAGCTCGCAAGATTTCCAGAGGAGGTGGAAGAAGGTGGACAAAGCTCTCAAGCTTTTCCAAGAAGAACCCGCAGGTTATAGCAACTTTGCTCTCAAATATTCACTAACTAATTCATCACAAAACATCTCATATATATAGGCATAAGAGGGGAACCAAACAGCCCAAGAATCCCCATAAATGGAATGATAAAAGTCTTAAATTTCCTGCACAGGAATTCCAAACAGCAAATCAATCTTCAAGATAAAAAGCCACGGTTCCAGCTCAGGGAAACCAAACAGCACCAAGGGATTAAAGGCCACGGTTACAGCACAGGAATAGAAATTCCAAACGGCACCTCAAACTCCAAGAGGGGATTTCGGTTCCAACAGCCAAGCACAAGAAACCAACAGCCATCATTAAAGTACATTGAAGGCCACGGTTCTAGCAGTCAAATGAGGAAAATAATGCAGAAGCTCAAGAGGCAAAGAAGAAGAGGAAGAGAAAAGTTTCACTCACCTAATAGCTTGCACCTCATAATGAATTTTGAGCTAAACATCAGCTCATAATGAGCTACACCTCCACATGATAATAATGAGCTTGCACCACTAAAATTTCAACAACTAAAGCTCAAAACCGAAATCAGCCAAGGCTCCCATAGAACTAGAAAACAGCCCAAAGGATAAGGTGGACCCTAAAGCCGGCAAACCCAAGGTAAGCAAACCCAATCCTTTTCCTACCATGATCATTGGATTTACCACCATTATTGATAGCATAAAATAAAATAGCAAACATAACTAAATTTGTCCAAAACAAATAATGCAAGGTAAATTAAAATGCAAGACAAAAATAAAATGCAACAATTCCCCCCTGGTGGGAGAGGCTCATCTCCTGATGAGAAAGCTTCAACAGTTCTGTCAAATAGTTCTTGGTTTCAAACTTTTAGATCAGCAACATCAATCCAGGTACAGTCAGTTAAGGGACGATTACTCCATTTGACCAAAAACTTCTTGTGTTCGCCATGTCTTGTTTTAGTGATTTTCACATCAACCACATCTTCAATTTGATCTTCTTTATTCAGTGTTGAAGTGGAGAGTGGTAATGTTTCAATATCCACAGAGTCACCTAAATTTCCTTCATATAAAGAAAGATCAGAAACATTAAATATATGAGAAGTTCCAACAGTAATAGGAAGATCTAAAAGGTATGCATTTGTGCCCAGCCTTTTGACAATTCGAAAAGGTCCGAATTTTTTTCTGCTTAGCTTCCCAAAAGTTCCAACAGGAAAACGTTGGCGACGAAAGTAAGCCATTACTTTGTCACCTTCTTTAAAAACTACCTCTCTTCGATGTTTATCTGCAGCTGTTTTGTATTTGACATTAGCTATACGGAGTTTTTCAAGAACTTGTTGTTGGACCGATTTGATATGATCAAATGTTTCTAATGCTTCAGCACTTATTTTGCTAGGTAAAGACAAACCATTTCGATCCAAAATGTGAGGAATAGATTGACCATATAAAATTTCAAAATGAGTTTTTCCAGTAGTTCTATTAACAGAATTGTTATAAGCAAACTCAGCTTGTGGTAAAATTAAATCACATTGAAAAGGTTTCTCACCAGCAAGGCATCTCAAAAGATTTCCCAAAGTTCGATTGACAACTTCAGTTTGTCCATCGGTTTGAGGATGATAAGCACTGCTAAACTGAAGAGAAGTTCCTAACTTAGCCCAAAGTGTTCTCCAAAAGTGACTCAAAAACCTAGTATCTCTATCAGAAGTAAATGTACGAGGAACACCATGAAGTCGAACAATCTCTTTAAAAAATAAATCAGCCACATGAGATGCATCAGAAGTTTTTTTTGCATGGAATGAAATGAGCCATTTTACTAAAACGATCAACAACAACAAAAACAGAATCATGTTTTCTCACAGTAACTGGCAAACCCAGAATAAAATCCATAGAAATATCTTCCCATGGTTTATTTGGAGTTGGAAGAGGAGTGTATAAACCAGAATTTTGTGAAATCCCTTTAAAAGCTTGACAGATTTTGCATTTTTTCACAAACTTAACAATTTGTTTTCTCATATGAGGCCAAAAATATTTTTCTTCCACCATTACAATAGTTTTCCCTTGACCAAAATGACCACTCAACCCACCACCGTGAAGTTCTTGCACTAACTGTTCTCTTAAAGAATTATTTGAAATGCAAAGTCTAGAACCCTTAAACAAAAAGCCTTGGTGAATAACAAATTGACCAGATGGATCAGTTCCCAAATTAAGACAAGCTTCCCAAATATATTTAAAATCAGAATCAGAAGCATAAGTATCTTTCAAAAACTCAAAAGAAGAAATGGTAGGATAAACAGTAACCAATAAATGCGACCTTCTACTTAAAGCATCGGCAACCTTATTCAACACACCAGTTTTATGTTTAATATGAAAGGAATACTCTTGCAAAAAAGAAACCCATTTAGCATGTCTCTTGTTGAGATTTTTTTGTGAACCCAAAAATCGTAAAGCCTCGTGATCAGTGTTTAAAACAAATTCTCGCTGAATCAAATAACACCTCCAAAATTTTAAAGCTTGAACAATAGCATAAAATTCCAAATCATAAGTAGAATATCGAGATCGAACATCATTTAACTTTTCACTAAAATATGCAACAGGTTTTCCTTCTTGGCTTAAAACAGCATCAATACCCACATGTGAAGCATCACAATGAACTTCAAAAACTTTTTCAAAATCAGGCAGACTAAGAATTGGAGCTTGACTCATTTTCATTTTGATAATTTGAAAAGTTTTTTCAGCCTCTGGAGTTCATCTAAAGATTCCCTTTTTCAAACAGTCAGTGATAGGAGCAATTACAGAACTAAAGTTTTTAATGAATCGACGATAGGAAGATGCCAAACCATGAAAACCCCTTACCTCACTGATATTTTTAGGAACAGACCAGCTTTTGATTGCCTCGATTTTTACCGGATCAACTTTGATTCCCTCAGCAGACACAATATAACCCAAGAAAGTCAAACTTGAAGTCATAAAAGTACACTTCTTAAGATTGATATACAATTTTTGTTCCCTCAAAGTTTGCAAAATTTTTTTAACATGAAAAAGATGTTCAGAAGGGTGAATACTGTAAATCAGAATGTCATCAAAATATACTACCACAAACTTTCCGATAAAAGGTCTCAAAACATGATTCATTGTTCGCATAAAAGTACTTGGAGCATTTGATAAACCAAAAGGCATAACAAGCCATTCATACAAACCTTCTTTGATTTTAAAAGCAGTTTTCCATTCATCCCCAGGCCTTATTCTTTTTTGATGATACCCACTTCTCAAATCAATTTTAGAAAAAATTTTGGGACCACTTAACATGTCAAGAAAATCATCTAGCCTAGGCATGGGAAATCTGTACTTAATGGTTATCTTATTGATAACACGACTATCCACACACATACGCCAAGTTCCATCTTTTTTAGGAGTAAGCAAAGCAGGCACAACACAAGGACTTAGACTTTCCTTTATTAAACCCTTTTCCAAAAGTTCAGTCACTTGCTTAGAAAGCTCTTTATGTTCATTTGGACTCATCCTGTAATGTGAAAGATTAGGTAATGTTGCTCTAGAAATTAAATCAATGTGATGTTGAATGTCTCTCATAGGAGGTAAGACAGTTGGTAACTCATCAAGTGTTAAATCAGAAAATTCATTAAGCAACGGCTGCATTTCCTTAGGAATTTCAAGAGCCAAATCAGTTTATTTTCCAAGCACCAAATAAGCCACTTCAAATTGTTTCAAATCATTTGTGTTCAAAAGTAATTCAGGAGTGGATGAATTTTCAGATTTATCATTTTTTGTTGGAGGATCAGAAATGTTTCTTTGAGGAAAAAGAGTGAATTTCCTATTGTTTTGAATCAATGTATAAATGTTCCTTTTACCATTATGAATTGTTTTATTATCATATTGCCAAGGACGCCCCAAAAGGATATGACAAACTTCTAAAGGTACAACATTACAAACAATTTGATCCTTGTACGCCCCTCCAATTGTCAAATTAATGGTGCATTGCTTCGTTATTGGAACCTCACCCCCTTCCTTAAACTACGATATTTTGTATGATTTGACAAGAGGTTTTGTTTTCAATTTGAGCTTTTCAACTATGTGTTGTGACACAAAATTTTCTGAACTCCCACTATCAATCATTAAAGTGCAAATTTTCCCTTCAACCGTGCAAGTTGTTCTAAAAATGTTTTTTCTTAGCCACTTATCACCCTTTTCTTTTTGAGCAGTTAAAACTTGTCGAATTACTAACAAAGGTTCTCCTTCGTCTCCTTCCAAATCAAAATTTTCCATTTCAGCCTCATTATCATATTCTGTTTCATTTTCTTCTTCTTCACTTTTATTTTCATTTTCTATCAAATTATTTCGAGGAGGATTATTTTTTCTGCAAGTAGCCGACAAATGACCTTAAAGACCACATTTGAAACAAGGTCCAATTAGTTTAGGTTGTTCAGTAGGTTTAGAACCCATTAGCCCTCTACCCTTATCCGGATTTTGACTTTCATAAGTTTTGACTTTTGTTCCCCATGTCCCAACAGAAGTTTGAGTTTGGATTTTAACCCCACCAGTTTGTCGTCGCTTATATGTTTCAATGACTTTGCTACTTCCCCTTTGATGTTGTTTCTCAATTTTTAATGCCATGCGATAAGCCTCATCTAGTTTAATGACATGATGCAAGTTTAATTGATCCTGAATTGTCCACTTAAGTCCATTAAGATATCTTGTTACCGTTTTTTCTTCAGATTCATCTAAATCATTCATAGCTTGCAACTTAAAAAAGTTTTCAGTGTATTCTTCCACAGTTTGAGTTCCTTGACGAAGATTATTAAATTCTTGAAAAATAGTTCTTGAATGATCAAAAGGCAGAAATTTTTCCCTTTCATTTTTTCTTTCATTCTTTCCTAGTTTTGAATTTTTTGTTTACCTCGCCTTACTCTATTGTTTTGCAAATTTTTCCACCATGTTAAAGCATGTCCCGTTAATTTTAAGCTTGCAAATTTGACTTTTCGATTTTCTGGTATTTCTTTCCAATAAAAAAATTGATCCATTTTCTCAACCCATTCGAGGAATTGATCAGGTTGTAACTTCCCTTCAAAATTATGGACATCGATTTTAATCCCATGATCCCAGTTTCTTTGACGCCTATTTTGATTCCTAGGACCCTCATCCTCGCTTTCAGAAGATATGACATTAGGATTAACATTAGCTTGATTGACATACAAATTAGTGATTGCTTCAGCCATTGTATTGATTTGTTGTTGCAAATTATTTAATTGTTGTATGAGTTGTTGCAAATCCCCTTGATTATTAGCCATTGATCGAAAAGCAAAGACTCACAAAATGACTGAGAACTTTAAAAAAAGAACAAAGACTACCCAAGCAAAGAACTTGCTCTGATACCAAATTGATGTAAACAACTTAGAACAAAACTCAAAGAGAAAACCAAGTAAATCAAAACTCACATTTATATAACTTTGAGAAACTTTTGGAGAACACAATAGACTAAATGAACCACTAAAATTCAGAATAGAAAATTAGGGATCATCCAAAAACCAAAAGCAACAAGAAAAGTTAGCAAAAGAAACAATCATAAAACAAACAAACACTATCCTCAGAACATCCTGCAAGAGGACTCCTCACATGTACCGAGTGTAGGAATATATTTTAAGAATAAGGATTTAGATATTCAAACCAAGGGTCCACCACTGCAAAAGGGATCCAACGTTCTACCAAAATCCTCCAGCAAATGCCACCAAAACAGCCACCAAATACCACCAAAACAGCCAACAACTTTTACCCACGGAACTTAGAAGAAAGATACAGGTGGAGTGGAACTTGCGTAGAGAAGAAAGAGGTTAGAAGCCGAGACGAAAGGTTGGAAAGAGCTCGCAAGATTTCCAGAGGAGGTGGAAGAAGGTGGACAAAGCTCTCAAGCTTTTCCAAGAAGAACCCGCAGGTTATAGCAACTTTGCTCTCAAATATTCACTAACTAATTCATCACAAAACATCTCATATATATAGGCATAAGAGGGGAACCAAACAGCCCAAGAATCCCCATAAATGGAATGATAAAAGCCTTAAATTTCCTGCACAGGAATTTCAAACAGCAAAGCAATCTTCAAGATAAAAAGCCACGGTTCCAGCTCAGGGAAACCAAACAGCACCAAGGGATTAAAGGCCACGGTTACAGCACAGGAATAGAAATTCTAAACGGCACCTCAAACTCCAAGAGGGGATTTCGGTTCCAATAGCCAAGCACAAGAAACCAACAGCCATCATTAAAGTACATTGAAGGCCACGGTTCTAGCAGTCAAATGAGGAAAATAATGCAGCAGCTCAAGAGGCAAAGAAGAAGAGGAAGAGACAAGTTCCACTCACCTAATAGCTTGCACCTCATAATGAATTTTGAGCTAAACATCAGCTCATAATGAGCTACATCTCCACATGATAATAATGCGCTTGCACCACTAAAATTTCAACAACTAAAGCTCAAAACCGAAATCAGCCAAGGATCCCATAGAACTAGAAAACAGCCCAAAGGATAAGGTGGACCCTAAAGCCGGCAAACCCAAGGTAAGCAAACCCAATCCTTTTCCTACCATGATCATTGGATTTACCACCATCATTGGATAGCATAAAATAAAATAGCAAACATAACTAAATTTGTCCAAAACAAATAATGCAAGGTAAATTAAAATGCAAGACAAAAATAAAATGCATCAGAAATAATCCTAATATTAATATTGGACTTAATATTAATGCCAACATAAAATACATTTAGTGGGGTAGAGTGAGTGACCACCTGTGTGAGATTAAAGAGGGGTCGGGTGAGGAGAGAGGGCTGCAGGTGGATTTAAAAAGGTAGAGATCGGATGGGTCTTGTACAGAGCAAGTCGAATGGATAGGAGGGATCGGTCGACTTCAGGTATGAAAGGGAGATTTGGTGAGGAGCTCGGGGTTGGCTTCGGCTTGGTGGAGATCGAGGATATAGAAGACTTCGGTTAAGAGGTATCGTGGCTTCGTGAGTCTTGCGGAAGGAGCTAGTGCAGGAGTTTAGCAAGATGGATCTGGAGTTAGATGGAGGCCAGCTGCTTGTGGTTTTGGAGGTCGCAGGAACCTATGGAGATCGGGCCTTGATCGACAAGGACAGAGATGGATCTTGGCTAGGTTAGAGAAAAAAAACTCTCTCTCTCTCTCTCTCTCTCTCTCTCTCTCTCTCTCTCTCTCTCTCTCTCTCTCTCTCTGGATCAGAGGTTGGATGACGAAGAGGGGGTCGGTGGCCTTAAGGTTTTCGGTTTGGAAAAATAGGGCTGGGGGAGGTAGAAATCGGAAGAGAGATTGGAGTCAAAGAGCTGCTGGAGTCGTGGCTATGGGAGAGGTCTTGCGAGCTCGGAGGTATGGTTGCTGGTTTGAGGTCAGGATGCAGGGTTGGGTGCGGCTAGAAGATCAGATGGGAAGAAGGGTGTGGAACTGTGGATTAAGTGGAGTTAGGATGGGAAGTTTGAGTTTGTTGCTGGAGTTGGATGAAAGGAAGGTGGGAGGTCGTATTATGCTCGGGTGTAGGCCGACTGGGGTAGAGGTCGACGGGTTCAAAGCGAGAAGAAGCCGAAACGAAACCCCTCTCTTCATCTTCATTTTATTGACTCGAGCGAATGTGTAATCGAGGCAAGCTCACGAGATATCCGGGAAGAGACGCACTCGCAGCAGGATTTATGGGATTCCCTCGACGAAATGAGGTATATGAGCAGGATTTCGGGGATTCGACAGAGCTAAGGTATGATTTTTTTTTTTTTTTTTTTTCCTTTGGGTATTATACAGAGGTCAACATTAGCGTAATTCCTGAATTGCATTATTGATATGAGCCAAGCTACTAAACAGCCGTTGCAGAAGCTACGAGCATCAGTAGATGGTTTCACTGACTTTTTCATACTAAGAAATGCCCGAATGTTCAACTCTAAATGACAATAAATGACTTACTTCCACTGGAAATATTTTAGTTGCATATTTGACATTTTAATTTTGAACATTTGTTGAGACGCGCTCCTTTTCTTTTCGTTATTCAGCTGGTTCTTATGAGTATCCCCTTCTGGTTACTAGCATACTATCCCTTCTTGTATTGTCCAGAACAATCTAATTAAAATTTCTGCTACTAAGGAAAAATTTTTCTTTCTGCTTGAATTCCTTTTCTCGTTTTGACAAAAAAATTGTGGACTAGTTAATTATTTATTGGATTAAATATTCAACTTCTCTTACTGAAATTCTTACGTTACAGTTGCAAGGAAATATGCTTATATATGATAGAGTCCATGTGGAACACAGCTCAAAAAGCATTTCTTGGCGTGCTTTAATGCTGTGTGTCAAATGTAAAGTTTATTTGAGCATTGGTCATAATTTCAGTCCTTCAGTCTGGCAGCTTAACTGGGTCTCTTTCTTTATTCTTTGATGCATTCACAGTTGAAAACGCCCAATTTTCAATTGCCAACCATACATATTATGAACGAGCACATATCATATGGCTAGTTTATTTTAAAGCGCATTTGAGATAATTCATTAAAATTCTTATAAAATGGAATTTTCTTAGTCTTCGTTTTCTTTAATATGTAGTATTATAATTTTCTTTTGCTTCGATCTGTCAGCAGGATGCAATATATTTATTTAATGAACACTTTTCTGTAGTAATTTTACGTGGAAGGCCAAAGCTACCTTTTTGATGTTCTGTGCATGTGCTTAATGTTTCAGAGAATTAAAACAATTAGATATTGGTGAATGTGTTGTTGCTTGAAGTGATTTTGTATGGGTTAGATGAAATTTTTTAAATGTGTTATTACTAAACTCAACTGATGAAATGGTCACCAGCCATTACGAATTATTGCCTTGCTGCTGAGCCCTTGACCTGCTGGTTGGCAAGCCAATTTCTCTCACATGCTGGAACTCATTTGTTATTACTGCAACGGCATGGATGTTTAATATCTGAAAACTTTATTATCAGAAGAACTTAGAAAGGTATTTATTGAATTTTCTTAGACTTAACGGATTAAGTATTAGGCAAAACAGATTACCCAATTGCTCCAGAATTATGGCTTTACGGAATTCCTCTAGTCTATCTTATCACTACCGATTACTTTATTTATAATTTAGCATGGCATGTCTTTTTGTTAATCATGCTTTGATATAGCATAGAGAAAAGATTAAAGAAGGGTAAAGGGTTTGGCCGTTAATTGCGAGGCTGGCAGTAGTTCTGTTTTCCCAGTTCTTTTTAACGTTCTTCTCTATTTCAAAACCTCTCAGACTGCATATTTCAACTTCTCTTTTTGTAGAATTTTCTTCGTTAATTTGTTCAGTTACTCTCCATGTTCTTTAGATGAATGTAAATCAATCTCACCATGTTCTTTATTCAGGTTAATAGCATCATATATTTGATTGTCTTCTCTTACTATTTGAGGAAAGAGTTTTCTATATCTTAAACGAAATATGTTTGATCAATAAGTAGGTTCATCGGAGAATACAAAAAGAAACAAAATTAATGAGAAATACATTATGAAGTATGTGGGTATCAAATATATTACCAGACATAATCACTTCATGCTATTGATAAATCTTTCTAATAAATTGCTCCCCTTTAAACTGAGTCATATATACCAATTAGCTTCAACTTCATACATAGATAAAAGTCTAACCTAGAGCTTTGTAGGATTGGAAGTGAGTTAATGCACGGGATGAACAAAGTCCAACTCATTTATTTATGCTTGCGAACATTAAACAAGTAATTTTTTCAAGGCTTGAAATTAAGCTTGAGGACCGCTTATATATTATTTAATTTAAATTTGGATAGAATTTGTTTAATTACTTATTTAACAATAATATATTATATATTTATCTGTTAGTTTAGGATTTTACTCCCAATTCATAACACTCTTAGTTCCATAATTCCACATCTCATTCTACACTTGAGTTTTACCATTTTAAGTTTCCCTATTTGCCCAAGGTTTCTTCCCTAAGTAAGGGTAAACTAAGGTCGTGACTCATGTGAGTGGTGCCTACCGGATATGAGTGCATTTTCTATTATTCTCCTTCGTAGCCCTTCTATTTGACGCGTTGATGAGTCATTTATAAACACACCATTTTACCTGTAGAGGGCAAGAATATTGATAAGGCCGAATTTTTAAAAGGAGTGAATTAGTAATTTAATTTACTTAAAGGAGCTTAATTTGGATTAAATTTTAGAAGACGTAGAAGCGTAAAGTCAATTAACGGGTTTGACAAACTATTAAATTTAATCACGTTTTTAAAAAACTATGAATTGGAAAGAAACCTGAAAAAAATTTCACGGTTTCTCTTGACATCGTTATTCAATTCGATGATTTATTCCACCACCCAATCGCACTAACTTTCACACCCAAAATCAGCGTTGAATTTGTTGGATTTAATATAATTTATGCATGCATTTTTTAAATGTAGAATCCAGACAAGCAATTTTTGAAATATTGGTCGACAAGTGGCTTATATTATTGTTTGAAAATACTATTATAGTTGAATGAAGAACAATGAAGTGCAATAATTTAGCATGTGTTATTGAATATAATATATGCAAAGTAATCATCTTTTTCCTATTTTAAATAAGCTGGTTGATTGAAGAGAAAACCAAAACTTATTTTTAGATTAAGTGCAAGGTTTAAAATTGCACAATTTAGTATTGAGGCGTTTTTCTTTCGTGAGATGAGGCGTAAGCCTCAATGCATTTTGAGCCATAAGCCTCAAAATCCAAAATTGCGTATAGTGAAAATAAATGTTGAAAGTGATTTTTTATGTATTACTCAAATAATATGTTAAAAAATAACATATTAACTTTTTATTGAACTATGAAGTAACAAATTGACATACATATTAAATAAAAATTGCACAAGAGGTAAAGTGATAAGTGATAAATTGCATGAAATAGAATTGAAATCCAAATATTACAAGAACAAAACAACATGAAATATATGAATCACGTAAAAGTATCCTATAACAATAAGTTCAACTCCAAATTCATTCTTTCTTAGTTCCATACTCATCAAAATTCAATTCTCAAAAAAAGCTAACATAATTGACAACAACTCAGAAATCATCTGCACCGCCATCAATGAGGGGTCTTTATTTGAGTCGTCGTCATAACAAATTGATATCTCCCCTATCCTATTATGTGGAGTTTAATGCCTCTTAATCTATTTCTTCTTCATTTATTTTAATCATCTTTTTCTTTCATAAATATTTGTCATTAACATAAAGATGAGAATAATACTCCAAAATTTTTAGAGGAGATGGTGGTGGTGTGATTCCCGGTAGTGGCTACGATGGTGTTGGCTATGGCAAAGATGGTGGGCAAGAGGTCAAGGCTGTTGAGAGGAAGTTGCTGCAGCTTGGGGGTGCATTAATGTGTGATTTGTTAGGATCTTTAGTTTAGGGTTTGTGTAAGTTTTAATAAATATATATGTATAAATAGGTTGAGGCGTACGCCTAACGCTAGTAAGGCGAAGCGTGCCTCAAGGCAGGCTTTAGCCAAGCTGAGGCGTAAGCCTCATAAAAAAAACTCTAGGCATAAGCCTTGAGGCATTTTTTACTGGAATTGCGTTGAGGCGGGTCTCAAGGTGAGCCTCATATTGCGCAATTTTAAACAATGATTAAGAGTAGTGGAGAAGGGGTTGAAGGAGTGCAACAAATTCGAAAGGGGCCAAGCTAAGAACATCGAAGGTTAGTATATGAAAGTAGCATTTTTGTTTATGTAAGATTGTTGTGATTAAATTTTTTGAGTTATTTTAGGATGTATGACATATAAATTATCATCATGTAACATATCAAGACCATTATTTGTACGACGGATTAGTCATAATTTTTAGAAAAATGCTTATCATCATAGCTCTTTTAATTTAATTTATATTTTTCAGAAAAATATAAAAGCCTACATTATTTGTTATCTTAAACAATTAAAATTTAAATGTAATTGTAAAGTATTTAATTTCACATTTAAATTCTATGATTGATGTTATGTTTCTTAGTTGCAGATAATAATTTTATCAGATGAATGGTAATTTTTATTATTAATTTAATTTAAGAAGAAAGAATTATGTTCCAATTTTTAATTTTTTGGCGGTATTTTTATTTCAAAATTTATGAGTTAATCTTGTGAGCAAATCTTGTAATTAAATCTTTATTTAATAAATCTTGTATAAGATAAACTCTGAAAATCTATTGGTTTGCTAGATTTGAAATATTATTAAATTTAGTTAAAATATTTAGGTTTTGTTTGTAATTATAGTTGATATTTGAAAAACAAGGTAGCAAGTAACCTCACTGAAATGAAGAATTTGGTATTAACTTTGTATTTAAAGGTTTATAGTACAGTAACGTTATTAACTCAGGCAATATCAATCTTGATTAGTTAATTAAATTGTAATTAGCAAAACTTGGTAATTAACCAATAATTAGTAATTTAGTAGTGTTATGAAAAATTAATTTCTTTGTTATCAAAATAAGTAAAAATTAATATAAATTTACTTAAGATTTTTTTTAATTTACTAATTAAAATTATGAAGTTATTTTTTATTTAAAAAATAGAATCAGCAAACTTTTTGATCAGTTATAATTAAACTTATTATATATTTAGATTTTGTTTGTAATTATAGTTTATTTCTTGAAAAACACAACAACAAATAACCTCTCTGAAATGAAGCATCTCCTTCAACACCATCTCCATCTGATTCCTTCACAGTTAGAACTCAAGACTCACAACACCATCTTCGTCGTGTCCTTCGAGAAAGGAGTCATATAGGAAGTCATGCAGGAGGCTCGCCGTAAGGTAACGTTCTCCGATACGAGTTCTTCTTCCTTTCATCATTTCTTCCTCCTATTCCTGCTTCAGCCGATGTAACAAGAACTCTCCCATCATTGTTATGTCATGAAAAAGGCGACCATTAGTTAATTCATACGCCTTCTCTTATTTCAGCCAGAAGGTAGCAATCTATATCTCTTACAAACAACATATTTAACTTACAAGTTTGAAAATCAAGTAGTTTAATTTCTTCTCATTAGATTTAACTTACAGGTTATCTTCTCTGCTCCAAGTGATCAAGTAGTCTAATTGTTTCTCATTTCTTCATGTTAATTTCATGTTATACTTGCTTTAACTTACAAGTTTGAAAATCAACTGACCTTACATTGAAATAATGAGACATTCCAATGTGAGCTGTACTTTTATTTGTTTTTAAAATTTGCCATTTATATGTTTAACGTTATATTGATTTCAAGCATGTGAGACGGACTTTGAATTTGCTTGCTTATAGATAGATTACAAAATATTATGCTTTAAAAAAATGATTATAATATTTTGAGTTATAAGAGATTGAGGTGTTGTTTACTTGAACTTATGCATGATTGTTTTTTCTTTCATTATTATGATAGTTTATGTTTCAGTTTAATAATATTTCATATTAATACCTATTTATTTATAATTATTTTATATTTTGTGCCCTGTTCAAAATGGCACATGCTATGTCGTGCGCTATGCGCCATGACTCCAAGGGGAACTTTGCGTCATAGTGTGTCATTCGTCGTTGACAAGTATGAAGTGAGATTTTGTTCAGAGAAAATAAAAGTTTAAAGTTACCTGTCATATGAGAGTGGATGCACTTGAATCTAAAACCAAGGACAACTGAATAGGAAACTGCATCTGAACTATATGAGGAAATAACATGCGAGGTAGCGGTAGAGGCTCGAGAGTTATGAATTGGGTAATCATTTTCCTCCTGAGAAATCATAATAGAACTTGAAGGAATAATAATCATGGGAGAACCAACAGCATGCATATAGATTCTAGAAGCATACTATGTAGTGAAAATTTTTCAAATTTGGCCCAATAACTCTCATTCTTTCAAAAGGGTGATTGGTGACACTATAGTGAGAGCATGGTCTCTAAACGACCACGTCTAACATCATTCTAACTTCCACAGCCATGACTACCACGACTATCATGGCTACCACATTGCCTGTATCAAGGGTAGTTTTATCGAAAGATGGTATAGCTTGGAAACTTAAAGAAAGGAGAGAGAACAATTGTAGATTAGGAATCTTACATTCTATCCTTGAGATTGCGAATGTTCAAGGATGGATGAAGATCAAAGGGAATTTAGCAATCAGGAGCTCTTCAATCTTCATTTTGTTGTTGTCAGACCCTAGGATTAGTGGTTAAATATCTGATGTGATGCAAGCTTGGAGTTACACAAGATTATAAAGAGAATTTACTAGAAGTGTAACCGTTATAAAACTGCGTCAATTCAAATTAAGTTGGTTACCATAATTCTCCGTATTCCACTTGCTTAGGCAAAGAGTTGTATGAAGATCAACCAAGACAATTTAATTAAATACAAAAGTGAAGTAATGTTAAAAGCTTACAACATGAATCCAAAAGTTAATAAAGAGTTGTTCACCTTGAGGATCTACTCTCTTTCCTACGAATCTAGGTTGAGCGGAGGAAGATCGTCCACGCTAGAAATGAGGTAGCCACTAATACGGAAGAGCTGAGGAACGTCGTTGTTGGGAAGGTAGTCGGAGGTGGTGGCACGGGAGGTTGACCGTTGATGATCCACTCGTAGTCTAAAAATTGATCGTCGATGCAGTCCACAAGGGTGGGGAGGATTCGATTCAAATAATCTTCAATGGCGTTGTCAAAGCCAAACCCAACGTCGAAGAATGGCGATCCAAGGATGTGGATGTCTCCGTAGACGTCGAGTACGAGCCCGTGATCAACTTCGGGATCCTCCATACATAGTTTCCATGTAGGCGAGAGATCACGAAGAAACCCAAGAGAGAAGGGGGGGGGGGGGTTGGTTTGGAGAGGAGAAGGGAGAAGCTAGGTTTCTTGGAAGAAATTAGGTTAGGTTGGTGGTGGAGGGGTTTAGATCTAAATATGAAATTATTCTCATATTTTAGTAATTTAGGAGAGGAGTAATTTTGAAATTTGAACCCAAAATTGATTGCAATTAATGCCTTAATGGGGGAATAATGGGAGGGAGCCAAGTAAGGGGCCGGCGATATGTAGAGGGAGAGAGAGAGAGAGAGGAGTGGTTTCGAATAAAAACTGAAATTAATTTCAGTTTTAATGAGTTTGGAGGGAAAATATTTTGAAATCAATTTGGATTTCAAACATGGATGAGGGATTTAATATGCAATCAATGGGGACCCATCATAGGGCCGGCGGCATCAAGGAGGAGGGAGGGGATTTGGGAGAATGAGGAGTTTCCAATTAGGTGGTGATGACTTGGAAAGAGAATTTATTGAATCCAATTTGATTTAATTTTAAATTGAATTCAATTATAAAAACTTTCCTAAATTGGATTTCTTAATTTGGCAATAATTTGAAATTTGAAATTCAAATTTCAAATTCAGAGGCTAGCGGAGAGATGTGTGGTGGGCTTATGGCGGGAGGCCGGTGGCAAGGTGGCCGGCCGGTTGTGTGGAAGTGGCCGGCGGCTAGAGCTCCAAGGGGCGGCGACTAAGGGAGGATGGGGTCGGGTTCTCCTGGCCAAGGGTTGAGTGTTGGTTCCTCTTTGTGAGATGTCCCCATCATTCTCCCCGGGTGGGAGAGAACTCGATGTTGACGAATATTTTCGCATCGACTCGACCCCGATCGAGCCCGACAAAGCTCGATCGCGCTCGATTAAATAAATCGATCATCGTCAAGGCAAAATTAATCTGAATTAAGCCTCAATTTAATTAAATTAAACCCAATTTAATTTAATTAAAATCAAATCAAATCAATTCAAACCCAATTCGACGTGATTCGACACCGATTCGAGTTCAATTTTATGGAATTAAATTGATTGAACCCAATCGGACCCAAACCGACTCAAATTGGTTCGGGTCGAGTCCAATTCGGACTCAATTTCATCCCTAATTTGTCAATTTGGGCTAAATTTGATTCTTAAATAAGAATTGAGATCAATGGCTCAGATTTCATCTTGATTTCTGCCCTAAATCCTTCGGTTCACACACGAGAGGCCGGATTGGTTCACTTGGGCAGCATTTTTTTGGCTGGACGTGCTCCTCTAAGGGCACGAAAGGAGAAAGGGGGAGCAGTCGGCTCCCTCGTTTTGGTTCCGTCCCAGACAGAGCACGGGAGAGAGTGAGAGGGCATTCCGCCCCTTTGCATGCGTCTCCAGGCACGGAAGAAGGAAAGGCGAGAGAGCCTTTCGGCTCTCTGTTTTGGCGTCGATCCCAGGCGAAACGAGAGGAGGAGTGGGAAAGGGTGCGGCTCTTGCTTTCTTGCGATTCCTGCATCCGTCCAGGTGAGAGGAAGAGGCCGACTAGCGGCTTCTTGCGTGCGACCTAGCCAAGAACTGCTGTCTTCTTCTTCTCTTGGTTGAAAATGAGTTCCCTCTCGCTGCCATTGCTCTCTCCCTTCAATTGGAAAGAAGAAATCCCCTCTTGCTGCTGTTGGTGAGCTTCTCCTCCATAGTCTAGGGCAAAGGCATGCTGAAATCAGCCATTGCTGCAGCCAAGAGAAGGTAGGAAGCCTCTACTTCCTTCCAAATCATCTCCGGCAACCTCAAAACAGTGCAAACTACTGTTTGGGGCGTTCTTGGACAGCAAACTGCTGTCCGGAGCTGTTTGGACAGCAAATCCACCATCCGGAAAGGCTTGGACAGCAGCGGCGACGTTGGGAAAAGCTTGGACAGCAGCTACGTAACTTTTGAGAGCCTTCCAAACAGTGAAAACTGCTGTCCGGAGCAGTTTGAACAGCAAATCCACCCTTGGGAACGGCTTGGACAGCAGCGACTCCATCCGGAAATGCTTGGACAGAAGTCTTCTCCCTTGGGAAAGTCTTGGACAGCAGTTTGGAGCTTTCAAATGAGCTTGGACAGCAATTTGGAGCTTTCAAAGGAGCTTGGACAGCGTTTGGAGCTTGGATTGGAGCGCTAGGACAACCCGGGTGAGGTAAAACACTAAAACTTAGTGAAACCTAGGGTCCCCCAAGGCCAATTGTTATGTGGTTGACGCCCCCAAGCCCTAGGTCCTTTAGAAACTTAAATTTATGCTTCCCTGAAATCCTATGATCGCTGTCCTCTTTGTAAACTTGGGAAAATCCGGTGATTTTTGCCAAGTTGCTCTCATATGAGAGCCAAAATGGAATGGTTATGTGCGTAGGGTTGTTGGATTGGTATCCAACACTTTCCAAATGCATGTGATATCACTCATATTGTGCCCAATCCATCACCCACAATCATGCCCTAGGGTAGACGCTATCATTTGACCTCAAAGTCGATGATGCATAGGTTTGGATTGTAACTAGTTGCATGCATTTCTCATTTAGATGCATTGTCATAAAAAAAATAGACACCCAAATCTAGGAGAACTTTTGCATGCATAATATTAGTTACCTCTAGAGTTTTGTTTAATACATGTGTTGAGTTTAATTGATTTGGGCTTCCTAGTCGTTGTGAGGCATAGACTTTCAAATGTCTATGTAACAAATCTCACAACATAAAGAGTTAATTAAGCTTATATCTTGTACCATACAAAACTTAGAGTATGTAGTAGCAATCTTGAAACTTATCTATAAATTGCGTGCACCCTTCTTTCAAGTACGAGTCATGGCAAAAGTGACTTACGAGTTGCGAGAAGTGCGCATGTGGTGAAGTTTGTGAGCTTCAATAAGGTTTTGTGAGTGCTTGAAGATGAATTTAGTCAACTATTGGAAACATCAAATCATTGTGGGGTCTCCCATAGACTTTCCAAAGTCTATGTTGTAGATCTCACAAAGTATGTTGTTGATTAAGTTCATGTACAACATTGTGCAAAATCAAATACTTGATTGCTTTCAATTATTAAATTTCCTAATCTAGAGAATCAACTACACATGCATGCATTCTAGGTTCTTCTTAGAACATACCAAATTGATCTTAAATCTCCTAGAAGTCATAGGGATCGAGCTCTCCTATCCAAGTTTCTAAATCATGCCAAAATTGGTTTAGAAACGTCTCCTAAGACATTAGGAAATCATTCTTCCCTCTCCTAATTGAGTCCAAAACACTCTAAAAGACATAGGGAAATTCCTTTCAAGCATGCATCTCCTCTTTCCATGGATCCAAAACATTCATGGAGGAATGGAGAATCTTCTTTCATGCATAATGCTTGGAGCATTCTCAAAGCTCCAAGTTTTAGATTGCATGAATCATTGGCAACTTGGAACCAACTTCCAAGATCTTTCATCTCTTGTTGGAACATAAACCAACAAGGATCCCTTTCATGTGTGATATGTTGGAGCACCCTCAAAGCTCTAAATCATTCTATCACATGAATCTTTAGAGTCTTAGGACCAAATCCTAAGCCCAAACCTTTATTTGTTGAGACAAAATCAACAATCCCCCTCTTTCATACATGATTATTTGGGACCTTTCAAGTCCCCAAAGTTGAGCAAATGATAATCTTCCTTTGAGTACCAAATGATCAAAGAGACTTCACCATTTAGTTAGCCTAAATCAAGTAAGTGGTCCTCCCTAACCTCTAACTTATAATTCATAAGTTGTATTTCATTTCTCCTTTCCTACAACTCAAAAGTTGTAGGAAACTATCTCATTCTCTAAGGACACCAAATCATGAGAATGTACGTGCCCTCTTTGAACACCAAATGTTCATGGGGTTGTAGCTTCCAAGTTTCATCCCTTCTCCTCCATCCCTCCAATCCAAATTGGAGTGAATTCCTCTCTTTGGACAACAAATGTTGAAAGAACATTCATTGATTTGCAACCTCTAAAGTTGCATTTTTTTCCTCTTTCCTACAAGTCAAGATTGTAGGAGAGTACCCAAATCCATCTTAATGCTTCCAAATCCTAGTTGGGAGGATGAATTCCCCTTTGAACACCAAATGTTCAAGGGTATTCATGATTTGCAACCTCTAAGTTGCATTTCCCTTTTCCTTTCCTACAAGCTAAGATTGTAGGAAAGTATCTAAACCCATTTTCGTGCTCTCAAACCCAAGTTGGGAGAATGAATTCCTCTCTTTGGACACCCGAAAGTCTAAGGAATCTTTGATGTGTGGCTCAAATCTACATATCAATCTTCTTTATTTCCTTAGTCCAAATTAAGCAAATGAAACCCAACTCCTTGAATACAACAATTTAAGGAGACATCTTTTTGATTTGTAGCCTCAAAGCTACTAATCTCTATCACTTTTATAGGTTCTAAAAGCCTTAAATGATGTAATACCTTAGCCCAAAAGCTATAGGTTCTCTCTCCTTCAACTCTAAAGTTGTAGGAGACCTCCCCTTCCTTTAGCTCCAAAAGCTAGAGGGAGTTCCCCTACATTCAGCCCAAAAGCTAAATGTTGGATTCCTTTCTCCCCTTAAGCTCCAAAAGCTAAGGTGATTTGTCCAACATGTAGCCCAAAAGTTACATGTTGGACACCTTTCTTTGACCCAAAATCTATGTAACCTCCTCCACTCAACCCAAATTGAGTGATCTTTCCTATGACATTTAAAATGCTAAATATTTAGATGTCCCTTAGGAATTATCCAATCCATTGAAGATCATCCTACCCTATTGGATGAATTTCATCAAGTCCTAAGTGAAACCCCTTAGGCATGTCTATTTTATCCTATTAGATAGACACTCTCTCTTATCCAAACCTTAAGAGAACTCCAAAAACACTTAAAAATTACTTAGGTTCCTTTTTGATACAATGATCAATCGTTTCCCCCAAAAGGTGGAATGCCTACATTATTGTATCTTAGGATTCATAAGTAACAGGGTTGCCCAAAAACAAGCATGTGGTTACTTTATGGGTTCTTCATAACCCTCCTAAATATGAAACACTTAAAACTCAAATAAAATCTTTAAGTCACAAACAACTTAAAGTGAACCACCCTTGGATAAAGATTAAACATCTTCATTCCAAAATAAAACCAAACACCCTTAGTGTGACATGCTACACAAGCCTCACATACTTAGGTGCACAGCCCCTTAGGCATGCTCATAAATAATAAAATGCTTGCATGACAGGTACTGCTTAAACCCCCCCCAAAAGATGTGGCCAATAGGGTAGAAGCATGTGTTTGGCACTCTAAGTGCTAAACAAAATTTCGAATGTAATGCTTTATTATATGAACTGCTTCTAACTCTATTTTGCAGGTTTGAGTCTTTTTCTTTTCAAATATGTATTTGATAGAATTAGGATGTGTAATCAAACTTGTGGGGGTCTGGATCAAAAGGAGGTGAACCAAACGGATGTACCTGCGGAAGGTGAGGCCTGAGGTTCAGTTGGAAAGATAAAGTTTCAAGACCCCACAAGTAGAGTCTGTATTAATTTGACTGGGTTGTATAATGTCAGGCAACTCAGCTGCCAAATCTGGTTGTAATAATGTGGACTCTATTTACATTCATTGTATTTGATATAAATAAAAGCATGTGTTGTTTGTTTACTTAGTGTGCAATAGAACAACATGTTTTTCTTAGGTTTCTTCTCTTGTTTATTTAGGTGTGGCCTGGACTCTACTACGTTAGGCTCTTAGGATAAAAAATAAGTTTTCTACCCTCTTAACATGTAAGCAATCTAAAAATAAAATCAAATTAGGCTTCATGTCTTTCAAGTAAGAAAAATTGCATGGCTCCCTTCAAGGAGCCAAGTTTTCTAAAAAATTAAAACAATCATGCATAGCCCAAATGTGTTACATATAGAAAGCCCTCACTTAAGGATTAGATAACAAAAGTCTTTTTCTTGATGAGTCAGCATATGCATACCTACATGCTTAGGCATCTTGGCCTCAAAGCCAAGCTATAAGCCCTACCTTCTAAATAAAAACAACCCTACCACTCTACATTTGCATTGAGACCGAATAACATGGTTTTAAAAGCGATTAGGGGGAGTTTAGCTGGTAGTCCCTTCCAGGCGAGACAATAAATCCAGAGGTCAGGCGGGTTATGCCTCTTGTGAGGTGTAGCTTGTAAGTCCCTCTTTGCACTCGTTAGATCTAGGTTCGAGGCACTACCTGTCGATAGTTCTCACCTTAGTCTTAGGGTCCGAGGCATGGGTTGATTCCAAATCACCCTATAAGCCCTCATCCTTCGGGCAATTCCTACAACATGTGTTGTTGGAATGTAAGCCCCAATCTTCTAATAAAAATATCAACTTAAACTAAAATTAGGTTATTAAAATGTAAAGCCCAACATAGGATAGTTTGGGCACCTCTGAGTTTCATCTCAGAATCAAGTGCCCCTACTTCACCTCCTTTTGGCTTTCATTCACAAAATCTAATCCTTAGTTGATCAATTCTTCTTTGAAATTCCTAAAGGCCAAATCTTTTTGCTAAGACTTTCATGGATTTTAAAATAAAAACAAACTTTAGCCAATATTTAAATGACTTCAAAATGAAGAAAACTACTAGTTTAATAAAAAGTTTTCTCAAATCAAATTTAGGATGTAATTAACCATAGGGGCTTGCCCTTATGGGATGTCTGTACCCCAGAAATAAATAAACCCCACTCGACCAAACATTAAGTGGGGGAATCTCTGTTAAATTGTAAATTTTGTTATTGAGTTCATAAGGAAATGATATCTTTATCCTTCGGGGTAATATATCATGTTCTTATGCCGTGCTTGATAATAAAATATGCAATCCATTTGAGGATACAAAATTTCTCCAACAGATTTTCTGGCGACTCTGATGGGGAGGATGTCTCTTTTCATATAAACTAGTGGTTTTCAATTAGTCATTTCAAATATTGGCTAAAGAGCATTTGCAAAATCAAATTTGTATTGTATGCCTCTCCCATCTTCAAATGTTGGGTTGAGTGATGTCAATACTAGCAAATGCAAATCAAGATGAATTTTTTCAAATCATTTTCAAATTGAGAAAGATGAACTTTGGTTTTCCAATTCAATCATTTTCAAACAAAAAAATCTCACATTTTCAAATATCCAATTCCAAAATCTCCTCTCTTCACCATACTTGTTGTGGTTGTATGAAATCTACAACCAAACAATGTCAAATGGTGTGGGATTCCAATTCAAACAAATTCACCCATCATCCATTAAATCCAAGTCACAGTTGTGGGTGGTCAGTGATTCAAGTCAGTGGTCAGAAAACCCAGCAAAAAGTGCAGTGATTTGTTGATGGTATGATAATTGGATTCAAGGAGGTACAACAGAAAAGTTGATACAGCAAATTCTGATTTTCAGGAAAATTCTAAAGTTTGGGATTTCAACAAAGCTGAGATGGAAGACAAATTGGTTTTCAAATTTTGTAACCACCTACAGTTATCTTTTGATCAATCTCAATTTGCTCCAGGAGATCTGATAAAATTTGGACAAGGTTTTGAGGGTGTGGAGGTCCTTTTTCAAGGCCCAACCTCTTCTGAAGTGGAAGTATTGAAAAGTCAACACCCATCTGAGAGGGTCCTTGAAATTAGCTTACCTGTTAGGGAGAGGTCACCTCCTCAAAACAGTAGGAAGAGGGTGGCTGAGGTCTCTCTAAATGCCTTAGCCTCTCAACCTTCTGTATTTGGTAGGTTGACCTTCCCTAAGGTTCAAAAGTCTAGTGAAAGACAAAGCACCTTGACTCCAGTTTTTCCTGAGGAGATGGCAATTGATTGACAGTGTGAGACAGTTCAGTCTTTAGCAGTTGTCCCAAGCCACTCAGAGTCTGAGAAACGATTTCAGTCCAGTCAATATGAAGAAGGGACTAGTTTCACCTATATTCTGACCAAGTCTCAAAGAAGAAATAAAAACAAAAGACTTAGAAAGAGGTTGGAAAAGGAGGAGCAAGCTGAGTTAGAGGCTGAGATGATGAAGCTCTCTCCTCTTGCTGAGGGTAGTGAATTTCACCCTCTTTCTGTGTTTAGGAGTGAAGAAGATGTTGAGAAAATGGTCGCATCACCTCCAAGACCTTTAACTAAAATTCCCAAAAGCACATCCGAGGAAAGGGTAAAGCAGTGGGAGAATGACATAAAAAATGTTTTCCAAAGAGTAGCTGACAAAATCCGCTCAACAAAAGAGAAGGTAATTAAAGCTATGAAGAATGTGATTTGCAAACGTGTTGATACAATCCTTAGGGAGAACAAAGATCCTAAGGTAGCAAATTGATTGTTCAGCCATCACAGAAAGAGATGCAACAGTTTGCCCGACAGCCAGCTATGTCAGCATTGGTTGATGGTTATGATTTTAAACCTCGCCAGAAAAGAGCAGTCAGTGAGCAGATAGTTCTAGTTGACAGTTCAACAATTCCACCTAAGATCTATGGCAGACCAAAGGCTGATTACCTTGATCGCCAAGTGGTCCCTTGGTCTTCTTTGTCAGTTTCTAGTAAATCTGATGTACTTACTAGGTTTAGGAGGTCTCCCAAAGAAAACAAACCTCCTACTCCTTATGATGAGCCACACTCTGGGGGGCACATTCAGACTCCACCTTTAGATGAGGTAAATTTGGGACACCAAAAATCCCATGCCTCCTCATCTTGGGTGAAGGAAGAATGGAGACCCAAGGTGGTGGCTCCATCTGTGATACATTCCCCTCCTAGTTGTGTTGATTCCAAAGATAAAGGGAAAGCACTCATGGAAATTAACAGTTACGAAGAATACTATCCTTCTCCTGTCAATCCCTCAACAGGTAAAACTGTTGAACAAATGATTGAATATTTGAAAGAAAGTCTCAAGAAAATTGACGAGGATGAAAAGAGGGAAAAGGAGGAAGAGAATTACAAAAAGTTGATTGAGAATTTCAACCCTGATGAGGATGATCTCTTAGATGAGGAGGATATCTTATTTTTTCACTATGACATAGGAGGATCCTCTCACTCAGAAGACCCTCATGCAAATGAGTTGTTAGAAGTGGAGGAAGGGAGTCAAAATCCTTAAATTTGTGCTCTACAAAAGCTTAGAAAAAAAAAAGATGTCTAAGAAGTTTGATGAAATGACATCCACCATGATAACTCTTACTAAGTTTTGTGGCCCCAAAAGGTCCTAAACACAACAGTTGAGCCTTCTACCAGTACAAAGAAAGAAGAATCAATAAGTGCAGCTTCTCTGCCTTTAGTAGTGTGTGGTCATAAAGAACAACACTAGTGATTTGCTTACAGTTGTAAATGGTTGGCAGTTATCTTTGTCTAAATCTTCCCTAAACATTGTAAACAAAGTACCCAAAATCCTGTTGGAGTTTCCAAAAAGAACTCAAATGCCCACAAAAAAGGCCTCTTTTGATGTTCCTTTAAATAACTCAATGGGTGGAAAGGGTCTTTCAACCTTGAAACTTCATGAAAGAGAGTTTCAATTGTGAAGGGGAAAAAAAAAAAGAGAATCAATCTCCCTAAATCAAATGGGTTATCCTTCTAAGTGGCAAGGGAAATACCCCAAGCCAATCTCTCTTTCTAATTTCATGTATGTTCCAAAGGGTGTTAATGAAATAAACAATCCTTCTGCGTACGTGCGATCTGTCCGTTCTGAATCGAATAATGAACAAACTACAAGTGAATCTTTTCAATTCTCTGAATCAAGTGAATCAAATTTTGGTGATGATCTACCCATGCACAAAATGCAGGGAGCAGAGATTGTCATTGAGCTTGAGTCATTTGACTTAGAAACAAATCAAGTGAAAGAAGAATCAAATTTTGAAGTTTTAGTTGATGTAACCTTAATTTTTGAGCCTGAACAAATAACAGGGATAAATCTCAGAAGTGGTCATGTTGTATCATATCCAGTGGCATCAAACAAGAGAAATGAAAAGAACCTATCAATCAAAATGAGGGTGTGGTTCCACCAACACTTGCTCCACAAATGCAAGTGAGTGGTGGACCACCAAAAGTGGATTAAAATATATTAGCTCACCTTAGGAAACTCCTTGCGAGGTTGAGTATATGTGATCCACTCGTACTTTCTCCTGAGATACGAGAGGCTTTGATCAAGGCTCTTCTTGATCCTCAAGTTTGTTTGGCTCAACCCGCAGAGTGTTTCTTTGTGGAGGCTTTATACTTCAATGAATACCTAGAGTAACATTTTCGGATGAGTAGAGTGCTTGTTGATCCAGGTGCATGGGTCAACACAATTAATCCAAGAACTTTGGCCCGCCTCGATGTTGACACGCAGAAATTAAATTCTGACAAAATGATGTTGCGTGGCTTCAATGAAAAAGGGGACAAAGTGCATTAGGCTCAATTACTCTTTCACTTTTGAAGGGAGTTCTAAAACCATTTAGTGTATATGAAGATGTTTCTTGTTATGTTCTAAATAGGCTATCAGTATTTTCAGACCTGTGCTACCAACTAAAGATCAAACGAAAATCAATACACTAAAGACAAAGTCTCCATCAACTGTCCAAGACTACCCTCAAGAAGAAGAACTTGAGGAAAAGATTAAATGGAAACTTACCCCTCCTTCAACACAACGAGGAGGTAGGATGACACAATGAGTTCATGATACAGTTCATGACAAAAGTTAAGAAGAGTGAAAGGTAAGGGGCACCAAAGCCCTATCTCCACCACGTGTTCCAAGAAGGCCCGTCACCCATGTAAACTCAGAGTCCAATTCAAAGGCTGAGCCAAATTTGATGGATAGTTTGACAAAGCAAGAAAGAAGCTTCAACAAATCAAAGATGCAGTTTCAAGAATGAATAGACACTGAAAAGCCTATTTGGAACCATGTGATGAAGATAACTCTCAAACAAAGAGGAGGTGTCTAATCTCACTAAAAAAAAGAAGAAATTTGAATGAATATGTAGAAGTATTAACTTCATTGTAAAAAAAAAGTACAGTGGAAGAGTTGAATGTTTGCATTACACTAAAAAAAAAATGTAGGGAAGGAGTATGTCTTTCATAACATACCCTCTTAAAGTCCAAAAGTGAGTGTAAACTTGACAACTTTCCATAAAAGAAATGGTAGAACTCCCACTTGTGTTGAAAACCTGATCAAAAGAGGTTTAACTCCTTCTATGTTGTCCAAGGGCGAAGCTTAACACCTTGAAAATATATGAAATTTTAAATACAAGTTGAAGAAAAATAGATACGGTGTTGGCTTTGGTACCATCAGACCAATAGATGATGATAATTTTTGTTTAGTTATTACCAACAATCTGGATGTTGATATGATCTTTACAAAGACCTACAACGCTGTTGGGAGGTCATGTTTAGAGTCTAGCAACGGTCTGGATTACCTTCAAACTAAGGATGCACCCCTTGAGTTTGAAGAAAGAAATCAAATCAACAATTGATGAACTGAAAGAAATCAATTTGTGTACTTAACAAAATCCACGCCCCACTTTTATAAGTGCATTGCTAAATGAAAATGATGCCAATGGTATGGTACAACTCCTGACAGAGTTTAAGGACTATTTTGCTTAGAGTTATGATGAAATGTCATGTTTAAATCCAAATATATCAGTCCATAAACTTGTTATTCAACTAAACATTGTTCCAATCAAATAGCTCCTCGAAGGATGCGTTTGAACATTGAACAACAAGTGATTAAAACAAAAATTAACTGAGGCTGGTTCTACTCAAGAGGAAAAATACCCCTCTTGGTTGGCTAGCATTGTACTTGTCAAGAAAAGAACTGACAGATTCGCGTATGCGTTGATTTTAAAGACTTGAACGAAGCATGTTTACCTATCCCTGAACTCATGATTGACATTGCTTCTTCTCATGATCTCTTTTCCTTTATGAATGGGTCCTCGGGGTACAACCAAATCAAAATGGCCCCGGAGGACGAGCAGTATACTGCTTTTAGAACACCCATTGGAATATACTGTTTTAAGGTCATGTCTTTTTGGCCTTAAGAATGTTGGTATGACCTACCAGCTTGCAATGACCAGAATATTCAGTGTGCTCCTTCATAACAAAATTGAATGCTACATTGATGATCTCGTGGTCAAAAAAAAAAAAAAAAAAAAAAGAGAGGATGACCTGTTTGATTTAAGGGTTATGTTCGAATGGCTTTGTCGGTATGACCTCAAGATGAATCCTTTGAAGTGCACTTTTGGGGTGACTTCAGAAATTGTCTTGGGTTTGTTATTCGACACCATGGAATTGAAGTTATCCCTACTAAAATCAAAGTGATATTAGAAATGAAACCTCCTATAAGTCTTACTCAACTAAGATCTTTCCTAGCTAGGTTGGCATATCTAAGACGCTTATTCAATTTGTTCGGTAGATTGCAGCCCTTTTCAAAGGACTCAAAATTCTACTTGGATGATAGCCACCAAAGGCTTTCGATAGTATAAAACGCTATCTCATGTTCCCGTCAGTTCTAGCCGCTCCTTTTCTAAGGAGGTCGTTAGTTCTCTTTACTACAATGTCAAGTGAATCTCTTGAAGCTCTGTTGGCCCAAACCCAACAATGAAAGAAAAGAAAAAATGCTATGTGCTACTCAAGCAAAGTTCCAAGCAGAAATGTTCTTCCGATCCGGTTGTGGACTGGGTCCGGATTACCAAAACCTTGGTCTAAGATTTCAAATCTTTCATTTTTCCCCCAAAAGGGAAGAAAATTCATCTTTCCCCCAAAAGGAAAGAAAATCCAAATTTTCTCTAAAAAGAAAGTCAAGTTCATCTTTCTCCAAGTGAAAGTTCATATCTTTCTTTCCCCAAAAGGAATGTTCAAATTTATCTTTCACCAAATGAAAGTCAAATTCAAATCTTAGTGCCAAATGCTAAGTGTAGATTCCCCAAATAGGAGTCTTCTTATCAATTTTTGAGTCTAGATAGAATTCAAACCTTCTAAGGTCTCTCCTAGATCATTCCTTTAGATCTTGTTCTACCCAAATTGAACGCCATAGATCTATCCAAATTTAGACTTTTAGTGATTGCCAAAATACCCTTTAGTCTTCTCAAATGTTAAGATTGATCTAGCCAAAATAGGTAATCTTACACCAAATACCTTTTAAGGTCTAAGTAGTAGTTAAAATACTCTTAGCCTTAGCCCTTTAGAGTTTTATCTTACCAAATAAGATGAACTCTACCTCTACTTGGTTGCCAAAATACCTCTTAGAGTTTTTCAAATAGGTGCCAAATGCCTTTTGACTTTTAGGAAACAACAAATGTTCCTAACCCTTCTCAAGTGATAGTGAAAATATCTTTGAGAACCCCTTAGGTGGTAGCCAAGATACCCCTAACTTTTAGGAGATAGTAAGATATCCCTAAGACCTTCTTAGAGACTCCAAATGTCTCTAATCTTTTCTCAAGTGATAGCCAAAACATCCTTGAGAGCCTTGTAGGTGGTGTCCAAAATGCCCCTAACCTTTAGGAGATAGCAAAATATCCCTAAGACCTCTTTAGAGACACCAAATGCCTCTAATTTCTTTTCAAGTGATAGCCAAATATCCTTGAAAACCTTGTAGGTGGTGGTCAAATACCCCTAGCCTTTAGGTGATAGTAAGATATCCCTAAGTTCTTTTAGAAGTTATCAAATTTCTTCTAACAAAATCAAATTCTCTCTAAAGGTACCAAATATCTTTAGAAATCACTTTTAGAAGTTGTCAAATACTTCTAATTGATCCAAAATCTTTCTAGAGATACCAAACATCTCTAGGAGCCTCTTAGGAGTTATCTAAATACTTCTAACCAAGTTAAATCGTTTCTAGAGATGCCAAATGTCTATAGAATTCTTCTTAGAAGTTACCAAAATACTTCTATTCCTATCAAATTCTCTTTAAGGATATCAAATGTCTTTAGAGATCTCTTTAGAAGTTGTCAAAATACTTCTAAACTCTCTTTCAAGAGTAATCTAAACTTTCTTTAAGGTGATAGATATAAATCTCCTTATCTTTGTAGATCTTGCCTAAATGTAAGTTTAGGCTTTCATAGATCTCTCTTTCTCTTTCAAATCATACTCTATTTGATTTGGAAGATCTCGTTTGATCATTATTTTGTCAACGCCAATATGTGTGGCGTACTTCTTTTCGTTCACCACACATATTGGGGGTCCTTTTGTTGATGAATATTTTCCCATCGACTCGACCCCGATCGAGCCCGACAAAGCTCGATCGCGCTCGATCAAATAAATCGATCATCGTCGAGGCAAAATTAATCTGAATTAAGCCTCAATTTAATTAAATTAAACCCAATTTAATTTAATTAAAATCAAATCAAATCAATTCAAATCCCGTCGAGCGTCGTCGAACCCAATTCGACGTGATTCGACACCGATTCAAGTTCAATTTTATGGAATTAAATTGATTGAACCCGATCGGACCCAAACCAACCCAAATTGGTTCGAGTCGAGTCAAATTCGGACTCAATTTCAGCCCTAATTTGTCAATTTGGGCTAAATTTGATTCGCAAATCAGAAATTGACATCAATGGCTCAGATTTCATCTTGATTTCTGCCCTAAATCCTTCGGTTCACACACGAGAGGCCGGATTGGTTCACTTGGGCAGCATTTTTTTGGCTGGACGTGCTCCTCTAAGGGCACGAATGGAGAAAGGGGGAGCAGTCGGCTCCCCCGTTTTGGTTCCGTCCCAGATAGAGCACGGGAGAGAGTGAGAGGGCATTCCGCCCTTTGCGTGCGTCTCCAGGCGCGGAAGAAGGAAAGGAGAGAGAGCCTTTCGGCTCTCTGTTTTGGCGTCGATCCCAGGCGAAATGAGAGGAGTGGGAAAGGGAGATGCTCTTGCTTGCTTGCGATTCCTGCATCCGTCCAGGCGAGAGGAAGAGGCCGACTAGTGGCTTCTTGCGTGCGACCTAGCCAAGAACTGCTGTCTTCTTCTTCTCTTGGCTGAAAATGAGTTCCCTCTCGCTGCCATTGCTCTCTCCCTTCAATTGGAAAGAAGAAATCCCCTCTTGCTGCTGTTGGTGAGCTTCTCCTCCATAGTCTAGGGCAGAGGCATGCTGAAATCAGCCCTTGCTGCAGCCAAGAGAAGGTAGGAAGCCTCTACTTCCTTCCAAATCATCTCCGGCAACCTCAAAACAGTGCAAACTGCTGTTTGGGGCGTTCTTGGACAGCAAACTGCTGTCCGGAGCTGTTTGGACAGCAAATCCACCATCCGGAAAGGCTTGGACAGCAGCGGCGACGTTGGGAAAAGCTTGGACAGCAGCTACGCAACTTCCGAGAGCCTTCCAAACAGTGAAAACTGCTGTCCGGAGCAGTTTGGACAGCAAATCCACCCTTGGGAACGGCTTGGACAGCAGCGACTCCATCCGGAAACGCTTGGACAGAAGTCTTCTCCCTTGGGAAAGTCTTGGACAGCAGTTTGGAGCTTTCAAATGGGCTTGGACAGCAGTTTGGAGCTTTCAAAGGAGCTTGGACAGCGTTTGGAGCTTGGATTGGAGCGCTAGGACAACCCGGGTGAGGTAAAACACTAAAACTTAGTGAAACCTAGGGTCCCCCAAGGCCAATTGTTATGTGGTTGACACCCCCAAGCCCTAGGTCCTTTAAAAACTTAAATTTATGCTTCCCCGAAATCCTATGATCGCTGTCCTCTTTGTAAACTTGGGAAAATCCGGTGATTTTTGCCAAGTTGCTCTCATATGAGAGCCAAAAGGGAATGGTGATGTGCGTAGGGTTGTTGGATTGGTATCCAACACTATCCAAATGCATGTGATATCACTCATATTGTGCCCAATCCATCACCCACAATCATGCCCTAGGGTAGACGCTATCATTTGACATCAAAGTCAATGATGATGCATAGATTTGGATTGTAACTAGTTGCATGCATTTCTCATTTAGATGCATTGTCATAAAAAAAAATAGACACCCAAATCTAGGAGAACTTTTGCATGCATAATATTAGTTACCTCTAGAGTTTTGTTTAATACATGTGTTGAGTTTAATTGATTTGGGCTTCCTAGTCGTTGTGAGGCATAGACTTTCAAATGTCTATGTAACAAATCTCACAACATAAGAGTTAATTAAGCTTATATCTTGTACCATACAAAACTTAGAGCATGTAGTAGCAATCTTGAAACTCATCTATAAATTGCGTGCACCCTTCTTTCAAGTACGAGTCATGGAAAAAGTGACTTACGAGTTGCGAGAAGTGTGCATGTGGTGAAGTTTGTGAGCTCCAATAAGGTTTTGTGAGTGCTTGAAGATGAATTTAGTCAACTATTGGAAACATCAAATCATTGTGGGGTCTCCCATAGACTTTCCAAAGTCTATGTTGTAGATCTCACAAAGTATGTTGTTGATTAAGTTCATGTACAACATTGTGCAAAATCAAATACTTGATTGCTTTCAATTATTAAATTTCCTAATCTAGAGAATCAACTACACATGCATGCATTCTAGGTTCTTCTTAGAACATACCAAATTGATCTTAAATCTCCTAGAAGTCATAGGGATCGAGCTCTCCTATCCAAGTTTCTAAATCATGCCAAAATTGGTTTAGAAACGTCTCCTAAGACATTAGGAAATCATTCTTCCCTCTCCTAATTGAGTCCAAAACACTCTAAAAGACATAGGGAAATTTCTTTCAAGCATGCATCTCCTCTTTCCATGGATCCAAAACATTCATGGAGGAATGGAGAATCTTCTTTCATGCATAATGCTTGGAGCATTCTCAAAGCTCCAAGTTTTAGATTGCATGAATCATTGGCAACTTGGAACTAACTTCCAAGATCTTTCATCTCTTGTTGGAACATAAACCAACAAGGATCCCTTTCATGTGTGATATGTTGGAGCACCCTCAAAGCTCTAAATCATTCTATCACATGAATCTTTAGAGTCTTAGGATCAAATCCTAAGCCCAAACCTTTATTTGTTGAGACAAAATCAACAATCCCCCTCTTTCATACATGATTATTTGGGACCTTTCAAGTCTCCAAACATGTCATTACATGAATTATTTGGAGCAAATCCTAAGCTATCTCTTTCATTTGTTGAGTCACAAAATCAACAAATGAGCTTCTAACTCCATTCACTTGACTTCAACTAAGTGAATGATCCTACCTCTTTGAATACCAAATATTCAAAGAACATCATTGAAATTTTGTAACTCTCAAGTTACATCTTCTTCATTCAACCCCAAAGTTGTGGAAAATTTATCAAATCATTTATTTCTTGGAACACAAACCAATGAGTAATCCTCTAAACTTAGGACTCAAATCCTAGTCTTCCTCATTTGCTTAGCCCAAAGTTGAGCAAATGATAATCTTCCTTTGAGTACCAAATGATCAAAGAGACTTCACCATTTACTTAGCCTAAATCAAGTAAGTGGTCCTCCCTAACCTCTAACTTACAATTCATAAGTTGTATTTCATTTCTCCTTTCCTACAACTCAAAAATTGTAGGAAGCTATCTCATTCCTAAGGACACCAAATCATGAGAATGTGCGTGCCCTCTTTGAACACCAAATGTTCAAAGAATGTTCATGGGGTTGTAGCTTCCAAGTTGCATCCCTTCTCCTCCATCCCTCCAATCCAAATTGGAGGAGTGAATTCCCCTCTTTGGACAACAAATGTTCAAAAAACATTCATTGATTTGCAACCTCTAAAGTTGCATTTTTTTCCTCTTTCCTACAAGTCAAGATTGTAGGAGAGTACCCAAATCCATCTTAATGCTTCCAAATCCTAGTTGGGAGGATGAATTCTCCTTTGAACACCAAATATTCAAGGGCATTCATGATTTGCAACCTCTAAGTTGCATTTCCCTTTTCCTTTCCTACAAGCTAAGATTGTAGGAAAGTATCTAAACCCATTTTCATGCTCTCAAACCCAAGTTGGGAGAATGAATTCCTCTCTTTGGACACCCGAAAGTCCAAGGAATCTTTGATGTGTGGCTCAAATCTACATATCAATCTTCTTATTTACTTCCCCTCCCTTTAGCTCCAAAAGCTAGAGGGAGTTCCCCTACATTCAGCCCAAAAGCTAAATGTTGGATTCCTTTCTCCCCTTAAGCTCCAAAAGCTAAGGATATTTCTCCAACATGTAGCCCAAAAGTTATATGTTGGACACGTTTTTTAGACCCAAAATCTAAGTAACCTCCTCCACTCAACCCAAATTGAGTGATCTTTCCTATGACATTTAAAATGTTAAATATCTAGATGTCCCTTAGGATATATCCAATCCATTGAAGTTCATCCTTCCCTATTGGATGAATTTCATCAAGTCCTAAGTGAAACCCCTTAGGCATGTCTATCTTACCTTATTAGATAGACACTCTTTCTTATCCAAACACTAAGAGAACTCCAAAAACACCTAAAAATTACTTAGGTTCCCTTTTGATACAATGATCAATCGTCTCCCCCAAAAGATGGGATGCATACATTATTGTATCTTAGGATTCATAAGTAACAGGCTTGCCCAAAAGCAAGCATGTGGTTATTTTATAGGTTCTTCATAACCCTCCTAAATATGAAACACTTAAAACTCAATTAAAATCTTTAAGTCACAAACAACTTAAAGTGAACCACCCTTGGATAAAGATTAAACATCTTAATTCCAAAATAAAACCAAACACCCTTAGTGTGACATGCTACACAAGCCTCACACACTTAGGTGCACAGCCCCTTAGGCATGCTAGGATTAGGATTTTTCTTTTATGCGCATGTGTTTGATGATTTGGTGTGATTGCCCTTGGATTGTCTGTATGTGGGCACTTGCCCTTAAGTGGATAGTGTAGAAATATACTTGTTCTTCTTGCAGGTGGTCATATCTAAAATGGGGGGGCGCTCATAAATAATAAAATGTTTGCATGACAGGTACTGCTTAAAACTCCCCAAAGATGTGGCCAATAGGGTAGAAGCATGTGTTTGACATTCTGTGCTAAACAAAATTCTGAATGTAATGCTTTATTATATGAACTGCTTCTAACTCTATTTTGCAGGTTTGATTCTTTTTCTTTTCTAATATGTATTTGATAGAATTAGGATGTGTAATCAAACTTGTGGGGGTCTGGATCAAAAGGAGGTGAACCAAACGGATGTACCTTCGGAAGGTGAGGCCTGAGGTTCAGTTGGAAAGTTAAAGCTTCAAGACCCCACAAGTAGAGTCTGTATTAATTTGACTGGGTTTTATAATGGCAGGCAACTCAACTGCCAAATCTGGTTGTAATAATGTGGACTATTTTTACATTCCTTGCATTTGATATAAATAAGAGCATGTGTTGTTTGTTTACTGGGTGTGCAATAGAACAATATGTTTTTCTTAGATTTCTTCTCTTGTTTATTTGGGTGTGGCCTGGACTCTATTACGTTAGGCTCTTAGGATAAAAAATAAATTTTCTACCCTCTTAACATGTAAGCAATCTAAAAGTAAAATCAAATTAGGCTCCATGTCTTTCAAGTAAGAAAACATGCATGGCTCCCTTCAAGGAGCCAAGTTTTCTAAAAAATTAAAACAATCATGCATAGCCCAAATGTGTTACATATAGAAAGCTCTCACTTAAGGATTAGATAACAAAAGTCTTTTTCTTGATGAGTCAGCATATGCATACCTACATGCTTAGGCATCTTGGCCTCAAAGCCAAGCTATAAGCCCTACCTTCTAAATAAAAATAACCCTACCACTCTACATTTGCATTGAGATCGAATAACATGGTTTTAAAAGCGATTAGGGGGAGTTTAGCTGGTAGTCACTTCCAGGCGGGACAATAAATCTAGAGGTCGGGCAGATTATGCCTCTTGTGAGTGTAGCTTGTAAGTCCCTCTTTGCACTCGTTAGATTTAGGTTCGAGGCACTACATGTTGATAGTCCTCACCTTAGTCTTAGGGTCCGAGGCATGGGTTGATTCCAAATCACCCTATAAGCCCTCATCCTTCGGGCAATTCCTACAACATGTGTTGTTGGAATGTAAGCCCCAATCTTCTTATAAAAATATCAACTTAAACCAAAATTAGGTTGTTAAAATGTAAAGCCCAACATAGGATAGTTTGGGCACCTCTGAGTTTCATCTCAGAATCAAGTGCCCCTACTTCACCTCCTTTTGGCTTTCATTCCCAAAATCTAATCCTTAGTTGATCAATTCTTCCTTGAAATTCCTAAAGGCCAAATCCTTTTGCTAAGACTTTCATGGATTTTAAAATAAAAAACAAACTTTAGTCAACATTTAAATGACTTCAAAATGAAGAAAACTACTAGTTTAATCAAAAGTTTTTTCAAATCAAATTTGGGATGTAATTAATCATAGGGGCTTGCCCCTATGAGATGTTTGTACCCCAGAAATAAATAAACCCCACTCGACCAAACATTGAGTGGGGGAATCTCTGTTAAATTGTAAATTTTGTTATTGTGTCCATAAGAAAATGATATATTTATCCTTCGGGGTAATATATCATGTTCTTATGCTGTGCTTGATAATAAAATATGCAATCTGTTTGAGGATACAAAAATTCTCCAACACTCGACCCCATCGAGTGAGTACTGTGGAAGCTCTCGTATTGCTCTAGAAGGTCTGGATCCAATCTCTGTAGCTTCTCTAGATCAATCCACGTGTCCTCTGTCTCCGATGTTCCTTTCCAATGAACTAGGTACCTTCGGCGTCCTCCTTCCTTTGTGGAGATGATCTCATCATCTAGAATGGTTTCGATCCTCTCCGCAATGGGTAAATGGGGTTAATTGGGGAGTGGGGGAAGGCTGGGGATCTCAACATGTGGGGTCACACAAGGCTCATTGTAAAGTGGATTGTTGGGGTTAAAATCAGGACCCTCGAAGGCTACTAGATCCTCTATATTAAAAGTTGGATTTATGTTAAGACTTTTTGGGAGGTCTAGCACATAAGCATTACTGTTAACCTTTGAAATTATCTTAAAAGGTTCGACGTTTCTCGCATGCAACTTCTTTACGGAACCAGGAAGAAAACGCTCCGTGCGGATCCGTACCATCACAAAAGTCTCAAACTTCGAATTTTTTAAACCTTCTTTTCTTATCAGCAATAATTTTATAATTGTATTACTTTGTTCAATTTTTTTTAATCTCAGTGTGTAACTCATGGAGATGAGATGCAAATGTAAATGCAAACTATGATGTTCTATTCCTAGGACTCATGGGAACTAGATCAATGGGTTGCTTGGGTTGATATCCATACACAATCTCAGCAGGACTTAGGCTAGTGGCTCGGTTGATAGAGTTGTTATAAGCAAATTCTGCGACGGGAAGCTTAGAATCTCAATCCCTAAGGTTTTCTCCTACCAACGTCCTCAAAAGATTTCCTAAACTCTTATTAACAACCTCAGTTTGACCATCGGTCTTGGGGTGAAAAGTTGTAGAAAATTGAAGCTTCGTCCCCATCTTGTGCCATAGAGTCTTCCAAAAGTAACTTGTAAACTTGACATCTATATCGGAAATGATGGTTTTCGGTAGGCCATGAAGTATAACTATTTCATCAAAATAGAGCTTAGCAATCCGTGAAGCATCAAACATTTTGGAACAAGGGAGGAAATTGGCCATTTTAGAAAACCGGTCAATGACCACACAGATAGAATCGTGCTTCTTAGCAGTTTTGGGCAACCCAAGGACGAAATCCATACTCACATCCTGCCAAGGGCAATTGGGTATGGGGAGTGGAGAGTAGAGTCCCGTATTCTGCTTGCGTTGTTTGGCCAATTGGCAGGTATGACATCTCCTTAATGGTTTACTAACGTCGCGCTTAAGGCTGGGCCAGTAGAATTGGTTTTCTAATGTAGCAATAGTCTTGGCTTGACCAAAGTGGCCGGCTAAACCTCTTGCATGTAGTTCCCAGACAAGGTATTCATGAAGGGAGGATTGGGGAATGCAGAGTTGCTGAGCCTTAAACAGGTACCCATCTTCTACGAAGAAATCATCGATTGTACGCTCACGTCCTGAAGTCAAAAGGGAATGGGTATCACTAAAATCAGGGCAATCCTTATAGTTTTCTTTGAGTCGTTCAAATCCGATCACTTCAGTTCTCATTTATTGGGTAATCATTAATCTTCTGCTAAGGGCATCCGCAACTTTATTCTCAGATTCTGCCTTATGTCTAATCGTGTATGTGTACTCTTGTAAGAATTCGACCTAACGACCATGGCGGGCATTGAGTTTCTTCTGCGAATTGATGTATCTCAAGGCTTCATGATCCGAGAATATCACAAATTCTTATGGCAGTAAGTAGTGTCTCCAGTATCTAAGGGACTGAATGACCGCATAGAATTCTTTGTCATAGGTAGAATACCTTTGACGAATGTCATTTAACTTCTCGCTAAAGTATGTCACAGGGTGTCCTTCTTGTGATAAGACTCCTATTCCAATACATGATGTGTCACAAGTTACTTCAAAAACTTTAGAGAAATTGGGGACACGCATAACAGGGGCTTAAACCATTTTCCTCTTAATATCCTCGATAGCCTTAGTGGCGGCTAGCGTCCAATAAAATTCTCCTTTCTTGAGGCAGTCTGTTATGGGTGCTACTATCGTGCTAAAGTTCCTAATAAACCTTCTATAGAAGATGGCCAATCCATGAAAACTCCGAACATTTCTAATATTTTTAGGCTCAGACCACTCATTAATTGCTCTAACCTTTTCAGGGTCGGCTGAAATTCCTTGAGATGATATTATGAACCCGAGAAAAGTAACACTATCTGTGAGAAACACACATTTCTTAGGATTAGCATATAATTGTTCTTTCCTCAAAATCTCACAGACTTGCTTTAGATGTTTTAAATGTTGGTCCACTGAGTTACTATAGATCAATATATCATCAAAGTATACGATGATAAATTTTCCTAGGAAAGGTCGAAGGACTTGGGTCATCATTCGTATGAAGGTGCTAGGAGCGTTACTAAGACCAAATGACATAACCATCCATTCATACAACCCGTCTTTTGTTTTGAAGGCCATTTTCCATTCATCACCAGGGCGGATTCTTATTTGATGGTATCCGCTTTTAAGGTTAATTTTCAAGAATAGAGTTGCCCCAGCCATGTCTAACATGTCGTCTAATCGAGGGATCGAAAAACGATATTTCACCGTAATCTTGTTGATAGTGCGACTATCAACACACATCCTCCAAGAACCGTCCCTTTTAGGAGTTAATAGGGCAGGAACCGCACACGGGATAAGGCTCTCTTTGATAAATCCGCGTTGTAGGAGTTCATCTACTTTCTTCTATAGCTCAGTATGCTCCGTTGGGTTCATTCGGTAGTGAGGGAGGTTTGGTAGGGAAACTCCGGGTACTAAGTCGATGACATGTTGGATGTCCCTAAGGGGTGGAAGTTGGTTGGGTAGCTCCTCGGGGAAGACATCATCAAAGGTTTCAAGAAGAGGCTTAACTTCCTCGGGGATATGTTCCTCTTGATCAACATCCACTTCTCTAGCTACCAGGGCATACATGGGTGATCCTTGGTGAAGCTCAATGTCCACTTCTTTCCCAGTTAAGAAGTGTAAGCCCTTATTAGGTTTAACAGGAGTAGCCTTAACTTCAACCTTGTCGGATTTAGGTTGAGAGAGAAGTAATTTGATTTTCTTTCCATTGTGTTCAAACACGCAAGTGTTTGATCTCCCATAAATATGGACGTCGTTGTCAAACAGCCAAGGGAGACCAAGGATAATTTGGCCAACATCCATTGTCAACACGTCACACCAAATTTTCTCTTGATATCCAATAAATTCGAGTGGGATAAGGCTCCTATCTTTTATCTCCATGGAGGTTGAGTTAATCCAGGCAACCTTATAAGGTTTTGGGACGTGAGGTGTGGCTTTAATGTTCTGTTTTGATATTATCGCTGAAGAGACAGTGTTGATGCAACTCCCACTATCAATAATGACCTTACAGTTCTTATCCCCTATCTTAGTAAAGGTATGGAAAATGGAGGTCCTCCGCCAGTCATCACTTGGTCTAGGTTGGGACAACATACATCTAACGACTTGTAAGGCATTAAATTCATCCTCAGTGAAGAAGTCTTCTTCCTCATCAACATGATGAACTAAATCAGTTTCAGGTTCGTCCTCATCTTCATCAACTTCTTCAATTATGGTGACCTTATAGGGACTAGAACATTGCGATACAATGTGCCCATACCCATGACACCTATAACACTTGGTTCTCGAAGTGGCTTTAGTAGTGTCCTGTTCGGGGGCTTTACCTTTAAAGTCCGGGCGAGGTTCGGCTGAACTAACAGCTGGTCGGTTAGCTATAGAGCCCGTGGGTCGATTCTGTGGTTGGCCGGTGGAAGTTCTATACGAAGTTGGGCGGGAGTCGAACTGCTTAGTGTGGGAATTGGTTCGGGACTCCTCGAGGTCAAGTACTAGGCTGCAAGTTGCTTCTAGCGTGTCTATCCCTCTTGCAAAAAGCTCAGTTCGGAGATCTTCCCTAAGGCCAGCTATAAACATGGATAGGATTTGTGCGGGGGTAGTAGATTCTTCGCCATTGCAACGGATTAAGAAATCGTCGAAGGCGGAGATGTAGTCTTTTACGGGCTTGCTTCCCTGGGTTAGCCTATTCCATTTATCTAGGAGCTTGGGGTAGTAAGAAGAAGGAAGGTATTTTCTCCTAAGCTCTTGTTTCATAGTTCGCCAATCGGTGATGGGATGTTCACCTCGAGCTTCCCGCATGTTTTCCAAATTTGTCCAATATAGGTTGGCTCGACCAATGAGCTTCATCTCGGCGAACCTAACTTTCCTATCTTCCGAAATGTTGTACCATCTGAAATAACTATCCATCTCTTTGATCCAATCTAAGAAGACTTGTGGGTCTAGGGTACCATCGTAGGACGGGGCGTCTATACGGATGTTCTTTAACAACTGAGCGTCGTTATCTCTCCAAGTGGGTTCATTTCCTACGGTATCCTGATTGGGTCTTTGGGTTATGACAGTAGTGATCTCGAGGATGGCCATGATCGATCCGATTATCTGAGTGTTTCGGATTTGCTGCGTAACAGTTCCAAGTTGGTCTACTATGAGGTCTAGAGTCGCTTGAATATGTTCCGGATCCATGGGTGGAAGCTAGGGGTTGCTAGGGGAAGTACCGGGGTGGTGGACAGCACCTAGACACTAAGGTAATATGCTCCTAATGTCACTAAATGATGCTGAAATGTTGAGGACAGCAAACTATCACAAAGACCTAAGTTGTTTAAGTGTTGAGGGAGGGTTAAAAGGTGTGGACAGCAATTTACCACTTGCCTAAACTCACCTAAAGGCCAAATAAAAGTGCTGGAATTTTCTGGACAGCAGGTTTTATAGTTTGGCAAAGCAACCCTAATCAATTAGGGGTGTTGTAGTGACATAGACAGCACTTAATCAATGAATTAGGCTTGCTTACAATGAAAAAATCATACAGATTTTTTCTGGACAGCAAGCAAAACAGAGATTAAACTAAATAGGCAATGGTATGCATGCGACGAATTTCACAAATAGCTAACTAGACTCCTAGGAACTTCTAGCACATGCTACCATGCTCTGATACCAAAATGATGTGATGCAAGCTTGGAGTTACACAAGATTATAAAGAGAATTTACTAGAAGTGTAACCGTTATAAAACTATGTGTCAATTCAAAGTTGGTTACAAGAATTCTCCGTATTCCACTTGCTTAGGCAAAGAGTTGTATGAAGATTAACCAAGACAATTTAATCAAATACAAAAGTGAAGTATTGTTAAAAGCTTATAACAAGAATCCAAAAGTTAATAAATAGTTGTTCACCTTGAGGACCTACTCTCTTTCCTACGAATCTAGGTTGAGCGGAGGAAGATCGTCCATGCTAGAAATGAGGTAACCACTAGTACGGAAGAGCGTAGAAACGTCGTTGTTGGGAAGGTAGTCGGAGGTGGAGGTGGCACGGGAGGTTAACCGTTGATGATCCACTAGTAGTCTGAAAATTGATCATCGATGACGTCCACAAGGGTGAGGAGGATTCGATTCAAGTAATCTTCAATGGTGTCGTCAAAGCCAAACCTAACGTCGAAGAATGGCGATCGAAGGATGTGGATGTCTCTGTAGACGTCGAGTACGAGCCCGTTATCAACTTCGGGATCCGCCATATATAGTTTCCACGTAGGCGAGAGATCATGAAGAAACCCAAGAGAGAAGAGGGGGGGGGGGGGGGGGGGGCTGGTTTGGAGAGGAGAAGGGAGAAGCTAGGTTTCTTGGTAGAAATTATGTTAGGTTGGTGGTGGAGGGGTTTAGATCTAAATCTGAATTTATTCTAAGATTTTAGTAATGTAGGAGAGGAGTAATTTTGAAATTTGAACCCAAAATTGATTGAAATTAATGCCTTAATGGGGGAATAATGGGAGGGAGCCAAGTAAGGGGCTGGCAGTATGGAGAGAGAGAGAGAGAGGAGTGGTTTCGAATAAAAACTGAAATTAATTTCCGTTTTAAGCAGTTTGGAGGGAAAATATTTTGAAATCAATTTGAATTTCAAACATGGATGAGGGATTTAATATGCAATCAATGGGGACCCATCATAGGGTCGGCGGCATCAAGGAGGGGAGAGGGGATTTGGGAAAATGAGGAGTTTCCAATTAGGTGGTGATGACTTGGAAAAAGAATTTATTAAATCCAATTTGATTTAATTTTAAATTGAATTCAATCATAAAAACTTTCATAAATTGGATTTCTTAATTTGGAAAAACTTTGAAATTTGAAATTCAAATTTCAAATTCGAAGGCTAGCGGAGAGAGGGGTGGTGGGAGTATGGCGGGAGGCTGGTGGTGTCGAAGTGGCCGGCGGCTAGAGCTCCAAGGGGCGGCGGCAAGGGAGGATGGGGTCGGGTTCTCCTGGCCAAGGGTTGAGTGTTGGTTCCTCTTGAGGTAGAAGAGGGAGTGAGGGGTGGGGAAAATAAGAAAAGTGAGAATCACTAATTGTGCTCCTTCAACCACTAGAACTCACAAAGAGATCTAAGACTCTCTCCTCAAGAACTCACAAAGAGATCTAAGAAAGTTTGGACTCACAAAGAGAACAAGGGAATCAAATTTTCATTCATCAATAATCAATCCTCATACAAGATAAGAGAGCCTTATATATAGGCTTCCAAATGACAACTAATACAAAAGACTAACATGCCCCTTGGGCTACAATAGCGACCAACTACCCATAAGGGCAAAAACGGAAAAATTGAAAATAGAAATGCGTAATACATAAAATGTTAATACAAATATGCATCAAAAGTAAAGACTCTCCATCATGGTCATCGATCGCCTGTGTCGTCTCTGATAAACGCGTCGAAATCTCTTGTCGATGTCCCCATCAATATCTTTCGGGAAGTAACTCTTCCTATTATCCTACAATATGCTATAGTAATCCTAGATGAACAAGTCCTTTTGTTCTAGAAAAAAATAGGTTAGAGGATGCATGTACCCTATGGAGCATTATTTTATTGAAAGTAAGTAGATCACAAAAAAATCTCAAATTATTTCAAAAGTCTCTTGAAATATGACTACTGATGTAATAAAAGGTTTGAGACTATTCAAAAATCAGTTGAGAACGACAATCAATCTTGCCATTTGGAGATCTTGTAAATATCATAAAGAGCTGGAGGAGAGGCAGCTAGATAGGAGTTTATCCTAAGAACCAACAAAAAATAATTGGCCCTTGACTCTAAATGATAATTAGTACGGTTTAACTTGATATATATACCAATGTTCGAAAAGGTTTTCACATAATGTTGAGGAACTGGAGAGGCCACAATATATTATAAAATAAAGGTAGATAGGAAGAAAGGAGACTAGATCATTGATTGCAGGTTGTTGTTGAGGGAGCATGTGAGAACAATCGGATTATACATTGGGATCACAATTTGTTGTATGTAATGTGGTCGAGTGGCTTACAACAAGTGGTATCTTTAGTACCACAATCCAATTTAAGAACACGCAACAATTGTTGGTTTACCTACATGTGTAAGTAATATTTGTGCACGATATTTTGTGAATAGTGGCAAATGCTCAGCATGTTTCCAACATTTGTGAATAGTGTATGCATGCATAGTCAACATCAACATTTGAGGGGCATCAACATATGAGTGGGCACAATGAGCTATCAAGGGCTGCAACGCACACAAACGTGAGTATGTCGAGCATGGGTAGAGATGTTAGTGGGGGTTGATTGTTGACTAGTTACGGTTGGGGGGAGGGGGTTTGAGTGGGGTGACTTTTTGATTGGGATTAATCATGAGGATGAGTATGTTTGCCCTACTTTGATACCATTTTGAGATGAAAGAGCCTTCAATATCTTAAACTAAATATGTTGAGCCTATAAATAGGCTGGCCAAAGAATACAAAGAGAAAACAAATTAAAAGAGATATATATATTCTCAAAATTCAGTTTTGTTAAATCCTAGCCGTTCCCTCTCGAAGGAGATCTAACGACCATGAAGAGCGATCCGTGGGAAGCTCGTAAGAATCAGGCCAGGATCATACTAATTCCCTTCCATAATGAAGTAGCTGATTTAGGAAGGAATATATGAGGGCTATTATGTATGAATCTGTAAATATTTGTTTCTTTATTAAGATATCCTGCATAGATCTATAAATAGGGAAGAAATTGAGATTTGAAGCATGGTTTCTTTTCCCTCTCAAATTTTCAATTTTAACATGGTCTCAGAGCCACAAACAAGATAGAGAGGAAGCCATCAGAAGCCGAGCGAGCGAAAGAAGTTTTACTGTTGGAAGACGAAGCCTAGCCTCGCTCCTGCCTCTAGAAGCAAGAAGGTGATGATCGGACGCTTGACACAATCCAGTTCGCCCGAACAATTGGAGAAGACGCTCGAAGAAGACGTTCGCTCGAACGTTCGTAGACGACTCTATTGGAAGCCCCTACCAATCCGCAGAGACAAATGGGTGCCCTTCACTCGGGACGGACTGACAGCAGCAAGGAATCTTAAATCAAATTTGATTAGGACCTAATCAACCTTTATTGCTAATATTACCTAATCATCCTTTATTTGTGTTATAACACCACAATATCTGAAGAAAATTCATCCCAAAGCTTTTTGATCAAATAGAAGATTCTATAATACACCAAGAATGAGGTGATCTCCAAAAGATGCAACCTTCCTATCGCTTAAACGGGAATAACTACCTAAAGTGGTCTCAATTTGTAAAGACCTACTTATAGGAAAAAGGAAAAATACACCTTCTCCTCATAGGAGGACAAAATGAAGGAGATCCTAATTTTGGGGCATGGGATGAATCAGACTCTATGATTATGTCATGGTTGTGGAATTTCATGACTCCAGAAATTAGCAATACATTTATGTTCCTCTCCACTGCAAAGAACATATGAGATGCCGCTAGACAGACTTTCTCAAAAGCTCGGGATGGTGCTCAAATCTTTGAAATCAAAATCAAATTAGGGAACACAAAACAAGGAAGCAAGACCGTGAAGGAGTATGCCACCCTTCTACAAAACCTATGGCAAGAACTTGAACACTTTAGATGCATTGAAACCAAATGTCTAGAAGATGCTGCGATCGTAAAAAACTTTATTGAAAAAGATAGATTTTATGATTTTCTTACATGATTAAATGCATAATTTGATAAAGTTAGAATCTAGATCCTCGGCAAAGAGGAGATGCCATCACTATATGAAACAATTGCTCTCATCTGCGCTGAAGAAAGCCGAAGATATGTAATGCAAAAACCAAAAGCTGTTGAGAGCTTAACAATGATGACCAAAGAAGTTCCATGGAAGAAAAAAGGTAAATACTCCTCGAAATATAAAGACAGTGACTCACTTTGGTGTAGCTATTGCAAGAAGTCAAGACATACAAAGAAAATATGCTGGAAGATACACAGAAAGCCCCCCAAGGAGTGGAATCAAAGTAGTGAGAAAAGAGACACATCATACGCTAACACCTTGACGAGTCAGCCTAACACAGAAACACCAACCAGCTTCAAAGAACTCACTAAAGATGACATTGACAAACTAAGACAACTCCTGATATCCCTTGAAAAACCACTTGCATATTCTTTTCTTGCACTTTCAGGTAAGTTTCTTATATTCACTGGATTAAGTACATTCATAAATCATTTGAAAGGAATATAGATCATTGACTCAGGAGCCATAAATCACATGACAAACTCCACCACCCACTTCATCAATTATAATCCTTGCTTAAGTGACAAGAAAATCATCATTGCTGATTAAACCTTACTTATTGCTTATTTCAAGACTAGGGATCGGGGAAGAAGATTAGACTTAGCTAAGGAGAAAGTTGGACTGTACTATCTGGAAGAGCTGAACAAATCTAAAAAAAGCTACTCTATGTTATCCCTTGTTGACAAAAAAATAAATTATTTGGTTTAATCATTTCAGATTAGGACATCCATCATTAGAAGTCCTAAAATATATGTATCCTAAACTTTTTCATAATTTGAAAAATGAATATTTTCATTGTGAAACTTGTGAATTAGCCAAACATAAAAGAATCGATTTTCCAAATAAAAATGAGAGATGCAATACTCCCTTCTATCTCATTCATAAAAAATCCCAAACATCTCTGGGGCTCGTTAGTTTGTATCTTTCATTGATGATTGTACTCGTGTATCTTGGATCTACCTCCTCAAAAATAAATTTGACGTTAGCACCAATCTTCCCATTTTTCACACCATGATTTATAACAATTCATGGTAAAAATAAAGAAATTTCATTCAGACAATGCTAAAGACTACTTCAACTAAACCCTTATACTCTTATTTTTAGAGTGAATGTATCATCCACGAATCCTCCTGCATTCACACCCCACAACAAAATGGGGTTGTAGAAAGAAAGAATGGTCACCTCCTAGCTTCCACTTGCGCCTTCCTACTCCACCACAATATACAAAATCCTACTAGGGAGAAGCCCTCCTAACTGCCACTTATGTTATAAACCGACTACCTTCAAAAATATTGGGATTGAAAGCTCCAATGGATATTTTATCCACCTTTTACCCCGATATTTGAACCCATAATAACCTTACATCCATAATCTTTGGGTGCACTGCCTATGTTCACATTCACAGCCAGAATAGAAGAAAACTGGATCCAATGACACTCAAATGTATCTTTATCAGATACTCTGCCACCCAAAAAGATTACAAGTGCTATCACCCCCCACAAAGAAAACACTTGTATCCATTTATGTCACTTTAAATGAACAAAATTCTTACTTTACGAAACTTCATTTTCAGGGGGAGATAGAAACAAAGGAAGATGATGAAAGTATGCTTTCCCCTCTTGACCTTTCCCAACTACATCAAATGAATTCACCTGGAATTCAAAATAGGGATGTTGAAGACAAAACTATCCTTAGATTTGGGAATGTCTATTCCAAGCGTACAAATTCAAATTGTGCTCCGAAGCAGATCCAAGATTCTGAACCATCTCTTGAAAATAAGGTAAATTCACCACCTCCCTTATACCTATAACCAACTCCATATCAATAAATAATTTTTCTTCCCCATATAAAAACTTCCTGGTTACGCTAGACAATATTCATATTCCTAATGATATTTCTAAGGCTTAGTCTGATGAAAATTGAAAAAATGACATGAAAGATGAAATACAGGCCCTAGAGAAGAACAACACATGGGAGATCATCAACCTACCGCTAGGAAAATAGGCAGTCGGTTGAAAATGGATGTTCTATGTAAAATACAAAGCCGATTGTACACTGAAAAGATACAAGGCGAGTAGTGGCAAAAGGGTATACTCAAACATATGGCATTGACTACCATGATACCTTTGCACATGTAGCCAAGATGAATACTGTTAGAATTCTACTTTCACTAGCAGCTAAATACAATTGACACCTGGAACAACTAGATGTAAAGAATGCATTTATATATGGGGACTTGGAGGAAGAGATATTTATGGAGATACTACCAAGATTTAAGGAAAAATCTGGAAGTGAAATGCTGGTTGAGAAAAGCCCCCCTATATGGGCTAAAACAATCACCTAGGGCCTAGTTTGGAAGATTCTCAAAATTCATGCTTCTTAATGGATATCGACAGAGTCAAGGGGACCATACACTCTTCTTTAAACACACAGACTCAGGAGAAGTCACAATACTATTAGTCTATGTAGATGATATTATCTTGATTGAGAATGATAAAAATGAGAAAGAAAGTCTAATGAAAAATTTTACTAAGGAATTTGATATTAAAGAACTTGGTAGGCTAAAATACTTTCTTGGAATTGAAGTAGCTCATTCCAGCAAAGGAATCACAACAAAAAATACATTAAAGATATTATGAAGGAAACAAGAAAAATAGCATGTCAGCCAGCACCAACGCCAGTAGAACCAAATCTCAAATTGGGAGAAGTAAAAGAATATCTAGATGTAGATAAAGGGGCTTACTAGAGACTTGTGGGAAAACTAATCTACCTTTCTCACACAAGACCAGATATAACATTTGCTATAAGTATGATCAGTTAGTTTATGCAAAATTCAAACTAGACTCGTATGCAAGTAGTAGACAGAACATTGCACTACGTTAAGGGTAACCCAGGGAAGGGAATTCTCTTCAGAAGAGACCATGGAATAACCCTAGAAGTATAAACTGATGCTAACTATGCAGGATCACCAGTAGACATAATATCTACTTCGGGGTACTGCACATTTCTTGGAGGAAACCTCGTTATATGGAGAAGCAATAAACAAAATGTGGTGGCAAGATCTAGTGTAGAAGCAGAATATAGGGCTATGGTCTTGGGAATATGTGAGGTACTATGGATCAAGATGATTCTAGAAGATCTAAGGATCAAGTGGGACAAACCTATAGAGTTGCATTGTGACAACAAATCAACAATTAGCATGGCTCACAATCCAGTCCAACATGACAGAATCAAGCACATAGAAGTTTATAGACATTTTATAAAAGAAAAGTTAGACAGTGGTCTTGTATGTATCAACCATGCGTCATCAAAAGATTAGCTCACAGATATCATTACCAAAGGGTAACATAACTCTACCTTTCTCAGAATGATAGCCAAGCTCGGAATTACAGGTCCATACCTCGCAGCTTGAGGGAGAGTGTTAAATCCCAGCCGTTTCCTCTCGAAGGAGATCCGAAGACCATGAAGAGCGATCCGTGGGAAGCTCGCAAGAATCACGCTAGAATCATACTAATTCATTTCCATAATGAAGTAGTTGATTTAGGAAGGAATGTATTAGGGCTATTATGCATGAATTTTTAATATTTATTTTTTTATTAAGATATCATGTATAAACTATAAATAGGGAAGAAATTGAGTAATAAAGAATGGTTTTTTCCCCTCTCAAATTCCCGATTTTAACATGTTTCAAATATTTGTCGTAATTTAATCACTTCCCGTTATTGAGAAACCTTCCTAAAAATGTCAAACACTCATCAATTATTTTTCTAGTGGATTCAAATTTGCTATTATGTGCTTTCTTCAATTCTTTCTTCGCCTGGAATCCTTCTTGTTTTATTTATGCAGGGTTCTGTTTGGTTTGTATGAATTAAGATCTCTTGTGCGTTGGCTTTCCACGCCCTCTGTATAAATGATACTCTTATCTGATGGGCCTTGATCTTTATAATGTCTATAAATGGTTTGACATGCTTTTGTTGAGAAATTTTTCACATGGAAACAAAAGCATTGAGTGCTAATAGAAGCTGATATCCCTGCGGCATGCCATTGTTCAAACTTTGTTACGTCTCAACCTTGAAGTTTAGAAGAAAATAGTTTGTTCTAGAATACACAAAATTTTATTTAAAGGAACAGAATAATACACAAATGCAGATATGAACCCTTTTTATTTAGTTTGTCAGCCTCAAATTAACTATAGCCTCTTTTGTTTGTTTTTCTTAGGAAATATCCAATATATGAAACTTACAAAACTTTAGTCCTTATCATGCTCTTTGATTATCAGGAAACTTCTGTTAGTGGATGTGCTGAATTATGTTAATTCTAACCTTGCTACATAGCTTGCAATATATATATATATATATATATATATATTGTGTGTGTGGATATATACATACATACGTATGTATATGTATGCACATATATGTATATATATGAATATTGGTGCTGACGCTCTTGGATAATGTGAATGTTAATTTCTAGATCTTATAAAGAATTTTCCTTTTCTTGTTTAAGCTCTGGATTTTGAACATGATTTCTATACTTAAAGGAATACTTATACAGGTTTCTTTGAAGACTATTAAAGATGGCTTCAAGTGGCACATGAAGATGTTTAGAAATTGTCTTATGTTATTACCCTTGTGTTGTTAGAAATATTGATGGTATTGTGAGCGATACTTCAATAGTTTTCAGTTGATATCTTTGGAGTTGCAGATCTTAGATTGTTGGATTATGAAAATTGCAAGCATGATATAATAGAGAAAAACATCTTAATTTTAAGTATTGTTTCTATGTGAGCGATGCTTTTGCTTAAATTTCAAAGTTCTGAATCCTATTGTATGTGGAAATGTATAACCCTTTAATTAATATGTTATCATACGTGGTAAGGTGATTTAATGGATTAATAAATATATTAAAAACTACTTATTTCTGTTCTTAATTTATTTTCCTTCCAATCTTTATTGGAATGCCTTTCTGTTTTTCTTTGCAGACCTTGTCCTTGGAACAGAGTCAGTATCAATTATGGCACGCAGGAACTCCTATATGCCACCCACGCCTGAATCTCATCCCTTCCATCTATATAATCCTCAAAATCATAATCCTCGCAGGCATTTAGGTAAAACATCTTTTTTCTTTTTTCATTTTGGTTCTTTATACTTAATCCAATCAATTTTATCAAAATTTTCTTTTTTCCCTTTTATGCAAACTCAACATTTTTGATATTTGATTAGCAGAAAGAACAATGCTGGCACCTACTGAAAATACGGTGTTTAATCATAGCATGAGGCTTCCGAATCCCCGTCCTGCTAATTCTGGAGTATTTCATGGCCAATATCATTGCCCTATATCAGCTGCTAGTTCTAGCCAATGTTTGCCATATCCTACTCAATGTGCGCCTTACTGTTATGATCAACACGCTTATGTGAATGGTGCTAACATGTTTCATCCTAAGGAAGAAAATGTTAGGGTTGCATTTAAAAGAAAACACCCAAGTACACACCCAGCCTATCAGAATGACCATGGATATTGCTTTACTGGGGGTAATTTTCAGCTGAAGCCAGTACCAGGATGCCGTAGGCCTCAATCATCCACTAGCGTTGCTATTCGTTACCCCAGCGATACTTTCTTGTTGGCTGGTGAACAACATCAGAGGAATGTGAGAAGCAGGCATGGTGATGCTTCTTTTAGCCTATCCTGGCCATCTTCATCAAGCAACCCACCCCATCAATCACACACATCTGTGAATAATTCTTCTTTCAATGTAGTTGGGCAATGCGGTCTTCCACGGCTACCTAGAACTCATGCTCATTTGATTCATCCCACTGGTCAGTATGTTCTACTTTTTTTCTTGTAATTATGTGATGGACGGTGGAGGAGAGAATACTCAATTTCATTTTAATAGAAGTACAAAATCTTTTGTAGGAAAGGCAACCAAATCTGTTAATAAAGCAATTAATTAAATATCAACTCAATATATCATATCATTTCATTCTATTATAATGGTAATTGTAGATGTTGGACTTTAATACGCTACATAAAGTCATGATTTAAATGCATGCCTATTCTTCTTCTTTTGATTTTTTATTCTTCTTCTGGGGGTTTCTCCAGTTTCGTCATGAATTGAAAATATATATTTTTTCTAAAAATTAAAGAGTTGAATTTCAGTCCTTGTGGAGAAGTCAATTCAGATCTTTGACAACACTCTTCCTTATCGTGAAAATACATTTTCTCTAAAGATAAAAAGTATAACTCATAAAAATATATCATAACAATGTGTGTTGTACTGCATCATTATGACATATCTTAATATATATTTTAGTTGCGGATGCGGGTTTCTCCAGTTCTGTTATGAATCCTTCTGTTTCTGCAAATGTTATTACTGGCGGCAGCACAAACAATCATGACGCTTGCTACTCAGAACAATGGAGGAATTTATATTCTGTATTACCCACATCCCATGCTTCTGCGCCTAGAGGGACAGTGGCTGGTCCTAGCAGATACAATCACAGGCAAACTTCTGCTGCTGCTTATAAGGATTCTGTGTCTTTTGTAGCTGGATCTGTCGCATTTCGTCCAAATCCAAGCCCGTTTATTCGCAATGGAGGCCTAAGAATCTCTAATGAAGCCCAACCTTTGTTCAACGAGGAGAATGGACGTGTTAGATGGGCATCTCAGGTCTGTTGCATTGCCCCCCAAATCAAAGATTCACTTTGTAGCATGGTAACTGAAACAAAATCCTAACTCTTTGTTTTCACAGGATTCAGCAATGTTCAATGTGCCAAGCTATTTCAATCCTCCAGATTTGCTGGATGAGCATAGGGACCTGAGGCTAGACATTGACGACATGAGCTATGAGGTTTGTCAGTCTTCCTGCATATTTTACCGTTTCTATATTAATGTATTATGTTGGGAATCAAGGATGATCTAATTTAATGAGAGCAAAAAAAAAAATGAAGATCAAATACAACAATACATAATGAATTTTACATTAAGTTCACTGAGTTCATTGTTGGCCTGTTGCCACAACGGTAAATTTTATTATGATGTTGACAAAACTTATTTCTTTAAAGTTTATTCTCATACCCGTAAATTTTCCAGATTCAATATTAAGATGGCACCCTTTATAAAGAGAAAATTCATTAAAACGCTGAAATGTCCCCAATCTATGGAGTAATTATTGTGTCCGGACACCGAACGTGTCCAAAGACCAATAAAAATGCGTCACATCATTAGGCGCTCGGTACTGATAGTGGTACTACTCGGTACGCTCGGTACCCTATCCGGACACAATAATTTTTCCAATCTATGACTGAATATGCATATTACATTTTCTTCCTTTCGCAAGACAACTTAACATATCAAATGACAATAACTAGTTTGTGTGATTTCAGGAGCTTCTTGATTTACAAGATAGTATTGGAAATGTTAATACTGGATTATCAGAAGACCAACTCTCCGTATGCCTAACAAAAACAATGTACTGCTCAGCTCGGGCTTTAGAGGATCAGCTTGAATCTAGCTGCTCAATATGCTTGGTAAGCTGTTTTGGGGGATTCATAGATCCCGCTATTCTTATTTATCTACATATATAACACCTAAATTGCTATGATGTTTTTTTAACACCGTATAACACCGTGTCTAAATCACCTCAAAATCTATGAATAAAAATATGTATTTCATATTAGATAAATTTATATCAGGGATATTTTTTAGATGCATTAGAGATTATGTGATATTAGACGAGTAATATAAATGTTTAATATTAAATACTTAAATACACAAAAAATTTAGTGGTATTTATATAAATCCCTCATGTTTCAAATAAATTATTCCTAACATTTTTTTTTTTTTTTTTATAAATTTGAAGTATCAAAATAATGAATTTGTGCCTGTGGTCAATAGGAAGAATACAGGGATGAGGATAATCTTGGAATGATGAAGTGCCTTCATGTTTATCATTTTGACTGCATCAATGACTGGTTAAGCAAAAAGAATGCCTGTCCTATTTGTAAAGCTCCAGCACTGGAAGATATGCCCTGAAGCAGAACTGAAGGTTACTTTCTGATTTGGATGGCTCAAAGAGCTTATTTAGACGTTTGATTTTGCAAAATTTAAATCTGCTTTTGCTTCTTGTAAATAAGTTGGTTAACTAGTATGATATTGCAAGAATTTGGTTTAGGCATTTAACATTTGTTTCATTTGCATTGTTTATAATCTCTTATGGTGAAGTTCAATGCTTAATGATTTTATTTTCATTGAAATCCTTATTTTTGGGAAATATTATAGATGATTGTACAGTTTTTAATGTATATTGATATTTAATTACACCACCAAATGGAGTTTAGTATTGTCTTTATTTGGACTAAATATTTGCAAATTTTTATGTTTTAAACTAAAATATATTTAAAAAGTGTCAAATGTCACATTTAAAATTATTAAAACTAAAATATTTTTAAAATGATATATTAGTAATAATTATAAAATTCAAATGAATAGATAAGCGTCTAAATTAACTACTGAAAAGTACCTCGGCAGGCAAAAATTATGTAAATATTCCACAGATTTACTATGTAGTGGTCTATAATATTCTTGTCATGTGAAAATATAAAAATAATATGACTGAAAACAGGATAGAAATATACATAAGCATGCCATTTATTTTACATCAAATTCTTACATTTGGTGGATGGGGGGCTCTCCTAAGATTCTTAGGTGAGTAAGGCTATGTTAAGGTTTAAATTTAAGAGGAATTAGGTGGGTTGGGAAAAAGTTAGAGGTCAGCCAACTCAATTATAACTATCAGTCAAGACAAATTGCCCATGGTTCAAATACATATAACCTTCTCTCCATTAGTCAAAATGATATGAAATGAAAACTAATTAAAGATTACGAGATCTAGTTTGGATTCGGAGAATTTGGTGTTTATTTGTGATGCTTTTATGATTTTCTCTGAATTTTTTTATTAAATTGGTCTAATATTTTTTTTCTGGCTGAAGGTTGTATGTGACTTAGAGTTTCTAGAACGCTTGATTTTAATGAGTAATGACCCCAAATAAATATATTTAGATAGATTTTTAGGGAATCTACTATGGACTTGAATTTTATGGGAATTTATAGAGGATTTTATGTCACCCACATGAAGGCAAACTAAAACTAGGTTAGTTCTGATCTAATTTGGCCCTCAAATGATGGATTTGATTGCTAGGAAATTATGATTATAATTTTTATTGGATTGGGGAATCATTGGTAGTACAAAGCACAAAAAAAAAAAAAAAAAAAAAAAAAAAAAGCAAGAGGTAAAGTAAGCTAAATCCTAATACTCACTCAAGTAGTAGTTTTAGAAAGGATCACTCAACCCCTTCTTAATTGTTTGACCAGACATCAAGCTCTAAAAAATGAATTTTTCTTCAAAGTTCAGTCATTGTACACATCAATATCCTTCATTCCACATTTAATCAAGTGTTTATAAAAGTTACACAATAGAAATTTGAATTTAGAAAAGATGGAAAGTGGAAGGGGTGGTCCACGCTAGTAACAACCATAACAAGTCCCTCCTTCCATGCTTGGCCAACCATTGCACTCTTTGGCAACTTGGCCTTTCCAACCACTCATTCCTTACTCTAGACACATATTTAACAAAATTAAGTACCTTCTTCTTATCATGACCCGGCCCGGAGGCTCGAATTAATGACAATAAATTATTTTTTTATTACTAAATTTATCTCAAATATACTAAAAGAGCCACTAAACATCAAAAATATAAACTGATATAAAAATAACTTAAATAAATTTCTTATGGTGCGTCACGTCTACGATATACATTTCCACCTCTCCTTCTCATTTTGATTATAAAAGTTACATCTATAAAAATATTAGAGCAATTAAAGTAAGCCAAAATTTTATTTCTGAACTATAGTAACTCATGGTAGTTGAAGCAAATACATGATCTCTTTTCAGTCCATATCCTAAATTTTAATTTCATAAATATATATCATATTTAATTTTCATTCAACATATATTTATATTCATATCTTTCTTATTTCTCATAAATAATACAATCGTCACAAGATCCACCGTCTAATTTAGTACCAATGAAGGTACTTCTTTCTTCTTTACCATTTTCAATTTTCCTTTACCATTAACGTGCATGGGTAAATTGCATCCCCAACTAGTACCATAAGGGGGTGGACTCCATTAATTCAACATTCATATACAATCACATATATCTAGTTATCTCATCATTATAATATATGAACTTTATATGATAACGTCATGAAATATAATATATAATTTTTCATTTAACAGCATGATCAAGGGATTTGATTTCTTCACTCATACTCCTTCTTATTGATATGACTAGAGAGGGAGCTGAAGGTAAACTTGAATTATGAAGGTCAACCTTAGATTCTAAAGGTTTTCCCTTGATTAGAACTAAAACTAAATATATGGAGTGTAATTTTAGTAGTAATAGACCTAGTGAGGGGATTTTGACTTTGGGCGATCAAGTCATTAATAAGTATACATTTTTGATATCTTTGATCTATTGTTTAGAGTGATGGTGAAATAGATGGGGATATTATCAGTTGAATTCAAGTTGGATGGTAGAAGTGGAGGAATGCATTGGGTTGTTGTGCGATATAAAAGTCCCACTCAAACTTATAGGATAACTCTATAAGATGGTGGTGAGGCCTGTAATGCTTTGTGGTGTTGAATGTTGGCCATTAAAAGAGAAGCATTATTTTAAGTTAAGTGCCGTATAGATGAGGATGCTTATGTAGATGAGTGGATTTACCCTTAGAGATAGGATACGAAATGAGCATATACATGAAAAGGTTGGAGTAGATGAAAGTTCGTTAGGGATGTTAAGCCCTATAGAACTAGCCCAGGGCTAAATAATAGAAAGGTGGGTTGATTATTTAAAGATCTTTTAATCAAAACTACAAACCAAAAACACCACAAGGAAATCAAATGCGGAAATTAAATGCGGAAGTAATAATAAGAAAAGAACATATCGGATTTAAATGGTTCGGTCAAACCTTGACCTACGTCCATTCCTTGGAGGCACCCTCCAAGTATTGCACTACAAAAGTGTCTCTCCTTTTGCCCCCACAGCTAGGCAGAGAAGCCCTTACAAAATCACTTCCACATTCCCCGGTGCGGCGGAGTCGTTGGGTCCTTTGATACCAAAGAGATATTCTTTTTTGGTGAACTTCCCTCAAGACAAGCCTTGAATCTGACAGTATTCAGGTGCGAGCTTACCGGAGCAACTGTGTGGAACCTCCTCCACACTCCCTTGAGTCCCCCTTCACAGGATCTTCTCCCTCTCTCAAACTCCACCATTTCCTCACTCCCTTTCAAGCTCTCTCTTCAGGTTTCCCCCAGAAGAACGAAGCTACAATGGCTGCCAAAGACACTTACAAAGTGTCATGACAAAGCTTAAATAGAAGCTCTCAAAATGAGCTCATTAATGCAAGTTGCCGACATTTTCGTCCAGGACGATAGACATATTGCTCTGTACGATCAGTACAATTTAAGCCCAATCAGCCGGGACGATTTGAGACGATCATAAGAAATTTATTCATATCGTCCAGGACAATAATATATCATCCTTGACGATCAGTACAAATTATGGAATATCATCCTCAGAATCGCCTTGAAAAATAGCTATTTGATGACCAATCGTCCAGCATATCATCCTGTACGATTTTGCGATCTTCCAGGACGATTTAACTGTGAAATCAAGTCATAATTGCTTTCCTTAAATTTCAAAAAAAAAATGGAAAAATTGACCTGGATCGTCCTAGACGATCCACCGGGACGATGTCCAAAAATAAGTAATTCTTAAATAGATCTGGCGGCAGATTCTTTCTGTTTTGAGTCTATCATCCTGGCCGATACAAAATCGTCCAGGATGATGTGTTTTGCATAATGACGGCTGCTTTAATGAGGATGCCCTAATCAGAATTTCTACTTCTGGATAGATCGTCCAGGACGATATAAATATCATCCCAGACGATGTTACGAAAAATAGAAATCTTTAGGGAGCAACAGAAAATCTTTCAAGTTACAAAACATCAGGAGCCACACTAAATACAATAGACTCAAGAAAGGAAAAAATGTACAAACTTACTCAGACCTAGTCTACCCAATCTTGAGCTGATTCTAAATTGCAGTCCGATCGGGTGAACCTGAAATGTCAGTACATAAGGCAGTTGTAGAAAAGAAAATGTTTGCTATCATCAAAATCATAAGCCATAGATCCGCAACGATCTCCCCCTTTTTGATGATGGCAAACATTTCAATTTGAATTTGCAAAAAGGAACATTATCTCCTAATCTCCCCCTCACTAGAATATCACTTTAAAAAAATAGGGGAGATAAAAGTATTTTTGTTGTTTTAAATTTTTTTAAAAGAAAAAAATACAAATTCAACAGTACGTTCTTCCCCTTTAACATTATCAAAAAGAGAGGAGGCACAAAAAAATGAATAGAAGACAAAAACGTTCTCTGATCTAGTAAAAAAAAAATCTTAAATTAAGAAAATTACCTCTTGGTTTTAATCAAAAACTTAAAAGAATTGGATTGACAACGCATAGCCCAAAAAAGGTTAGAAATTCAGAATTTGATAATCCAAACTCAATTTCTTTAAAAAGGCTCAAAAAATTTTTAATTCAATATCTAAATCATGAAATAAATTAGAGATAGAAACAATCATTTTTCAAAAACACCTTCCATAAAATATATCTAATAGAAGATCAATGCATGAATTGTTGAATCAAGAATCAAGATTTTTAAACTCAAGTATCAAGGGTTTTCTTAAGCTTTTAAGAAGTACAAGAATGGTAAGCATTAAACTTTGTGGGCTCATTTTATGCCTCTTGACAATTGGTTGGCGCTCTTTGTGCATCTTTTGGTTTTTGATACTTTTCTGTATGTTTTTAAATTTAGCGTCATTGCGCATCTTTTATTTTTGGCATCATTGACCAATTTTTTTTAATATGCAACCTTTCTGAAACCTTAAAAATAAAAGTAACCGCATCCTATTAATAAAGCGAATTTTTGATTAAGAAAATTATGAGTTAGATCCAACAACTTGCAAAAGATTCCTATGCGATAAATAAAATGTAAGGAGATACAAAATTTTAGTTTCAAAAACCATTTTAAAAGATGAAAAAGATTTTAAATCAAAAGTAGAATAACCTCTTTTAGGAAATAGAGATTGAGAATCAAAAACATGAGTTTCCTTCCTTTGATTATTTTTAGAAAAGTCAAACACAACTTACCAAAGATTTCAAAAAAAAAATTGGAAGTAGATTTTTCATTTTTAAAAAAATGAATGTGTGTGTTGATCACAGAAAAACTTTTACAAAAACAAAAATTTTAAAGAATAAACAAAACAAAAACACAAAATAAAAATGAAAAACATAAAAACAAAAACACAACACAAAAACACGAATGACTTTTAACCTTTATCTCTCTCCTGGTCTGATGCTTCAGAAACCAGATCTGCCCATGAGATTTTTTTGCCTTTCATTATTTCCCTAGTTTAAATTTTGCTTCGCCTTGCCCTTTTCTTTCGTAGGAAGAATTTTTAAATTAGGACACTGATTTTTCATATGTTCAGGCTTCCTCCATCGAAAGCAAATAACGACAGAAGGAATATGGAAATCCTTACCACTTTTACCTTTTTTCCACTTTTGCTTATGCTTTGGTGAGCTTTGTGATTTGCTTGTCAAGTTATTGCATTCGTCACCAACTAAGCAATCTTTTTCCGTATCTTCAGCTTTCAGAACAATCGTTTCACCTGCATCCAAAAGTCTTTGACCCAAACTTTGCTCGTAGGCAATGAGTGAGCCAATCAAATTATCAATAGAATAATCATTCAAATCTTTTGATTCACAAATAACAACTACTTTGGCATTAAACTTATCCAGTAGATAACGAAGAATTTTGTTAACTTTTTTAAAATTTGAAAATTCTTTTCCTAAAGCATGCAATAAGTTTATAAATTGAATGAATCTGGTATACATGTCTAAGATCGTTTCATAAGATTTCATGGAAAATAATTCAAAATCATGCATTAACAAATTCAACTTGGATTGCTTGATTTCATTCGTGCCTTCGTTTATGGTATGTAATTTATCTCAAACTTCTTTACCAGTAGTGCAAGTGGATATTAACATGAAATCATCAGAATTTAAAGCACAGAAAAAACAATTTAAAGATTTTGCATTAAGTTGAGAATTCAGTTGTTCTTCCTTATTTCATTGATTAAAAGGGATATCAGTTTTAATTCCATTAACAATACGTGACAGTGATGAATAACCAGTTAAAATCATGTGCCATATGCGAAAATCAATCGATTGCAAGAAAGTATTCATGAGAATTTTCCAAAAAAACAAAAGTAATGTTTTCAAACAAAGTTGGTCTGGTGATCGAATAACCTTCCGCAATAGTATGATTTGAAAAATTAGCCATGGATCGAAATTCAAAAGCTTTTAAAAACTAGATTTTATAAAAACCTCTTTGATACCACTTGAAAGTTTGTTAGGGATGTTAAGCCCTATAGAACTGGCCCAAGGCTAAATAATAGAGAGGTGGATTGGTTGTTTAAAGATCTTTTAATCAAAACTACAAACCAAAAACACCACAAGGAAATCAAATGCGGAAATTAAATGCGGAAGCAATAATAAGAAAAGAACACACCGGATTTATAGTGGTTCGGTCAAACCTTATCCTACGTCCACTCCTTGGAGGCACCCTCCAAGTATTGCACTACAAAAGTCTCTCCTTTTACCCCCACAGCTAGGCGGATAAACCCTTACAAAATCACTTCCACCTTCCCCGGTGCGACGGAGTCGCTGGGTCCTTTGACACCAAAAAGATCTTCTTCTTTGGTGAACTTCCCTCGAGACAAGCCTTGAATCCGACGGTATTCAGGTGCGAGCTTGCCGAAGCAACCGTGTGGAACCCCCTCCATACTCCCTTGAGCCCCCCTCACAGGATCTTCTCCCTCTCTCAAACTCTACCCTTTCCTCACTCCCTTTCAAGCTCTCTCTTCAAGTTTCCCCCAAAAGAACGAAGCTATAATAGCTGCCAAAGATAATTACAAAGTGTCATGACAAAGCTTAATAGAAGCTCTCAAAATGAGCTTATTAATACAAGTTGCCGACATTATCTTCTTGTACGATCAGTACAATTTAAGCCCAATCAGCCGGGACGATTTGAGACGATCATAAGAAATTTATTCATATCGTCCATGACGATAATATATCGTCCTGGACGATCAGTACAAATTGTGGAATATCGTCCTCGACATCGCCCTGAAAAACAGCTATCCGATGACCAATCATCCAGCATTTCGTCATGTACAATTTTGCGATCGTCCAGGACGATTTGACCGTGAAATCAAGTCATAATTGCTTTCCTTAAATTTTAGAGAAATTTTGGAAAAATTAACCTGGATCGTCCTGGACGATATTTTATAGTCCTGGACGATCCACCAGGATGATGTCCAAAAATAAGTAATTCTTAAATAGATATGGCGGAAGATTCTTTCTGTTTTGAGCTTATCGTCCTGGCCGATACAAAATCGTCCAGGATGATGTGTTTTGCATAATGACGGCTTCTTTAATAAGGATGCCCTAATTAGGATTTTTTCTTTTGGACAGATCGTCCAGGATGATATAAATATCGTCCCGGATGATGTTACCAAAAATAAAAATCTTTAGAGAGCAACAGAAAATCTTCCAAGTTATAAAACATTAGGAGCCACACCAAATACAATAGACTCAAGAAAGAAAAAATGTACAAACTGACTCAGACCTAGTCTACCCAATCTTGAGTTGATTCCAAATTGCAGTCCGATCGTGTGAACCTGAAATGTCAGTACATAAGGTAGTTGTAGAGAAAAAAGAATGTTTGCTATCATCAAAATCATAAGCCATAGATCCACAATAGTAGCTCTAATGGAAGATAATATTAGAGAGAGTCACCTTAGATGATTTGGTCACATTAAACAGAGGCCTTTCAATGAACCAGTTAAGAAAGTTGAGGTATTAGTTTGACTTATGTTAAGAAAGGTAGAGGTAGACCTAAAAAGACTTGGTTAAAAAATATTAGAAATGATATTTCTTTATTAGATTCAAATGAGAATCGACTTAGCATCTTATTCTATTTCTTTATTAGATTCATATAGCCGACCCCACGTAGTGGGACAAAGGCTTATTGTTGTTGTTGTACTCCACCCTTTGAGGTCAAAAGATTATGACCTATATGAAATAATTTCTCATTCATAATCTAACTTAATAATTCCATACTCAATTCTTTTTCTCTTTTAAATATACCCTCGGCTCTCTCTCTCTCACTCTATAATTTTAATGTCTAAAAGCATATAAATTTTTATTACCCAAGCGTTAATAATATTTTATTTTTATTAATTTAGTAACTTTAATATTATTATTTTTTAGATTTAAATAATCCCTAATTTTTATCTAAATCCATAATTTACCCAAATTAATTCTTGAATAATTCCTAATATTAATTTAAAATAACTTCTATTTTTAGTTTTATCCAAAAACTCTAACTTTTAAAACATGAATTTCACTAATTTCAATACATTTGCATGCCAAAATTTTCACATTATCTATTTAATAATTATGGCTTTTCTATTTGTGGGTTATTTTTAATAAAAATTAGGAAAATTGAAAATTTATGAAAAATCTTAATTTCTTTCATTAAAAATATTCCTAACATTATTTGAAATAATATTTGTTAAAAAAATTTTATAGAAATAAAAAATAAGAAAAACCCAATTTTTTGAAAACTCGACAAAATTTAGGGGAAATTCAAATTTCATGATTAGAAATCATTATTCAACATTTCGTAACATTTTTCTTCCAAAATTTGAAGTTTTAGAAAAACCCTAACTTTTCACTTTAAGAAATTTAAGAGAATAGAAGGATTTATATTTACTTCACGAAGTCATTACCAACGTCTCTTGGCGCTCTTGCATTTGAGGCGATTCGTTGGTGATTTAGGGTTCCTTCCCAAGCATTCATTTTGGGCACTCCTGGCTTAATTTCTTGTAGTTTTTCGATTGATTTCTCTTGCTTTATTTATTTTTTTAGTTCCTTCGCTTTTTTTGTGGTTTCCTGATTTTTTTTTTATGTTAGGAGATGACGAGTCCATCGTCATTGATGTTGGTGGAATTTTGAAAAAACATGTTTTGAAAACTATTAGTTTTCTTTAGGAAATTTAAAATTTAGATTTAATTCTAATTATAGAAGTCGAATCAACTCGTTCAGAAAAGTATATCACCCCGGAGGACGAAAATAAAATTCCATAATGGTGTTTAGACTTAGAATCATGAAATTCATCTTGAATATCATGACTAGATTCTAAAGAGAACTCCACACGGCCCCGAGGGGACAAGGTAGAGTTCAACTAAATAATCCAGTTATGGTATTTAAGGAGTATGATTGTCGAATTCATATCCAAAGCCTTATCAAAGAAGGATGTATCTCCCCAAAGGGAGATAACACCTTTCAATGATAATTCTTCTAATATGATAATGACAATCATTCTTTAACATTTCCCAAAGAAATCTAAGAAGATTTTAAAAAGATTAATTTTCAAATCAAGTGTGTGTGGTTCCAAATCTCCTACGAGCGCAAGCCCCCGTAGTTAATTACATCGTAGGAAGACAGAGTCCCCTATGAAAACTCTCGATTAAAGTAATAATGAAATTTTACTAGATTTTCTAGGAGTGATATCAAAAAATCGAATAGAATCTTTTGGAAAATCAAAAGGGAATGGATCAAGATTGAACATTTATTAACAGAATCGAAGGAAGAGAAGTAGGGGACACCTTGAGATTCCAGAATCATCCGGAAGTGTCCCAACTTAATCTAAGTGTTGGGCTTTACATTTTAGGATTGAAAGGAGATTTTAGTTGAAATTGAATATCTTATTAGAAATTTGGGACTATATTTCCGAAATTTGGGGTCTTATAATCAAAGATCTGCCCCAGATCCTAAATCTATTTTGGACACTGGACCACAGTCATCCGATCCTAACCAATGCAGTGCAGAACCTGGACTTACCCTGGCCTAGATTGGGGAGCCAGCTAACCACCTAATCGATTTAAAAGAGATGAGTCCAGTCTTTTATGAAAGAGTGGTAGGGATGTTGTACTTAAGGTTTTGGAGAATTGGGGCCGACATCTAGAAATTTCACTAATTGGCCCCTTCGACTTATGTTGGGTGCTAAAATGCTAAAATTGATGCAATTAAAATTTTGACTCTTTTAATTTGTATCTAATGCAATGCATGCTGGTCGATAACTTCCAAATCAAATATGCTTGAAATTTTAAAAACAGGCTTATAAAATAATTTTTTAGAAGACTGGACTTCCCCAGGTCCGGCACCTCATCCTCATAGGTCAGACTATCCGGACTCTACCCGCAGGCGGGGAAGGGTCTAAAATAAAGAAAGAGTAATGTAGTAATATGCATGCGACCCCGAGGTCGATCACCGGCTAATTCCCTAGATTCATTATCTTTCTATGTTATTTAGACTCACTAAAATTTTAGACTTTTAAAGTTATGAGTAGAAAACTTTCACACCCTCACGAGTCTCGCGTATCGAGACGAAAACAAAAGCGGCACACAATCGCAAAAAAAAACTAAGAAAAGCAGGCAATCCTAAAGGAAATCAATTCATCACATCAAATATTAACTAATTAATAAATGTTCATAGGCAAAGTTGTCTTGCTTATTACAAACCAGAATTTTATAGAAAGTAAAGTGGGCGGGCACCACTGACAACAACCTAGATTCTAAACCTAGTAATAACGCAAGTAATTTTGAGTGGGATACTCTCGATCTTCAAGTCTTCAATCTTGTTCTTCTTTGGGCTCCTTTTCTTCAAACTCCTTGGATTCTTCATGTTAAACTACCCAAATGGATAAGAGGGCACTTCCCTTTTAAGGGGAAGACCACTCTTTCCTCTTTGGGTATGGAAAAGGTATGATCCAAATTTAGATTTTCAAATGGAAAAGGAATACTTCCTAAAAGGGCATCCTTTCCTCTTTGGAATCCAAGCTTTAGACCTATGTATCCCAACTAAAAATCAACTTTCACAACGCTTGACAATCATACAAATTACATTTATTTGAAAATAAAATCTAGACTCTCATGCAAGGTTATCCTAAGCAGTTAATAAATCAAAGAATATATATTCCCAAGCAGTTATATATGTGAAGAAAAGAAAGTAAAACACACTGGCCACGCTCTTCTTATTTGGGGGCTTTAGCAGTTGAAGCACCTGTGCAAGCATTTATAATAATTAATATATTTTTATTGATTTAGCCCCCTTTTTACTGCCCTGCATGAGCGTGGCCACCTGCAGAAAACTATGTGAACATCCAGATCGTACCTAACCTAAGGGTAAACTAGTCGCCAAACACATCAATCCATCCACAGAGTGCAGAAAAGTAAGCAGACACAGCAAAGTAATTTCATTCACAACATACAGTGAAAACTACGAAAAATTCGACACACAGTAGTAAAGTAAACACCGACCTAACTTAGATTTAGAGTTGGTTGTCCTAGCACATCATTTAAAGTGTGTGTAAAAGCTCGTGTGGCTGGGGTAAGTCCTAAGTTGGGTGATTAGTCAAAGTTATATAGAGTTCTGGGTTTGTTAAGGCTTAAAAGGGGGATTTAAGTCAAGCTTTAAATATTAATAAATTAGGAATTTTAATTAAATGTATTTTAAAAGTTAATTGATTACTACCTTTGTTTCACACCGAGGTCGTGAAGTTTATTTCACCTTCCTTGGGGCTAAGCTAATAGTCTCGTAGGCCTGGGTTACCTAGTAGCAATCGGGGTTAATTAAGTTATTTTAAATTGGTTGAAATTAAAGGAGTGAGTTGATATTAAGGGGAGTTGATTACTGATTTTAATGGGTTGGTTGAGAACTTTAATAACCTATTAAGAAAACTATAGGATTTAGAGAAGTTAACAGATTTTAAAGGATTACCCGGATACGTTAACTAAGGGATCAAAATTTGACTTTCAAAATTAGAGTGAATCTTAAGGGTTTCAGATTTTTAATAAATACTAGGCCTAATTATGAGCCGTTAGACAGGTGGGACACTTAATTTGGAGTTTTCTATGAAAAGTTATGATTTTTAGAAGTTCTGGCCCGCTTTGACCTAAGGTCACCTAAGATGTTGAGTCCTTGACTTTGACCAAATTATGGAGGTATAATATTTTTAGGGAATGATAGATTCTAATTGAAATCATTAGTGATTGAGTTTGATTAGTCAAAATTTTTCTATAATTAACAGTGAATTTTAGAAATTATGCATATTCGTAGGAATTACCAAATTATTGTAAATAAGGGGGCTGCTTAAGGATTTGAATCCAAATGAGTCCTAAACTCCTTGGGATCAATTCCTAAGGTCATAAATGACCTAAGGACAGATCAAAAAGTGTTTAAAGCCCTTTTTGGATTTTTAAGATTTTTAGGATTAATAAAGCTAGTTAACCTTTGATTTTATCCAAGGATTAAACTAAGACAAATCTAGAAATCAATTTAAATGGATTTCAATTTCTATTAATTAGGGGATTAATTAGGAACAATCATAAACATTTTAATGGACTTTATAAATTAAGAATAGTTCATTATCAATTGATTAGGGTTAACAGGCCATTTCTAAGAAGGATTTTTGAGGCTCCTACTTGGAGAACCAAATGAACTCCAAATTTCATCAAATTTGGACCATAGGATCACCTGACCCTAAGGACTAAACCCACAAAATTTGAGCTCAAATGAAATACTCTAAGGTGGTTAACTAAACCACCCAAGGTGAGCTCTAAGTCACCTTCAAATCACTATAGGGGTCTATCCTAAGCATGGATTGGGGCAAAATCAGTGGCTCTACACTCCTTATCTGACTCATCATCAGCACACCAAAAATCACACCCTAAATCCCATTGGATAGGTCTATACCCTATTTTGAATTTAAGGGTCAAACTATGACCCTTAAACTTAAAAAAATTGGGGAAAATGCCCTTGAACAACTTAAAATGGGAAGATAAAATTTGGACATGTCAAAGACATGTCCAATTTCAATATCCCAAAATTCCAGACCTGGTGGACTTGTATTTAAAAAGTAATTAAAGAAATTCATAAAATGCTCAAATTAAAATTAAGCCTAACACTGACCTAACCAGGGTCTGGAACCATAGGGCTTTTGTAGATCTCCCTGAGACCTTTCTAATGAGCCTAAGAACACCTAATTTGGACAAGTGTGGAGGGAGTTATAAATTTTTGAAGTTCCCTTGAATTTCTGGATTAATTAATTCGGCAATTACACAATCAGCGGCTCTTTACACGCGCCGCGCGCTGATTGGCCAACAATCATTGGCGCTAACCGTTAACGGCCGGATAAACCACAGCCGTCGGATGGCAGATCAGACGGCTGGGTTCAAACGCGCTCCGATACCGCGGGATCTAATCCGAGCCGTTGATCGAATTCAACGGCTGAGATTTCGTCTTCAACCTCCCGCGCGTATCCGAGACCACAGAGCTTCTCCGGCTTGATCCAGGCGATCCCGTCGGTGAACTCTGATGAAATTTCACAAGGAGGATCAGGACAGTGGAAACCTTCAATCCAACGGTGGAGATCCATTGGGGTGAAAGTTTCCTTCACACTTGACCGGACTACCTAGCTAGGAAGCTCGGGATGGAGGGATTACCGCAGAGAAGGTCTCAACGAATGAGCTTCTCTATCAGGAAGCTTCAGGGGACAATGGCAAACTGATCTCCTTCAGACGTCGGAACCGGAGGACGGTCGGAGGTGCGACTTCGAGCGGGACGCCAAAAGCTTTCAGGGGCGCTTGCTCGAACGGACGAAGGGATCGATCTGGGAGCTCGAAGTGAGCATCTGGGAGTTCGAAGAAGCTCTGGGAAGCGATTTCGAACGAATGTGGATGCTTCTTGCGGTCTGGGGAGCTCGAGGCTATTCGACCACCCTTCGCGAGCTTGGACGGCCGAGATTGAGCTGGAGAGGGCTCGGATCCCTGCCAGGTGGACGATGGCGACGTCCTAGGGAGATCGTGGGGATCAAACTCGTGGACAGCAGCCTTGAGCCAGGAGTTGTCTGGGGGGACCACCGGAACTCATTTTCCATTGGTTCCGACCACCGCCGGCCATGGTCTGGGTCGAGTTGATTGGGGGAGACCGATGGGGACATGCTGGAGCCAAGGGTTGAGTCAATTTGGCCTGGGAATGTCTGGATTGAACTGGTGGCTGGGTTGGACCCAAACCTGCTCGGTTCGAGTCGAATTGAGCTCGATCCAGGTCAGGTCAGACCCTGGGTTTGGTATGGGAGATAGGTCTGGGTCTGGTTCCCCCAATGCAAGTGGCGATTGGATCCAATTTGGTCTGGGTTAAAAGATGGCTCGGGTTGATCCAAATCTGCTTGGTTCGGGTCGATTTGGGCTCAACCCAGGTTAGGCCAGACCCTGGGCTTGAGGTGGGAAGTGGGTCTGGGTCTGGTGGACCCAATGCAAGTTGGGTCCAATTTGATCTGAGTTGGAAAATGGCTCGGGTCCAAGTATTTTTGGCTACTTTGGGTTAGCCTAAAACCTAACCCAGGTTAACTCGAGGCATGGGCTGGCTGGAGGAGATGTGTTGGACCTAAGGCCACCTATGGGAGGTGTTGATCAAGTTCAATTGGGCTTAGGTTGAGAGTTGGCTCAATCCCAAGTGATCTTGGGCACTTTGGGTTAGTCTAACTCTTGACCCAAGTGAGCCCAAGGGTTGGGCTGGTCAAAGAAGGTGTATTGGGTCAATGGGAACCCAATGATACCTTGAGTTGGATTCAATTTGATTAAGGTTAAGAGATGGCTCAAGGGAGGCCTCTCTTTGGTCACTTAGGTCATGCCATATGGCTAACCCAAGTGACCCCAAAGCTTGGGTCTCCAAGAGAGGTCTCTTGGGTACCCAAGGGATCATCCCTTGCATTCAAAAAGACTTGGAATGGACTTGATTCAAAGATTTGAAAGAGAAGGGGTGTATGAGTTAATGGGTCAAACTTGGTTGACTTGGTCAACCAGGTTGACCCAAGGTCTGGGTTTGGGCTCAACAAGTTGGGTTCAATGTTTGAAACTTGTTGAAAGTGGTTTCAAAGAATTTGGAATTGATTTGAGTTGAAATGGGCATTTGAAATCTCATAGGAGTATTTTGGTCAATTTTGACCCATTGGTCAACTAGGGTCAAAAATGAGTCTGAAAAATGCTGTTTGTTGCTCAATGGATTACAATCAAGAGTCTGGCAGTGATTGGAGGTTTTGATAAGGACTCCAAGATCAAGATCTTCAAGGTGTTAGGTCTAATGGCATAGGCTGTAAATATTTGAATGTTTTACAGCCTTTGGATTTTAATTCAGATTCTGGAGTTAGAGACCTCAGAATGGGCTCAAAATTGGAGGGTAACCTCTAGGGACATGTCTTATCACTTTGTAGGTGATAGACCCTTAATAAGAGACCATTTGACTGGGTTTTGAAATGTTTGAAAAATCTTTGAAAAAGGTCTCTAGGACAGGGCCTTAAGACTTTGGATTTGAGTCTGGATTTCTGGATTTGGAATGGATTTTAAGTTTAAATGATTAATGTTGGAGTATCCAAATCATTTACAGTCTTGTGGTGATTATTAATGAATGGATAGGGTCAAAGCTAGATTAAAGGTGAGATCAAAGTCTAAGTTGAAGTTTGGATTGTCAAATTGATTAGATCAAAGTTTGGGTATGCTTGAAGCTTGAATTAATTTGGATTTGAACTGAATGAAGTTTAAGATTTAAATCAATCAAGGGTAGGGATTGATTTGAAGTTGGAGTTGATCAAAGGTAGAGATTGATTTGAGGTTGGAGTTGATCAAAGGTAGGGATTGATTTGAGTCTAGATTGGTCCTAAGATCTAGAGGGGTTCTAAGATTTAGGATCTAGAGGGGCTCTAAAATTTAAGATATAAGAGAATCCTAAGCTCTAGAGTAGGCCCTAAGATCTAGCTCTATGAAAGGATCTTAAGGTCTAGAGTGGATCCTAAGGTCTGGCTCTAGGAAAGGATCTTAAGGTCTAAAGTGGATCCTAGGATCTAGAATTAATCTGGAGTTTGGAAGGGCCTTAGTGACCTCATATCAAAAATGATGTCAACAAATGGACCCCCAATGTGTGTGGTAGAAGAAACTTCTGCTGCACACATTGGCGTTGACCGAATAGAAGTAGAATATTAAGAGTGTAAGGGAGGGGATCTCCCAACCTTAGGTCTATAGGATGCTAATAAAAGGCTTACACCTATTAGAGAATGGAACTGGAGAAACCAAGGCAGGGAATACCTAGCCTTGGGTCTAAGGAAGGGCATCACCCAACCTTAGGCCTATAGGATGCTGATAAAAGACTTACTCCAAATAGGCAAATTAACTGGAAAACTCAGATGGTGCCACGAAGGGCGTACTCCATCACTAGCGAATGATCATGTGGGGAGGAAACTTGCTCCACACAGATGACCGAAACTGGCAAACTAGGATGGTGCCACGGAGGGCGTACTCCACCACTAGCGAATGGTCATGTGGGGAGGAAACTTGCTCCACACAGAGGACCAAAAATAGCAAACTAGGATGGTTCCACGAAGGGCGTACTCCACCACTAGCGAATAGTCATGTGGGGAGGAAACTTGCTCCACACAGAGGACCAAAACTGGCAGACTAGGGTGGTGCCATGAAGGGCGTACTCCACCACTAGCGAGTGGTCATGTGGGGAGGAAACTTGCTCCACACAGAGGACCGAAATTGGCAAACTAGGATGGTGCCGCGGAGGGCGTACTCCGCCACTAGCGAATGGTCATGTGGGGAGAAAACTTGCTCCACACAGAGGACCGAAACTGACAAACTAGGATGGTGCCACGGAGATCGTACTCCACCACTAGCGAATGGTCATGTGGGGAGGAAACTTGCTCCACACAGAGGACCGAAACTGGTAAACTAGGATGGTGCCACGGAGGGCGTACTCCACCACTAGGAAAGTGCGATCCTAAGGGAGAGAACGATGCGACCCTAAGGAGAAGGCAAAAAGCGTTAAAAGTAAAAGAATTTAAAATGGAAAGAACTGGGTTGCGAATCAAGAAGAAAATTTTATTAATTGATAAAAAGAGCTACATCAAGCATAGTATTTCTTAAAGAAACGCCCATTGACATGTAGCATCGGGTGATTTCCTTTACAATCTACTAATTGATACGAGCCTCCTTCGTAGACAGTCTCTATAACGCAGGGTCATTCCCAAGTGGGTTCAAATTTGCCTCCCAACTTTTGATGGGCTAAGATAGGCCTCCGAAGGACCAACACCAAGTCTCCTGCTTGGAAGGTCCTAGGTCTCCCTAGCTTATCATGGGATTGAACCAAACGGGATTTATACAACTCTAAACTTTGTTGAGCTTGTAGACGTCGCTCTTCAAGGCCTTCGAGTTCTTCCAACCGCAGTTTTGCATTTTTTTCATTTGTGATTTGATTCTGAACTGCAATTCTGAGCGAAGGGATTTATATTTCTAAGGGTAGAACGGCCTTAGATCCATACACTAGTGCAAACGGGGTGAATTGGGTCGAGGTTCTATAAGTGGTACAATAAGCCCACAAAGCGTCCACCAACCGCTCATCCCACTGTCGTTTGTTATCATCAAGGATCTTTTTAACAATTTGCACCAAGGTTTTGTTGAAGGCCTCGGCTAATCCATTTGCCCAAGGGTAATAGATCGTCGAGTATCTCCAATCAATATTATGGCGTCTTACAAAACTGTTGATTTTTGTAGACTTGAATGCGGACCCATTATCGGATATGATTCTGCGGGGTACGCCTAATCGATATATGATATGGTCACGAAAGAATTTTAAGATATAGTGTGATGTTACGTTGCGTAGGGGAATTTCTTCCGCCCACTTCGAAAAGTAATCAGTCGCTGCTAATATGAAACGATGACCTCTCGCGGAGGGAGGGTCAATCGGCCCAATGATATCTGTGCCCCAACTCTCGAAGGGCCACAAGGCTATCGTAGGGTGTAACACATTAGGCGGCTGATGTAAAACCACACCATAGACCTGACATTGATGACAGTGCTTTGCAGTATTCATGCAATCGTCAATCATTGTAGGCCAGTAGTATCCAAGTCTTTTAATTTTCAATTTCATTTTTGGACCCGATTGATGTGCACCGCATAGTCCTGAATGTACCTCATTAACAATCTTCAGGGCTTCTCGCTTGTCCAAACAGCGCAGCCACATGTGATCGAAGGACCGATGGTATAACAAATTGTTGACTAGTGCGTATGATAGGGCACGTTTCTTAATCTGATTGGAGAGTGACTTATCCTGGGGAAGCTTTCCTTCTTTAAGGTAGTCGATTAAGGGTCATCTCCAATCGCCTTCTTCGTCGGTTGTCGAAGAGGAAAAAAGGATCTGAAGGGGAGTCTTACTGATGTGTTCCAAATCTATAAGAGAGAGGGCTTTACGACCCTGATTCTCTATAGGGATGGAATCCTCCTCAGGACATGCAAATTCCTTTGCAAGTTTTGCTAGGGCATCCGCTGTGGAGTTACTTCCACGGGGAACCCTATACAAAGTGGCGGTAGGAATTTATTCCAACAAGTGAAGAGTGTACTGGTGCTATCTTAGGATATTAGGATTTAAGATTTATAAGTTCCGGCCACTTGGTTAATCACCAATTGGGAATCTCCAAAGATCTTAATCTCTTTAATTTCCATTAGAATTGCAAGTTCCAAACTGGTTATCAAAGCTTCGTATTCAGCTTCGTTATTTGTGCAGGGCTCCGATAAATGGTAGGAAAAATGCATCATTCCTTTTTCCGACGTTATAAAAATTAGACCGACTCCAGCCTTTACAGGAATTATAGATTGTTGGGTTGCATTCCTACGAGAGGATGCTGCTCCATCAAAATACAATTCCTAGACGGCCTCGCCAGATTCCCTCAAACTTATGATTTGTTTGTCGGGTAGATCATCGTTCAGATGAGAATCTGCCAGCAGCGGGTGTGCTGCCAGAAAATCGGCAACGGCTTATCCTTTCACAGCACGAAGAGGAGTGAAAGTAATCTCAAATTGCAGTAATATCATAGACCAACGGGCTAAACGTCCTGATAACGTAGGTCGGGTCATAAGATATTGTAAAGGATTAACTCTTGAAATCAAGCTGATTGAGTGGGAGAGCATGTAGTGCCTCAGTTTCTGAGCCGCAAAAACCAAAGCAAGATAATGCTTCTCAATTGATGGGTATCGAATTTCAGTAGGAAGAAGTCTTCGACTAAGGTAATAAAGAGCATTCTCCTTCCCTTCGTCATTGACTTGAGCCAACAGGGCGCCTAAAGACTCATCTAAGGCTGCAGTGTAGAAAATTAACGTCTTTCCCGGAATTGGAGCTGCCAAAACTGGCGGATTAGAAAGGTATTGTTTAATGATATCGAAAGCATTTTGGCACTTCTCATCCCATACAAATTTAGTATCTTTTTTCGCAAGGATAGAAAAGGGTTGACATCTTCCGAAAATATTAGAAATAAACCTCCTTATATACGCTAATCTACCTTGTAGAGATCATAACTGGGTAAGGCTCTTAGGAGATGGTATATTTAAGATGGATTCGATTTTAGCAGGGTCAATCTCGATTCCGCGGTGCCTCACTACGAATCCTAAGAATTTTCCTGAGGTGATGCTGAAGGCACACTTCAAGGGATTTATTTTTAAATCATAGCGGCGCAACCGCTCAAATACAACTCTTAGGTCGTACAGTTGAGCCTCTTTGACTTGGCTCTTGACAACTAAATCGTCAATATAGCACTCAACTTGATTATGAATTAAGTCGTCAAAGATACGGGTCATGGCCCGTTGGTAGGTTGCTCCGGCATTCTTTAAGCCAAATGGCATCACCTTGTAACAAAAGATTCCAATAGGGGTTCTGAATGCAGTATTTCTCTCATCTTCTGGGGCCATCTTGATTTGGTTATAACCCGACGAACCATCAATGAATGAGAAAATGGCATGTGAGGAGGCAATGTCCACCATGAGTTCTGGTATTGGTAAAGGGAACTCGTCCTTAGGATATGCCTTATTCAGATCCCTATAATCGACGCAAATCCGAATTTGACCGTTTTTCTTTCGGATCGGTACGACGCTGGCCACCCAAGAGGGGTCTTATTCCTCTCGAATAAACCCAGCTTCGGCCAATTTCTTAACTTCAGAAATGACTTGTTGCTTGATTTCCAACCGCATGCGTCGAGGAACTTGTTTGACAGGAATGACATCGTGCCAAACTCCAAGTTTATGAACCGCTACCTCAGCAGGTAAACCTGGCATTTCATGGTACGTCCAGGCAAAGCAATCCATAAACTATGACAAGAGTTGGATCAAATCTTTGGTTTCGCCCTCGCTCAGTAGAGCACTTATAAAGATTGGACGGGGGTCATCATCGATTCCCAGGTTAATTTCTTTTAATTCATCGACTGTCGATTTAATTCTTGTTCTAATTCAGGGGGTGCATCCCGAACTTGAAGGTCATCGGGATCATCTAAAGTCTCCAAACAGAGCCCATCAAGAGCATAGAAAGGATCTATAGGGACATTTGGCGATTCAAGATGGTAAGTTATCATTAGGCAATACTCATCATCATCGAATGAACTAACAGTTCCAAAGCCGATACCACTTGTAGGATTATCCTTAATTTTTGCTTGCCAAATATTTTCGTGGTATCTGGCCCGACCCTTAGTCCATCGGTATGGTACAGGACCTTTAGAGAAAGTATTTTTCACACAAACAGGGAAGTAGTCGAAAGGTAATTCCATTAATTCATTAAAATCTGCCTCCTCAAGGGTTACATCACTTTCATCCCTCGCAGAGGAGGAGCCAAGAAAGAATTTCTAGACTTTCTTTACTTCGCCGTTCAAGTTGGGGGCCACTTTAACTTCTAACCCTACAATCCTACCAGCTAACAGTGGGGTCAGGGAAAGGGCCTCAATCCTTCTACTGAGCTTTTCGTACATTGTTAATTCAGGCTCGTCACCTTTCACCTTTACAATTTCTTCCTCAATGTCACTGTCCTCCTCTAAGGTGAGATCAAATTTTGGAAACGTATTTGCATTTTTATAATTGAGGGAGAAGGCAGCACCTTGGTCCTTGGACTCAATGTCATAATCTGATTCCAAATCAATATAAACAGGTGTTTTTCTCCTCTCTGATGAAGCATGACCTCGACCTCGTGCCCTTAAGGCCATCCTCCCACCTCTTTGAGGTAATGTGTTTGGAGGCCTAAGGACAATGATATCAGAGTCGTCTTTACTGCTTAATTGTATCATTTCTTGATCAATAACTTTTTATTTTTCTTTTTCTTGATTGGACTTTTGTCCAACCAACTTCTCCTCAATTTTGATCTCTAACTTAGAACAGGACGAGGACCCTTTTGGAACAAAATATGTAGCATCTTCGTAGATCCTAATTTCTTGAATAGAAAATGGTTGCAGATCACCCTTAATCATGTGCTCAATGCCATCTCGTTGTTACTTGATGCATTGGTGAAGGGTAGATGGAACCATTCTATATTCATGAATCCAAGGTCTACCTAAAAGGGCATTAAAGGATGTCGTCGAATCAATTATATGAAATTTAGCTTCAGTTTTCAAGTCTCCTATTTGTAAGAGCAGGGTGATTAAACCTAAAGCCCTCTCGCCATTTTCATTGAACCCACGAAGCTCCAACCTATTGATTGAGAGCTTGCTAGTATCAACTTTGAGGTATGAGAGGGTTTTTATGTTCATTATGTTGACCGATGCACCCGGATCAACGAGGACTCTTGATAACTTAAAATTTCCCACATCTACAGTGATGTAAAGGGGACGATTATGGTCAGCAATTCTCAAGAGCAAATCTTCATCTGAAAAGGTAACTCCAAGAAACTCTTTGAAGTAGAATGCCTCACCTTTTGAAGTTGCAGCCAACTGGGTTAAGTAAATCTCGGGGTCGAGAAGCGCTTTAATTAAAGACTCCCTCATTTCTTTGGAGAGAAGGAGGGCGTCATAAATACTTAATTTCACTGGCAACTTCCTAAGGTGGGCCAAAATGTTGTAATCAACCTTAGGAATGACGGACTCAAAACCCGGAGGGATTAAAAGAAAGTCTGGTTGCTGAGGGGAATTTGGATCTAAATCTTCGAAGGGAATTTGCTTGCCTTTCTCCTGAGGGGGAAGTCTAGGGGGTAAGACTTTACCACCACGGAGTTGCACCTGCTTGAAATCTTTGGGAGGGCAAACTAGGGCAGTGTCTACGCACACCATAGGCGTTGGATCATCATTTCCCGAAAGCGAGTCAGAATCTGAAAGTTCTATCAATATAGGATTTCCTTGAAAATTGATTTGAGGGAAATCACTTTCTGATAAAGCTTCATATTCGACCTCTTCTTGAATAGCTGATTCAGGAAGGTCAATTTCTTTGATATTAAGACTTTCTTCAGCGGAACTGTGATTTAAAACACGAGAGTCATCAACTTGAATTTCGTTTCCATGGTTAATCATCAAGACAGAAGCAGAAGGATGTTTTTTATTCATCTTCTGACCCTTCATCTTTGATGGGGCAAAGTAAAAGTCAGATAACAAAAGAGGGGAGAGGGTTTTAACACCTCCATCCACCATCCTAATACATCTCTCATCTACACACTTCCTCTCTACAAAATCAACTTCCTTTTCTTTTAAGCATTTAACAGTAGTTCCAGTGACTACTGGAGAGGAAAGTGGCTCAACATCCTCCTACGAATCGTCCAGGTCAACCTTCCACATCGGGGCCTGGGCTATCGTAGTCAGCTATTGAGAAAGACGAAAAGAATTGTTAATCGACTTTTTAAGTACCCGGGACAAAGCAATGTCCCAACCATCTTCAACAAAATAAGGAGAGTTTAGAGGGTTACCTGAAATGGTTTTAATTGAAGCTTTCTCTGGATCAACCAAGTATTCCTTAGGTATTATAATGTTACCTTGGGTGTAGTTCCTCTCAAGCCAATCTTTGAACACAACACAATCTTCAAGAGCGTGACTAAGCATCTGGTGGTGTGGACAATACTTGGGATCATCTTTCTTACTTTCATCTTCAGGCCTCCTGGCCTTTGGCAGCTAAAAATATGGTTTCTTTAACAGACTCTTGAAAATCCTCTTAATTGATTCCCTCTTAAATGGATATGGTTTTTCCAATCTCTCTCTAAAAGGGACATAGTTAGAGTCTCTAGTGTACTGGGGAGTGACCTGAAAGGGCTGTCTCTTAGCTGGTTGTGGCGGCGGTGGTGGAGGAACACTAGGCTGACTAGCCATTGGCCTTTTTCCCTTGTCGACTGCCGACACTACTGCCTTTTTCTCAAAAGTCTTAATCAATCTAGGACCTTTCTTGTATTTAGACTGCTCTCGTAGGAATGGCATCATATGAGCCTCTTCCTGCAAATTGCTAGCCTTATTAAGAAGTTTTTCAAAAGTTTTAATGGTGAAACCCTTCAGGAGAAAAGCAATAGGGCCGTGGATATTCTTAAGGAGGATCTCCACCGCATGTTGCTCTTGCAACTAGGGTTCACACTTCATCGAGAGGTTTTTCCACCTCAAGATGTACTCAACCAGAGACTCTCCCAGCTTTTGTTTTTCAAGAACAAGATCGCCCACAGTAGTTCGTTGTTGCGCTCCAGAAAATATTTTAAGGAAAATGTTTTTTAGATCGCTAAAGGTTTTTACTGAACCATTGGGCAGATCAGCGTACCATTCAAAAGCAATACCGGATAGACTACTTACAAATTGGCGAAATAGTAGAGCATCTGACCCTCCCGCATTGCAACAACTTGCTCTGAAGTGGGCTAGATGCTGTCTCGGGATTTCTATTCCAGTGAAAATTTTAAAAGTTGGTGGCACAAAGCCTTTTGGATAAGGAACTGAATCATATTCTTCGGAGTAAGGTCTACCCTTTGGAATAGATGCGGTTCCTTGAGAAAAGGCCAAGGCCTCCATTACCTGGTCCTCAATTAGTTGCTTAATATCTTTCTGAGGAAGAGTTGAAGGGACAGGGGGAACTGTAGGTGCTGCTGGAGATGCCTCTGGTAGGTAAGTAGAAATCACTGGTGTTGACTCGAGGGGCTTGGGACTAGACTCTGTCTTTTTAACCCTTTCCACAATCTCTCGAGCCGTTTGTTGAATCTTAAGTGAATCATGCTCTATCTTGACAAATCTTTCTTGCATTTCTTTGACTTGTGACATCATAGTTGTCAACGGATTCTCCAAATCTTTAATATGCTCCTCACCCCTAGCCCTTACGGACTCATCTGAATCGAACCCGGCAACCTATGGGTCATCATCTCTAGCAAGCCGACGCCTACCAGGTTCGGCCTCCTTGTTGGAACCTCTAGTTTCGACCATGGAGACACTACCAACATAATCATCTTCCTCTCCAAGGAGGTCATTCAGGTCTGGATCAAAAGAAGCCATTCCCTCTTTTTTTAACAGAATATTTCTTATTTCTTGAACTACCTCCTCGGCCGATCTATCCCCAATTGACTTAGGATCGAGGGGTAAGTATCCGTTGTACTCAGTCATATCAAACAATTCTTCAGAATCCAGGAGGAAAATGATTTCTGTAAGTTTTGGGTTAGGATCTGATTGTGACTCTATAGCTAGCTCTTCTTCTATCTCAAGATCTAGGTCAATTCCTTCCTTCTCGACTGTCCCAAGATCGGTAGTCGGAGAAGTGGCATTCTCTACAGAAAGAGGGACATATACCTCAGGAGGTGAAACAGAAGCTTGTAGAGAAATAGCTCCTACATCAGGTAGGGTAAGGTCCTCAGACTCTTGTGTAGGAAGCCTAGGAATGACACATAAATCTATGATGTCAGCAACCGGATCATCAACGGGAATCATAACTGAATCGGGAACTGGACTGACTGCAAGAGAACTATCTACTGCAATAACTGGAGCACTAGGTTGAACATCCATCGACTAAATCAAAACTGGAGGAGATTTAACTGGGACTCATTGGAGTTGGAGAATGAACTTTGAGGTTCTTGGAGGTGGTGGTAAATTCTTCAACTTAGTCCTTTTTGGGACAAACTTCTTCTCAGGGGATTTGGGCCTCTTGCCCTTGATATCCAGATGTTTTAAAGTTTCATTCCCCTTTGGTTTGACAACTACTGAGGCCAACCTTACAGCTTTGGAAAGGGGTACCGGGGGTCTACCAACAGAATGGTGGCCTCTCTCGGACCCAGATAACACAATACCCTCCGTCTTAAAAGAAGGAGGGCGTGGCGCCCAGCGGTATCCATCAACTAGTACTGAAGTGGTGGGCTGTCTAACATATTTCTTATTTCTCCTAACAGGTTGTGGAGTCAGATTCTTAGCCTCAGACGCCTCTTCCTTTAACACTTCTTTTTGGAAGTGATGAGAGATCACTCCCTTCAACTGTTTCATGTACTGCTCCTTTGTTTGCCTAGATTGTGCAGCACAGGTATGGATTATGTTTCTCAAGGCCCTTGTTTTCTGCAAATGCTTTTCTTTTGGAGTCTTTTTAGTCGAGTAGTCGACCGGGCATGGTGCGGAACGGGCTATCCTATCTATCCTCGCCTCCCCTTGAGCAAAAGCTAAGGGGTAGAAGCGGCTCCCTTTCAGAAGGGGAGAGGAAGTAGGAATAGGTAGCTCCTCATCAGCCTCAGGCTCTACTTAAGCTAAAGTCTTAAAAGGCACAATTCTCTTTGCCTTAGAGATCTTCTTTCTAAGTCTCCTCAAATAGTTCTTCTTTTGATTCTTAGTAGAAAAGTTAAGTCCATAACTAGATCCTTCCTCAAAAATAGATTTGACTTCAATGGGAGGCTCAACAACTGGCTTAGACTGTTTCTGGTCATCACTAATCACTGGCAAGGTAGGTGTAGATCCCACAATCAACTCAACCACTGGAGTAACTTTCTTACTGGCATCCAAACTAACAATCTGGTGTCCATCCATAGAGAGCTCAAGGGTATTGAATCCCATTCCAAAGATGATAGTGCTCCCTTGGTCATTAACAGTTGAGGACAACTATCGGTCGAAAGAGAAGATCAATTGGCCAGCCATTTGAATTTTCTGAAAGTAAAAGAGAGGATTGAAATTAGATTTCTTTCTATGAGAAGTGAAAAAGAGTTTGTTATTTTAAAACTTAAGGCTTGTAGAATAGTCTCAACCTTCCAACACATGCTGAGTGGTAAAAAAAAACACACCCAACACACATTAGGAAGATAAAGAGACTAAATACATGCCGAAAGGAAAGTTTTCTCAAAAGGTCAATATATGTTAGCCCATAAGATGATTATATGGTGTAACATATGAAGATTTGGAACTTGGAGACAATTGTTATTATCTTGCTTTCCACATTTTGAAGGGAATTTGAATTTTAAATGACTTAAGATGGGGTTTTGTTTTTCTACGGAATCCAAAACACAACGGACAGAGTTTCCCCTTGCCCGAAGGCTTATGGAATTATAAGAATAACCCGAGTAAAGTAAATAGTCTAACCCTCCTTACTCCTAAAAGTTCAAGGGGAGTAAAGGGGTTAAGACTACAATACTTCAAAACTTTCTTAGAATCAAAGAATTTTCAAATGTTAGGAAAGTTGCTATTTGCATGTTTTACATTCTTGCAACTTGTATAGTTTTGAAAATTCCAAATATTATTGTTTTATGTGTTGTTATCTTCTAATATTTTTTGGAAGATTTGTTTTTGCTATTGTGTGTACTAATATTTCAGGAAAATCGAACCCCAGACTACGAAGACTTCAAATCAGATTCAGCATGAGATACTTTGTGAATTTGAAGCTTGTACTTTTTATTTGAATTAAATTTGAGAGGGAGTGATTGTAATTGAGTGAATAAATTTACACACACTTAAAGGAGAGCTTGAAAAAGTTTTTGTACTGATCGTACGGGATGAACATTGTTCATACAGGACGATCAGATCAGTTATCTTCTTGTAAGAGCAATGGAACGAACATGAACTGAACTGGAAAATTTTTCTAAGGAATGATCGTCCATACTAAATCATTTTTCATCCCAGGACGAGTTTCTCACTATAAAAATTTCGTCCAGACGAAGTCCAGGACGATGGGAACCGACTATGGCAGTTTCTGGCAACGTTCTGCAAATTTTGAAACCGACTTTTGATATAACTGTTCGTACCGGACGAAATTTTTCATCCCGGGATGAACCTATTTCGTCCTGGACGAAATTGGTTCGTACAGATGAACAAATGGTTTGTACGGGATAATTTTTTACTCAGTTCATTCGTACTAACTCAATTTCGTACGGGACGATCCAGTGCACAGAAAAACATATTTTTAGCAGTTTTTTGAGCGGTTTTTTATGTCCTTTCTATATAAGGAGTCCTATAAACTATTATATGTGCCTTTGGAGTTGTTTTCTCTTGAGAGGGATCATTGAGAGTGAGAGTTTGGGAGAGATTGTAAGAGTGAAGAGTGAGAGATCAAGTGAGGGGTTTGTGAGGGATTCACAAGGTTACTTGAAGAAGAAGATCTCTTTGTTTCTTCCCATCTCCTTTGAAGGCTCTCAAGTGAAGTTCAACAACATTGGTCCGGTTCTCTGCCGACACTTGGAGAGTGTAAAAGGATGACAAAGTGTATCTTTGACAGCCATTGTGTCTTCGTTCTTTGGGAGAAAACTAAAAGAGAGAACTTGAAAGGGAGAGAGGAAAGGGTGGAGTTTGAGAGGGAGAAGATCCTTGGAGGGGATTTCAAGGGAGTGTGGAGGAGATATTCAAACGGTTGCTCCAGCGAACTTGCACTTCAGTACCATCGGATTCAAGGGTCATCTTGAGGGAAGTTTTGGCGAGAAGAAGATCTCTTTGGTGTCAAAGAACCCGGCTACTCCGCCGCACCGGGGAAGGTGAAAGTGATTTTTTACAGGCTTTTCCGCCTTGCTGTGGGGGCAAAAGGAGAGTCACTTTGTGGTATTAGTGCAATACTCGGATGGTGCCTCCGGGGAGTGGACGTAGGTGAAGGTTTGACTGAACCACTATAAATTTGGTGTGTTATTTCTTATTTTTCTTACGCATTTAATTTCATTGCAAGTTTTTTACTCTAGTTGAAAAGTTTATTTTTTAAACTTTAAATTTAACTTGCATTAATAATTAAAAAAGTTTTCTAAAAATTCAAGAGTAGAAGTATAATTTTTTAAATTACCAATTCACCCCCCCTCTTGGTTAGCCTTGGGACATTTAGTTAGGCTTAACATCCTAATTCATATTGAACGAGTTCAAACATCAAACTCCTTTCAATTTGAAAAGAAAAGATATATTGAATGTGATATTTGTTAAACATAATTTTAAAAGAATATTTGGGGACCTGATTTGACACTGTTGCCTCATAGGAAACCCCAAGGCAGAAGGTCAAAATCAGGATGATTAAGTTAGTAAATAACAAATTTTGGGAGGTAGAACTGAAAGTTCGATGGGGATGTTAAGCCCTATGAACTTAGTCCCAAACTAACCAAGAGGGGGGGTGAATTGGTATTTTAAAAACTTCTTTTTAAAATAAGGAAATAAAATCATATAAACCAAATCACACCACGAAAATAATGCGGAATTTAAACGTGCGGAAGCAAGAAAAAGAACACAGAAATTTATAGTGGTTCGGTCGACTCGACCTACGTCCACTCCTTGGAGGCACCCTCCAAGTATTGCACTACACAAAAAGTGACTCTCCTTTAGCCCCCACGGCTAGGTGGAGAAACCCTCACAAGAACCTCCTTTTTGCCACCCCGGCAAGGCAGAGAACCAATCTCCTTTTGCTTCCTCCTGAAGCTGGCAGAGAACCAGAACCAAAAGTAACACTCCTTACCTCTACCGACCCTTCCACGGACGAGAAACTCTAGACGAAGACGTCTCAGAGAGATCCTTGAAGCAACCCTTGTGAAACCCCTCACAAGCTCCCCCTCACAAGATCCTCTCTCTCTCTTCTCTCTCTCTTTCTCTCCTCAAGGCCTTCTTAGGTCAAGGCAGCAGCCAAAGATCTTGAAAAACGTTGAACAAGAGCTCTTTAAATAGAAGAGCTTCAAAAGAGCTCATTAATTGCAAGTTGCCGACTTTATCGTCCAGGCCGATCTGGACATCGGCCTGGCCGATCAGTACAAAACAATGAAGATCGGCCAGAGTATAGCCCTGAATGGGAAACAGGACGATTGAAAAATAGCTTAATCGTCCAGGCCGATATCACGATCGTCCTGGCCGATCAGTTCAAATCAGAGGAAAATCGTCCTGACAATAGCCCTGAATACGAGCTGGCCGATATTGATCGTCCTGAAGTAACTTAAGGTTTTTGACTATATCGGCCTGGCCGATCCTGCGATCGTCCAGGACGATATGATCGTATCAATCATCCTTAATTACTTCCTTGATTTCCTGAACAATTATGGCATAATCTGTTAATATCGTCCAGGCTGATCCGAGGATCGTCCTGGCCGATAATTTAAAGATATGGTATACCATATTTGTCTATGGCGGCTACTTCTTTCTGTTTTGAGCTTATCGTCCTGGCCGATATACGTATCGTCCAGGATGATCTGTTAACGTAGGCTGCCTTAATTAAGAATCCTTAATTTAGACTTTCTGTTTTAAGCTGATCGGCCAGGCCGATCAAAGAAATCATCCTGGCCGATATGAGTAAAACCAGAATTTCTAAGTCTCTCAAGTGTGTGTGTGTGAAGGGTTATAAAGCATCAGTCTTTTTAACTATTACAAGAGGACTCAAAAGGTAAAAAACAAAAGTACAGACTGACTCAACCCTAAACCTACGCATTTCTGAACTTGGCTCCTTTTTGATTATTCGATCGTCGATTCCTAAAAAGTTAGAAGCAACAAGCTGTCCAAGAAAAGCAGTGTTTGTCAATCATCAAAACATAAGACATGAAAAATAGATTTGCAACAATCTCCCCCTTTTTGATGATGACAAAACACAAGTAGGTAAATCAAAATAAAAAAGATTCATTAGAAAAAAAACAAGGTTACAACATCAACTTTTTCTGATTACATCCTATCCTACTCCCCCTTTTTTGTCATCACAAAAAGAGAGTCCAGAAACAGAAAAAAAAAGAAAAACAAACATCACGAAAGACTACTAAAAAAAGACAAGAAACAATAACTAAAAGAACGAGGGATCCTGATCATCAGATGAGGAGGTGGAGGTGGCTGCTGAAAGTAACTGGCAAGGGTAGTAAACTGAGCATTGAACCAGGCGATGTCCTGGTCATGCTGCTGCTGCTGGTGAGTGAGAAAACTGTCAAATCGAGCTAAATCCTCAGCGCGGTGATGCTAGTAGCGGGCGATGTCCTCAGAGTGTTGCTGCTCCTGGGCAGCAACATATGCATCAAATCGGGTCTCCCAACGATCAAATCTCTCAATCAACTGATCAACCGGTGAGTGTTGGTGGAGAGAGACAGGGTCAGGAAAGGGAGCTGGAGCGGGAGCCTCCTCCTCTCGAGCCCCCCGTGGTTCATCAGGGTGGAGACGAGTACTGTGAAGGGTGCTGAAGGAATTGTTTGAGTAGAAGAGAGTTGGGAAATCTGGTGGATTGGGATATTGAATTTGGTATTTGGTTTCAAGAACATAGGCTATGATGTGTCCTAAGGCTAGATTTGGCTTTCTTCTGTGGCCTGGATCACGAATTATTGTTAGGTGATCAATGTAACGAAAAAATAGGTCAGCAGTGTTGAATTCCCTATGAGCCATGATATAGAAGGTAGTGAGGGAAAGTAGAGGGGTAATGTGGACACGGTCGCCGGCTTTTGGAATGACGGAGGTACGAAGGACATGTTGGATTGTCCTAGCATCTCTGACTAAAGAGCTAGTCTCTCCAACATGGTAACGGACATTGGTCTGGCGAAGAAAGTGATTTGCCGTGGACCAGTCAAGATCAGGGTCAAGGGCAATTAAGTGCAGCTTATCTCCGGTGGTGGATAGCTGTAAGAGATCAACACAGTCCTGATATGTGATTTCGACAGGGCGTCGATTCACATAGGAGGACAGGGCTGTGAAGGTGGAGTTGATGCGCAGGTTCGCAAAAAATTCTAGAAGGAATTCAGAATTGAAGGGGAAAACAAGAGACAGAATGAAGCAAAGGGAAGTGTGGGCGAAGAGATCCATTACCGGGTAAGAGATGTGGACTGGATTGATAATCCTGGAAACAGTAATTCCACATTCTTTATAACGGTGATATGCAGCTTCATCTTCTGCTTCACGGAAATGAGGGTCAACCCTTGCCCTCGAGGAACTTCCAGAGGTCTGACGGACGCGCTTCCCACCAGCCATTTGAGAGATCTTTAAGCAAAAACACAAAGGAGAAGGGATGAGGAGTGAAAAACATGGCTGGATCGGCCTGAATTTAAAGAAACATCCATATCGTCCTGGCCGATCGCGGAATCGTCCAGGCCGATATGTGTCAATAATTACGTACAGGCCGATTGGTCAAAAAGGCGGTCCAATCGTCTGGGCCGATCAGATATCGGCCAGGCCGATTAGACACAGGCTATCGGCCCGAGGAGTCAGTCCGAACGACCGTTGAAAAAGCAGATCGTCCGGGCCGATTAGGTGTATCGTCCAGGACGATGCACAATAATTGATCGTACCGGCCGAAGTTAAAACGTTTTAAATGCTTGCCACGTGTATCGTCCAGGACGAACAGTGGATCGGCCCGGCCGATGGTCCAATAATGGATCGTCCGGGATCGAATTTAAAGATAAAAACGTACTGACACGTGGATCGTCCGGGACGGTCCAGTGTATCGGCCAGGACGATGCACATAGAATGCATCGGCCAGACAATTATACTATCGGCCAGGACTATCATCATGAGTTTTGATCAAATCGTCCAGGACAATAATGTATCGTCCAGGACGATGATTTTCATTAAGCACAGAAAAAGGTCAGCAGATGGATTTTGGAAAGAATTTGTCCTATCGGCCAGGACGATAGAAATATCGGCCAGGCCGATGTGACTTGAAATTGAAATCAAGAAAGGAATAGTGATGATCAAGACCCTCAAAAATAAAACAAAAGAAAAGACAGTCAAAGACACACAAAAAAAAAATAAAACAAACACCGAATATTTTTGGATTTTAATTTTTCTATTTTTTTTGTTTTATGAAGGCATCATATGAGAATTCTTTTCTTGAATTTAAATTTTTGAAGTTTTTAGGAGATCAAGAGGTTTAACAAAATCTAATTAGAGGAAGGTAGAAAAACTGATTCCATTAACCCTAGATCGGACATTCTTCAGGGTACAAAAAAATCTCTTAAAAACAACAGAGTCCTAACTTGGAATAACACAAGAGGTTTTAAGAAGATCCAATCAAGACTTGTTAACAACTAAAGTATCTTATAAATAATAAACGAAAATAGTTTTTCTCAATCATGGAATTTGAAATCAAATCTTTGAACGTATCACATAATTAATGAGTTTTCTAAGTTTTAAGAGTTTTACCAAAGAGATGATAGCTTGCAATTAGTGGGCTAATTTTATGCCTCTTTTCACTTTTATTGGCTCTTTGAGCATCTTTTGATTTTTCATACACTTTTGTGTATATAGTTTTCTTTTCAATTTGGCTTCATTGGCCTCTTTCCTTTTTAACTCTCTCTT
>CM028349.1:12821542-12871018 GCA_016618105.1 Dendrobium huoshanense | reverse complement strand
CCTCTGGTTCTACCAACTGACTAGGCTGTCTGCAACACTCTGCTGAGGTGGAGGAGCACTGGAACTCCTCCCTAGGACCCCTGGGCAATTTCTAGCCATGTGCCCAGGCTGATGGCCACATATAACAAACATTGGAGCCAGATAAACATTCTTCTCTATGAGTCCTGCCACACTTGTCACAAGCTCTACTGCTAAAAGAACTCCCACTGCTGTCAGATCTACCTTTCTTCACACTAGGCCCACCAGAATGCGTCTGAAAACTCTTGGTCTTTTCAAAACCCCTCTTCTTCTGAAGGAAATCTCTCCTCTTTTGAGTAGCCTGAAAGTCAATCTCTATCTTTCTTGCTTTTCCAACCAAAGCAGGATAGTCATCAAAACTAAAAGGAATCAGTGGCTGATGAATAGCATCACGAAGTCCTGCCAAAAATCTCTGACACTTCTCCTCAGAACTAGGAATAATCTGGGGTTGCATATCGAGACAACATGGTAAATTCAGCTTCATATTGCATAACAGTCTTATCTCCTTGCACCAATCTAATGAATTGCTCCTGCATGTGCCTCCTTGCAGAAAGAGGCACAAACCAGTCTCTAAAGACTCCAACAGAGTTCTCTCATAGAATCTGAGATGCATCACAGCCACTATACTTTTCTAACATCAGTCCTCTCCACCATCTTTCTGCTTCGCCATCCAGAACAAAAGTGGCTAGGGTCACCCTTCTATCTGCTGGACAGTGCATGCTCTCCAAAATTTTCTCCACCCTTAAAAGCCAATTCTCTGCATCTATGGGCTCTCCTGCTCCCGTAAAGAGTGGTGGTCACATGTCCTGAAATATCTTCAGATGTTTATCCACTAAAGTCTCTTTAGGTGTCTCCTTCTGAAAACTAGGCTGTGGTTGCTCTTGAGAACGCTGGATCAACTATGTCACAGCCATCATCATCTGAGTGAAGGCATCCATATTAGTACTGCTACTCCCACCAGGAGGCGGTATCATAAATGGAACACCACTAACACCACCAGGGGTGTTTATAGCTGGAACAACTGGAAATTCCCTTCCAGTCTGCTCAGTGTTGCCATCAGTGGCATCACGCTCCTGATCAGTATTGCCATCAGTGGCATCACGCTCCTGATCCATAGCCCTAATCAATGAATGTAACCCAAATTCAATAACTCATAAAACAAACATCCTATAATCGTATGCTTCCTATGATTCATATATCATCCTAATGGCGCTTGTATTGATTCATATCTTAAATTTGCTCTGATACCACTCTTTGTCACGACCCGGCACGATTAGCTCGTATAGACGAGGCGGAAAAGGAAATCGGACAGGCAAAAAAACCATAACTTCTAAAACTTTTTAAAGACAAAGTATAACTGTAAGAACTTCAACACATAGGAAACAAGCACCTCTAATCATCATATAAACAAATCTAGTATTTCATATAACATATATGTACAAAGGTGGCAAAAAAAAAAATCTAACAAACATGATTCAGCCACCCAAAACAATCTAAACTATAACAAAACAACAAAAGAGACAAGTGGAACCTGTCACCCGGTGTACGACGGCTGTAAGTGAACCTTGGGTGGTCAGCCATCTCTCGCAGCGGTTTCTCCTGAAAAGTTTCCCCAAACTAGGGAATGAGCTACGCTCAAGTAGGAAAAACTCTATCCTATGTTTTCATATGCCTTTATGTTATAAAGAAAAGTTCTGAACTGCTTGGATTTCATGCTAGATTTCGTATGCTTTACATATGTCATTTTTCTCTATGCTTTATGTCACGTATGCCATGTCTTGTGTATGTAATTAGTCAAGTCGTCAATTTGCCTTTACAGGTCATATTCTCCTTTTCATCATGTACATCATATATGCCTCGTATGTCATAAAATTTATGTCTTATACTTATGCTTATGCGTATGTTTATAATTGTTTATGCTTAACTAATTTATACAACCGTACAGAGTACCAGAGGTGTACTGATCAGGTACACAAATCATCTTTTTTTTTTTGGCCAGTAATCTCATCTTTTGCCCCAAAGGGCCATATTGTGCTTTCACACTATATTTGGTACTCCGAAACAAAACAAACACATGCAATCACATATAATAATTATCAAACACTTTCAAATATTCATATGCTTGGTCATGAAACGTACATGTACATGAAAGAATATTCTATGCATTAAAGTGCATTAAAGTAGTTGAACTTAAACGCTTGCATCATCAATTTAACAATAAAAATAAACATAAGGCATCAATTTAAACATAAAGATACATAAAATAATAGGAAAAGAGATTCCTATCTCAAGGCTTAGTTATCCTTTCCTTTGCAAAGCTTTACTTGTCAACAATGTTCCCTCTTGAAACCTATGGATCCAAAAGTCATAACATAAGCCTCTTGCATATTAAGATCTCTCCTAACACTCTCCCTTAAACCTACTAAGAAAAATTCCTATGGAAATTTCAGTTTTTACCTAAAAATCCCTAAGGTTGGAATCCAAATTTCTTCTAATAGCATTCCCATAGCATGTTAGAACCCTTCTCTTTTCTAATTATAAGATTAATACTCTTAATTTTCGGATTAGCAAAATTAGGAAATTAGAAAAATATTTTCTTTTCCGAAATCTCATTTTCTTTAATTTAGAGGCCTCGTAAAGACATTGGAAACAATATATGTAAAGGTCTCTACAAAAAAACTAACATTTTGGAGAAACCCTAGATTTGTCCTAAAATCCAAAACTCAAAAGAATTCAACGAAACTTCATTTCCACCGTTAAAACTTCGTTCTAAAGCTATCCTATTAATTTCATTCAAAAATTCTAAGTTTTGAGAAAGCCCTAAAATTTTACCTTGAGAAAAACTAGAGAAAAGTGAGGGATTTTTGCATGAAACTCTTACCTTAAGTCTTCCCTTTGCTTTCCCTAAAGGAACCTCGCCGGAAAAGCTGCCGGCCGCCTCTTGGAAGGAGCTCCCGCCGCTTCCTCCTCTCTCCTGTCGCCCTCTCTCTTCGGTCGGCCGAAAGAAATGACAAGGGACCGAATGAATCGGTCCCTAGGCGGTTGTGGGCTTAAGGAAAAAAATGTTTAAAGGCTTAAGACGCATGTGCCCTTCTCCCTAAAGTTTTTCTTAAAGGCTCTAAGGGTAAAATCGGAAGTTTACCAAACATTTTACTTAAACTATATTCGTTGATTTTTAATTCTCAAACCGAACAAAATTTGGTATGGGTTCTTTATACCGTTTCGATCGAAATTTCGAAACGAATCTAATGAAATTTATTTCGTCAATTTCCGATGATATCGAAATTTCACTTAAGTTCGTCGCGGCGCATTGATATGCGTGCGACGCACTCAAATGACGAATTTCAAGTTTTACAATCCTCTCCTAATAAAATTTCGTCCACGAAATTTAAAGAAAAGAATAACAAACATACCTTACACAAAAAGATGAGGATAGCACTTCCTGATTTCTGATTCCTTCTCCCAAGTAGCATTCTTCTCCAATCCATGTTTCCATAGAACCTTAACAAATGATATTTCTCTGCTCCTGAGTTGTCTCACACTGATCTCCAAAATACGATCTGGTTCCTCAACATAAGTAAGATCTGGCTGAATCTCCACATGTTCAGTTATGATTTTAGAAGGATCATCTGATATGAACTTCCTCAAAGAAGAAACATGAAAAACATTGTGGACAGCGTATGTAGCGGGTAAAGCCAATATGTAGGCCACTTTCCCAATACTTTCTATTATCTCAAAAGGACCAATGTAGCGGGGACTAAGCTTGCCAACCTTGCCAAAATGAAGTACACCTTTCATTGGCCTGATCTTAATGAAAACAAAATCTCCTACGCTGAATTTCACAATAACGGTGCTTAGCATCATAGTACTTCTTCTGCCTGTCCTGTACTGCTTGCAATCTTTCCTTAATAATTCTGATCTTGTTTGTAGCTTCATCAACCAAATCTGAGCCAATCACCTTCCTCTCACCAGTTTCTGCCCAACATAAAGGTGTCATACATTTCCTTCCATAGAGTGCTTCATAAGGAGCCATTCCTATGCTGGCTTGAAAGCTATTATTATAAGCAAAATCTATTAAAGGAACATGAGATTCCCAACCTCCGCCAAAGTCAAGAACACACAGTCTCAGTAAATCTCCTTCAATTCTGGTACTTGCTTAGAAATGTCCCTTACATGAGCTAAGAAGTTTGGATACCCCTTCATAATTAAACTGCAAGCTTTCATAGATGAAATGATCATAGAAGAGATACCTCTATCACCTTGAAAGACAAGCTTCTCTCCTCCAGGAAGCTTGATCTTCACTACCTTCTTATTACAGTCTATAGAGATGAACTGGTTAAACATCCAATCCATCCCTAAAATCACATCAAATTCCTTAAGAGGTAGTACAATCAACTCAACTTCAAAATCCTTCTCACATAAAGAAAGCAGGGGTGAAAATATACTTGAAGCAATCATGCTAGACCCATCCGGTAACAATACTGACAATGTAGTGGGCACACTATGGACATTCAATGCATGCTTCATAACAAACTCCTGACTAATGAATGAATGCGATGCACCGGTATCAAAGAGCACTCTACTAGGTACACATTGAACATAAATAATACCTGTGATTACATCAGGAGACTCTTTGGCTTCTTGCTGCGTGATAGCATAAACCCTCGGCTGCACAACAGGTCTCGTAGCCGGATAACCAGGTACTGAAGCCGATGCAGTGGACTCTTGAGCTCTGGGTCTACCAACTGTAGGCTGTCTCCCAACACTCTGCTGAGGTGGAGGAGCACTGGACCTCCCCTCCCTAGGACCCCTTGGGCAATTTCTAGCCATGTGCCCAGGCTGATGGCACATATAACAAACATTGGAGCCAGATAAACATTCTCCTCTATGAGTCCTGCCACACTTGTCACAAGCTCTACTGCTAAAAGAACTCCCACTGCTATCAGATCTACCTTTCTTCACACTAGGCCCACCAGAATGCGTCTGAAAACTCTTGGTCTTTTCAAAACCCCTCTTCTTCTGAAGGAAATCTCTCATCTTTTGAGTAGCCTGAAAGTCAATCTCTATCTTTCTTGCTTTTCCAACCAAAGCAGGATAGTCATCAAAACTAAAAGGAATCAGTGGCTGACGAATAGCATCACGAAGTCCTGCCAAAAATCTCTGACACTTCTCCTCAGTACTAGGAATAATCTGGGGTGCATATCGAGACAACATGGTAAATTCGGCTTCATATTGCATAACAGTCTTATCTCCTTGCACCAATCTAATGAAACACTCCTGCATGTGCCTCCTTCCAGAAAGAGGCACAAACCAGTCTCTAAAGACTCCAACAAAGTCCTCTCATAGAATCTGAGATGCATCACAGCCACTATACTTTTCTAACATCAGTCCTCTCCACCATCTTTCTGCTTCGCCATCCAGAACAAAAGTGGCTAGGGTCACCCTTCTATCTGCTGGACTGTGCATGCTCTCCAAAATTTTCTCCACCCTTAAAAGCCAATTCTCTGCATCTATGGGCTCTCCTGCTCCCGTAAAGAGTGGTGGTCGCATGTCCTGAAATATCTTCAGATGTTTATCCACTAAAGTCTCTTTAGGTGTCTCCTTCTGAAAACTAGGCTGTGGCTGCTCTTGAGAATGCTGGATCAACTCTGTCACAGCCATCATCATCTGAGTGAAGGCATCCATATTAGTACTGCTACTCCCACCAGGAGGCGGTATCATAAATGGAACACCACTAACACCACCAGGGGGTGTTATAGCTGGAACAACTGGAAATTCCCTTCCAGTCTGCTCAGTGTTGCCATCAGTGGCATCACGCTCCTGATCAGTATTGCCATCAGTGGCATCACGCTCCTGATCCATAGCCCTAATCAATGAATGTAACCCAAATTCAATAACTCATAAAACAAACATCCTATAATCGTATGCTTCCTATGATTCATATATCATCCTAATGGCGCTTGTATTGATTCATATCTTAAATTTGCTCTGATACCACTCTTTGTCACGACCCGGCACGGTTAGCTCGTATAGACGAGGCGGAAAAGGAAATCGGACAGGCAAAAAAACCATAACTTCTAAAACTTTTTAAAGACAAAGTATAACTGTAAGAACTTCAACACATAGGAAACAAGCACCTCTAATCATCATATAAACAAATCTAGTATTTCATATAACATATATGTACAAAGGTGGCAAAAAATAAAAATCTAACAAACATGATTCAGCCACCCAAAACAATCTAAACTATAACAAAACAACAAAAGAGACAAGTGGAACCTGTCACCCGGTGTACGACGGCTGTAAGTGACCTTGGGTGGTCAGCCATCTCTCGCAGCGGTTTCTCCTGAAAAGTTTCCCCAAACTAGGGAATGAGCTACGCTCAAGTAGGAAAAACTCTATCCTATGTTTTCATATGCCTTTATGTTATAAAGAAAAGTTCTGAACTGCTTGGATTTCATGCTAGATTTCGTATGCTTTACATATGTCATATTTTTCTCTATGCTTTATGTCACGTATGCCATGTCTTGTGTATGTAATTAGTCAAGTCGTCAATTTGCCTTTACAGGTCATATTCTCCTTTTCATCATGTACATCATATATGCCTCGTATGTCATAAAATTTATGTCTTATACTTATGCTTATGCGTATGTTTATAATTGTTTATGCTTATACTAATTTATACAACCGTACAGAGTACCAGAGGTGTACTGATCAGGTACACCAATCATCTTTTTTTTTTTTGGCCAGTAATCTCATCTTTTGCCCCAAAGGGCCATATTGTGCTTTCACACTATATTTGGTACTCCGAAACAAAACAAACACATGCAATCACATATAATAATTATCAAACACTTTCAAATATTCATATGCTTGGTCATGAACGTACATGTACATGAAAGAATATTCTATGCATTAAAGTGCATTAAAGTAGTTGAACTTAAACGCTTGCATTATCAATTTAACAATAAAAATAAACATAAGGCATCAATTTAAACATAAAGATACATAAAATATAGGAAAAGAGATTCCTATCTCAAGGCTTAGTTATCCTTTCCTTTGCAAAGCTTTACTTGTCAACAATGTTCCCTCTTGAAACCTATGGATCCAAAAGTCATAACATAAGCCTCTTGTATATTAAGATCTCTCCTAACACTCTCCCTTAAACCTACTAAGAAAAATTCCTATGGAAATTTCAGTTTTTACCTAAAAATCCCTAAGGTTGGAAACCAAATTTCTTCTAATAGCATTCCCATAGCATGTTAGAACCCTTCTCTTTTCTAATTATAAGATTAATACTCTTAATTTTCGGATTAGCAAAATTAGGAAATTAGGAAAATATTTTCTTTTCCGAAATCTCATTTTCTTTAATTTAGAGGCCTCCTAAAGACATTGGAAACAATATATGTAAAGGTCTCTACAAAAAAACTAACATTTTGGAGAAACCCTAGATTTGTCCTAAAATCCAAAACTCAAAAGAATTCAACGAAACTTCATTTCCACCGTTAAAACTTCGTTCTAAAGCTATCCTATTAATTTCATTCAAAAATTCTAAGTTTTGAGAAAGCCCTAAAATTTTACCTTGAGAAAAACTAGAGAAAAGTGAGGGATTTTTGCATGAAACTCTTACCTTAAGTCTTCCCTTTGCTTTCCCTAAAGGAACCTCGCCGGAAAAGCCGCCGGCCGCCTCTAAGAAGGAGCTCCCGCCGCTTCCTCCTCTCTCCTGTCGCCCTCTCTCTTCGGTCGGCCGAAAGAAATGACAAGGGACCGAATGAATCGGTCCCTAGGCGGTTGTGGGCTTAAGGAAAAAAATGTTTAAAGGCTTAAGACGCATGTGCCCTTCTCCCTAAAGTTTTTCTTAAAGGCTCTAAGGGTAAAATCGGAAGTTTACCAAACATTTTACTTAAACTATATTCGTTGATTTTTAATTCTCAAACCGAACAAAATTTGGTATGGGTTCTTTATACCGTTTCGATCGAAATTTCGAAACGAATCTAATGAAATTTATTTCGTCTATTTCCGACGATATCGAAATTTCACTTAAGTTCGTCGCGGCGCATTGATATGCGTGCGACGCACTCAAATGACGAATTTCAAGTTTTACAATCCTCTCCTAATAAAATTTCGTCCACGAAATTTAAAGAAAAGAATAACAAACATACCTTACACAAAAAGATGAGGATAGCACTTCCTGATTTCTGATTCCTTCTCCCAAGTAGCATTCTTCTCCAATCCATGTTTCCATAGAACCTTAACAAATGATATTTCTCTGCTCCTGAGTTGTCTCACACTGATCTCCAAAATACGATCTGGTTCCTCAACATAAGTAAGATCTGGCTGAATCTCCACATGTTCAGTTATGATTTTAGAAGGATCATCTGATATGAACTTCCTCAAAGAAGAAACATGAAAAACATTGTGGACAGCGTATGTAGCGGGTAAAGCCAATATGTAGGCCACTTTCCCAATACTTTCTATTATCTCAAAAGGACCAATGTAGCGGGGACTAAGCTTGCCAACCTTGCCAAAATGAAGTACACCTTTCATTGGCCTGATCTTAATGAAAACAAAATCTCCTACGCTGAATTTCACAAAACGGTGCTTAGCATCATAGTACTTCTTCTGCCTGTCCTGTACTGCTTGCAATCTTTCCTTAATAATTCTGATCTTGTTTGTAGCTTCATCAACCAAATCTGAGCCAATCACCTTCCTCTCACCAGTTTCTGCCCAACATAAAGGTGTCATACATTTCCTTCCATAGAGTGCTTCATAAGGAGCCATTCCTATGCTGGCTTGAAAGCTATTATTATAAGCAAAATCTATTAAAGGAACATGAGATTCCCAACCTCCGCCAAAGTCAAGAACACACAGTCTCAGTAAATCTCCTTCAATTCTGGTACTTGCTTAGAAATGTCCCTTACATGAGCTAAGAAGTTTGGATACCCCTTCATAATTAAACTGCAAGCTTTCATAGATGAAATGATCATAGAAGAGATACCTCTATCACCTTGAAAGACAAGCTTCTCTCCTCCAGGAAGCTTGATCTTCACTACCTTCTTATTACAGTCTATAGAGATGAACTGGTTAGACATCCAATCCATCCCTAAAATCACATCAAATTCCTTAAGAGGTAGTACAATCAACTCAACTTCAAAATCCTTCTCACATAAAGAAAGCAGGGGTGAACATATACTTGAAGCAATCATGCTAGACCCATCCGGTAACAATACTGACAATGTAGTGGGCACACTATGGACATTCAATGCATGCTTCATAACAAACTCCTGACTAATGAATGAATGCGATGCACCGGTATCAAAGAGCACTCTACTAGGTACACATTGAACATAAATAATACCTGTGATTACATCAGGAGACTCTTTGGCTTCTTGCTGCGTGATAGCATAAACCCTCGGCTGCACAACAGGTCTCGTAGCCGGATAACCAGGTACTGAAGCCGATGCAGTGGACTCTTGAGCTCTGGGTCTACCAACTGTAGGCTGTCTCCCAACACTCTGCTGAGGTGGAGGAGCACTGGACCTCCCCTCCCTAGGACCCCTTGGGCAATTTCTAGCCATGTGCCCAGGCTGATGGCACATATAACAAACATTGGAGCCAGATAAACATTCTCCTCTATGAGTCCTGCCACACTTGTCACAAGCTCTACTGCTAAAAGAACTCCCACTGCTGTCAGATCTACCTTTCTTCACACTAGGCCCACCAGAATGCGTCTGAAAACTCTTGGTCTTTTCAAAACCCCTCTTCTTCTGAAGGAAATCTCTCATCTTTTGAGTAGCCTGAAAGTCAATCTCTATCTTTCTTGCTTTTCCAACCAAAGCAGGATAGTCATCAAAACTAAAAGGAATCAGTGGCTGACGAATAGCATCACGAAGTCCTGCCAAAAATCTCTGACACTTCTCCTCAGTACTAGGAATAATCTGGGGTGCATATCGAGACAACATGGTAAATTCGGCTTCATATTGCATAACAGTCTTATCTCCTTGCACCAATCTAATGAAACACTCCTGCATGTGCCTCCTTCCAGAAAGAGGCACAAACCAGTCTCTAAAGACTCCAACAAAGTCCTCTCATAGAATCTGAGATGCATCACAGCCACTATACTTTTCTAACATCAGTCCTCTCCACCATCTTTCTGCTTCGCCATCCAGAACAAAAGTGGCTAGGGTCACCCTTCTATCTGCTGGACTGTGCATGCTCTCCAAAATTTTCTCCACCCTTAAAAGCCAATTCTCTGCATCTATGGGCTCTCCTGCTCCCGTAAAGAGTGGTGGTCGCATGTCCTGAAATATCTTCAGATGTTTATCCACTAAAGTCTCTTTAGGTGTCTCCTTCTGAAAACTAGGCTGTGGCTGCTCTTGAGAACGCAGGATCAATTGTGTCACAGCCATCATCATCTGAGTGAAGGCATCCATATTAGTACTGCTACTCCCACCAGGAGGCGGTATCATAAATGGAACACCACTAACACCACCAGGGGGTGTTACAGCTGGAACAACTGGAACTTCCCTTCCAGTCTGCTCAGTGTTGCCATCAGTACTGCCATCAGTGGCATCACGCTCCTGATCAGTATTGCCATCAGTACTGCCATCAGTGGCATCACGCTCCTGATCCATAGCCCTAATCAATGAATGTAACCCAAATTCAATAACTCATAAAACAAACATCCTATAATCGTATGCTTCCTATGATTCATATATCATCCTAATGGCGCTTGTATTGATTCATATCTTAAATTTGCTCTGATACCACTTTTTGTCACGACCCGGCCCGGTTAGCTCGTATAGACGAGGCGGGAACGGAAATCGGACAGGCAAAAAAACCATAACTTCTAAAACTTTTTAAAGACATAAAATATAACTGTAAGAACTTCAACACGTAGGAAACAAGCACCTCTAATCATCATATAAACAAATCTAGTATTTCATATAACATATATGTACAAAGGTGGCAAAAAAAAAAATCTAACCAACATGATTCAGCCACCCAAAACAATCTAAACTATAACAAAACAACAAAAGAGACAAGTGGAACCTGTCACCCGGTGTATGACGGCTGTAAGTGAACCTTGGGTGGTCAGCCATCTCTTGCAGCGGTTTCTCCTGAAAAGTTTCCCAAAACTAGGGAATGAGCTACGCTCAAGTAGGAAAAACTCTATCCTATGTTTTCATCTGCCTTTATGTTATAAAGAAAAGTTCTGAACTGCTTGGATTTCATGCTAGATTTCGTATGCTTTACGTATGTCATATTTTTCTCTATGCTTTATGTCACGTATGCCATGTCTTGTGTATGTAATTAATCAAGTCGTCAATTTGCCTTTACAGGCCATATTCTCCTTTTCATCATGTACATCATATATGCCTCGTATGTCATAAAATTTATGTCTTATACTTATGCTTATGCGTATGCTTATAATTGTTTATGCTTATACTAATTTATACAACCGTACAGAGTACCAGAGGTGTACTGATCAGGTACACCAATCATCCTTTTTTTTTTGGCCAGTAATCTCATCTTTTGCCCCAAAGGGCCATATTGTGCTTTCGCACTATATTTGGTACTCCGAAACAAAACAAACACATGCAATCACATATAATAATTATCAAACACTTTCAAATATTCATATGCTTGGTCATGAACGTACATGTACATGAAAGAACATTCTATGCATTAAAGTGCATTAAAGTAGTTGAACTTAAACACTTGCATCATCAATTTAACAATAAAAATAAACATAAGGCATCAATTTAAACATAAAGATACATAAAATAATAGGAAAAGAGATTCCTATCTCAAGGCTTAGTTATCCTTTCCTTTGCAAAGCTTTACTTGTCAACAATGTTCCCTCTTGAAACCTATGGATCCAAAAGTCATAACATAAGCCTCTTGCATATTAAGATCTCTCCTAACACTCTCCCTTAAACCTACTAAGAAAAACTCCTATGGAAATTTCAGTTTTTACCTCAAAATCCCTAAGGTTGGAAACCAAATTTCTTCTAATAGCATTCCCATAGCATGTTAGAACCCTTCTCTTTTCTAATTATAAGATTAATACTCTTAATTTTCGGATTAGCAAAATTAGGAAATTAGGAAAATATTTTTCTTTTCCGAAATCTCATTTTCTTTAATTTAGAGGCCTCGTAAAGACATTGGAAACAATATATGTAAAGGTCTCTACAAAAAAACTAACATTTTGGAGAAATCCTAGATTTGCCCTAAAATCCAAAACTCAAAAGAATTCAACGAAACTTCATTTCCACCGTTAAAACTTCGTTCTAAAGCTATCATATTAATTTCATTCAAAAATTCTAAGTTTTGAGAAAGCCCTAAAATTTTACCTTGAGAAAAACTAGAGAAAAGTGAGGGATTTTTGCATGAAACTCTTACCTTAAGTCTTCCCTTTGCTTTCCCTAAAGGAACCTCGCCGGAAAAGCCGCCGGCCGCCTCTTGGAAGGAGCTCTTGCCGCTTCCTCCTCTCTCCCGTCGCCCTCTCTCCTCGGTCGGCCGAAAGAAATGACAAGGGACCGAATGAATCGGTCCCTAGGCGGTTGTGGGCTTAAGGAAAAAAATGTTTAAAGGCTTAAGACGCATGTGCCCTTCTCCCTAAAGTTTTTCTTAAAGGCTCTAAGGGTAAAATCGGAAGTTTACCAAAAATTTTACTTAAACTATCTTCGTTGATTTTTAATTCTCAAACCGAACAAAATTTGGTATGGGTTCTTTATACCGTTTCGATCGAAATTTTAAAACAAATCTAATGAAATTTATTTCGTCAATTTCCGACGATATCGAAATTTCACTTAAGTTCGTCGCGGCGCATTGATATGCGTGCGACGCACTCAAATGACGAATTTCGGGTTTTACATTATGATTGCACTTTGACGCATCAAAGCTATAGTCTGCCATATAATAGCTTGTTCAAATCTTATTTGAAATCGTGTTCGAACTTAGTTTGAATATGGTTCATGTTCTATCCTTGCTTTGACCTTGCTTGAACATTTCTTGAAATTTTTTTGATCAAATTATAGGCTTCGTCAAATTTTGTTCAAGCTTTGTTAGAAGCCACATTCGAATTAGCACACCTCGGGTCTGAAAGGTGGTGCACTCCGATAACATTGGTTGTGATTAAATGATAGGATGATTTTTTGTACTCCTTAAAAGAAAAGATCACATAGAAGTATAAACAAAATATATTAGTGAAAGCAATGGAAGAGAAATGAAAATTTCATTTCATTATTATGAAATCCAATTGGTAGTACATCAACAAAGTAGGAACAATAACATGAGAAGAAAAAAGAATTGAAAGAATCAACTACCGAAATAAAATTAATCATTGTTTGAAATTGCGCAATATGGGGCTCATCTTGAGGCCCGCCTCAACGCAATTTTAGTGAAAAATGTATGGAGTCTTACACCTCAAACTATTTTTATGAGGCTTGGACCTCAGCTTGGCTAAGGCTCGCCTTGAGGCACACCATGCCTCATTGGCTTGAGGCTTACGCCTCACCCATATATATATATATATATATATATATATATATATATATATATATATATATATATATATATATATATATATATATATATATATATATATACATATATATTATTAAAACTTACGTAAATCCTAAATTTAATCCCCGAACAAATCAAGCTTTAATGCATCCCCAAGCAGCAACAACTTCCTCTTGACTACCTTGACCTCCAACCCTCTGTTTTCTCCATAGTCACCACCGTCGTAGCCGCCGTGGGGGATCACTTGAAACCAGTACACCACCACTACCTCATCTAAAATTTTTAGAGTATTAATCTCATCTTTATATTAATGAAACATATTTATGTGAGAGGAAGATAATTGAAATAAATGAAAAATAAATAAATTGGGAGGCATTGAACTGCATAGGATGCGACATGGGAGAGACTAGTTTGTTATGATGATGACTCAAATAAAAACCTCCTTTGTGATAGTGCATATTATTTCTAAGTTTTTTGTCAGCTATTTTAGTTTTCTTTAAAAAGTAAATGTGGATAAGTAGGAAACTGAGAAAGAAAGAATTTAGAGTTGAACTTGATAGTATATGATATTTTTATGTCATTCCTATATTTAATATTATTTTGCTCTTATAATATTTATATTTCAATTCTATTTCAAGCAATTTATCATTTGTCATTTTATATCTTGTGCAATTTTTTATTTTATATGTATGCCAATTTATTACTTCATAATTCAATATAAAGTTAACATGTCATCCTTTAACATATTATTTGAGTATTATATAAAAAATCACTTTTAACATTTATTTTGATTTAACACAATTTTTTGATTTTGAGGCTTACGCCTCAAAATGACCTGAGCCTTACGTCTCGCCTCATGAACAAAAAATGCCTCAATACCCAATTGCGCAATTTTAAACCTTGAAATTAACCAATCCTCTAAAGAAAATATGAATAACCTACTACAAAATATGAAATACCAAATATAAATATCCTACTATTGGTAGCTCTGCTCCTCTGGTGATGTTCCACCTACACTTTGATAGAATAACGAGTTTGAGAAATCAAATCCAACTAATAACATATCTATTAAAACATAAATGACAAGGAGATAAGACATGCAATATGAATAATAAACAGGAAAAGAGCAACTATATAATGACAAATCATTGATGTATCAATATAAAAATGCAATAATTCTTAGTTTTAAATGACAGATTCTAGTATGATAATATGACCAAATGTGTATTCAAATAGTCATTAATTCAATGTCAGTAAATCTTCACATATGTAATCACGCTAGGTATCATCATATTTCATTGTAACTTATTAGTTATTTATCGTGTTCAACTTATGTCTATTTACATATGCATGTTTATATATCCATAAATATTTATAGTTGATTTTATAAAACACCCCATGGAAGGTAAATACAAACACAAAGATATCTATTGATTTTCTATAGAGCTATGATGCACTGACACTTCTTCTCAAAGATGTATGCAGTGTCCGACACATATCAGTTACGACATGCGTTTGATATACCACCTACACTTGTTGGACATGCCAAAAGATGTGTTGGATAAAAAAATATTAAAAATAAATTGGACATGCGTCTTAAAATTATGATTTTTTTTAAAATACAATTTCTTGTGCTTCAAATTTTTATTCAATAAAAAATAAAATTAAATATCCTATTTTCTTTCCAAAGCCCTAAATTAATTGCTCATGCTCAATATCTTATACCCCAAATGCTCTCATTTTTATTTCTCTTTAGTAGGTTATGACTAGGGTTTTACAACGCACGATGCCATCTATCCAACGCCGTTGCAACATCAATTTTTTAAAACCATCTCAACATTGAAGTCTGTTGTCGTCTTGACATTGGCACAAGATGCCAATAATTTCTACACCCACAATCAAGCCCCTGCACCATCTCGACATCTTATCTTTGTCCAAAGTCATATCAACATCGAAGATATACGTAGTCTCGACTTCGAGGGTCGATGTTGTCTTGACATCGATGCCCAATGTCATCTTAAGATTGATGCTTGATGCTCATACTTTAGACGGTATTTTCATCTCCCCTCTCGATGCTTGACACAACATCGATGTCCTATTATCGACATCCTAATAGTAATAATTTTAAACACATCCTAGTTAAATAACTTGTTATTTTTCAATTATTTTTAATATTTTGCTTATTCAATTTCTATACACTATTTTTAAGATATAGCAATTAAATACGGTGTCCAACCCGTACACGTATCCATATTTTTCAATAATTGATGTGTCCCGTGTCCGTGTCGTGTTTGTGGCACCGTGTCCTTGTACGTGCTTCATAGTTATAGAGTTATCACACTATGGTCCGTCATCCTGGCTAGCTAATATCTATGTTGTTATAAACAAATTTTTAGCAGTATTATATATTCAATATGATAATTACTGTTTTATAATAAATTATGATTTGTAAAAATAACATCATCCTATTCAATAGGAGTGCATACATCAAAATAGATCTATGACATGGATCAATATACAAAAATATGTACACCAATAAATCAAGATAAATCTATCTGTGCAATTAGTATTTTGTTATGAGTATAAAAAATATCTATAAGCATATGTATATAATATAAAATTTTACAGCAAAGATATGATGGGAAATTTAATTAGTTATCTAAGAACCAAATACAAATAACATGGGTTATGTCTCTAAAAAAGGATACATTTATCTTATTATAAATAACAATTATTTACCTCTAAGCTCCTAGTCAATTTGATGTTCAAGTGTTATGCCATGTATAACGCAACTCAAAAGTCCTAAAAATAAGATTTCTAATTTTATATCTAAAATAATATTAAAGGATCCAATACTTTAAAATGTCAAGCTTATGCTGCTTAAACTTAATTACATCCATTAAATGTCATTAATTAAGCCTAAATGATTTAGGTTATAATATAATTAAGTTGAACCCACATAAAATGGGTTTCTTAAATCTATGAATTAAATGGTAAACTAAGAGGAGAACCTACATTCATGAAGAAATATTGAATGTATAAGTGTAACCAATTAAAAATCTAATGCAATTTAATCCAACCAAATATGGAAAATATTAACTCACTATCATTGATAACTTCAGTTGATCTGTGAAGAACAAAGAAGGAACACTCTAAAGTACTCAATCTAAGAAGAAGAGGGTGAAGAGGATTCTTCTTTAATAGCGACTGTGATTTGGGAGAATGATCAATAGTGAGATGAAGAGAGATGAGAGAGGAAAGGTTCGATGATTGTGGGGTTCAGTTGCTGCTGGAGAAAAGGCAAAGAGGGAGGAGAGGGGAAGGAGAATAAGAGGGAGTGGGCGTAGATACTCGAACATACATACCTGCGTATGCCTTCTGTTATCTCCCAGCTAATTGACAGGTCGTGACAAGGGAACTTGTACCTAGCAAGCCTCATAAAGGAGCTCACCCGATTCCACTTGCTAAGAAGTGCATAGAGAAGCCGTCCCCATAGGGGAAATAAAAGATACTCGTAGATCAGGCGACTCACCACTCGTCTCATTAAGAAAGATCAACCATCAAAGCTACTCGCCTTCATCCACTATGGATACTTTCATTCATGCTCGATAATATCAACTACAGGAAAGTGCTTACTCATGGGGCTCTCAATCCGCCCTATCGTGACCATCTGACTACGGAGCTCATCCTCCTCACAACAACCAATTCACCTTTCTTTCGTAAGGCGATCAAAGGTTCTAGGACAGGCCGCCATGACTTCAAGGCACCTACTAGTCATAGGCCCCTTTAGCTCGGTGCCTTCTAATGGGCTCGCCTATATACACTTGCCCCTACTCTGCACTATTGAACTCTCCCAGAGACAGACCATCAAGGTAATGCGGCGTCGTTCTCCTTTTAGTCTGCCATGAGGCAACACGTATATAGGTTAATCTGTACTGGGAGTCATTAATCATTGCATTTTTTGTTCTTTTGGATGTAGTCTTACTTGTAGCTCTTGGATTCCTATAAATAAAGTGTGAAGAAGAGCATTTAAGATTCTTTTGGCTCTTTGAAATCTGGGCTTTTTAAGTATTTATTACTAATTCTTCTTTGTGGATTGTTTTCCCTATTCTCATGCAGGTTCTCAGGTCACTTCCTTAGAGTTATCCTGCTAGTAGGACCAGGTGTTATCCATACTCATTCTCAAATCGAGCAAAGGAGGTGACAGAGTGGGAGAATCACATGATATGAGTGAAATTGTGCTATTTGTTTGATTGGACATAATTTATTCCATGAAGGAGCATAACAAGCTTGTTATCAAATGCGATGGGTGGGGAGCCAATCGAGTTCGTCTGGTTTAAGAAGGCATGAACCGATTCGATCCATGTTATTATATATTATCCCCCTTAAAAGAATTTAGCCCTCAAATTCATGCCTTAGTACTAGAGTTGCTGTGAGTACTTCATGATTATATTTTCTTTAATCTTCAATATTGCTCTCCTTCTAACTAGTTCTTTCAAAGCACTCTGACAACAAAGTGAATAGATTGACGACGAAGCCGTTGAATCTCACGTTCTAAAATGCGCTTTAATATCTCTTTTTAACTCATGTTTTTGAATCATCAATGGCTCAAATTAAACAATATGTGAATCGTCATGCACATAGTGCTGCAAAATGAGTCAGGAATAACATTCTTCACTCCTGCAAGTTTTGAAGGAAGAATCAATCTATATGTAACTCTGTCAACTCTCTTGATCACTTCAAAAAGTCTAATAAAACAGGGTTGAAGATTTACTCTTTGTAACCCCACACATGGGTGAAATCTTGAGAAAGCTATGATTTACTCCTGAAATTCAAACTTTCTATGATTAAAATATTTTTTTAGATGCTCCTAGCTGAATTAAGCCGTTCTCAAATATGATAAATCTTTCCAGTAGCTTTATCAACAAATTGAAGTCATAAGAGTTTTCTCTTTCACATCCCAACCTAACAAGACCCACTGATGAGACAGATCCCCATCGTTTTAAGATGTAACAGGGAAATCCCATGATCTAATTTTAATTTTTTTTTTTAAATTTTCTTTAAATATAAATGTAAAACAAACAATAGACTACAAAGCTATTAAAAATATCAGAAGTACTGAAATAAATTCATCCACAAAATCTCTTTCATTTCATTATCAAAATATATATGCAGTAGTAACACTATAGTGCATTACTATAGACCGTAAAATACTGAACAAAACTTAACAAAAGTTGGTTATGACTATGCAAAAATCAAAACAAAATAATACCCATACAGACTCAGATCATATCTCAACAACCACTCAACCAAATCCTTCCCTTTCCTAGAATCTGAAAACAGAATGCAAAATCATAGTGAGCTCAAATAACTCAGCTTGCAACAAATACTATTCTAAATTTTCAAATATTTTTTTATTAAACATTCAATAAGTATTAAAAGCGGAAATGAGTAGAAAAATAAACGTAGTTATTAAAATTTTATACAAAATATTCCAAGCACTTCATATATTATTCCCAACTGGCAGATTTCAATTATTTTGACCTTTATACCTCCCAAGACACATAGTTCAATAACTCTGAGCCAATTGATAGAGTTCAACAACTTCGCAACAGAATGCGCATATATTAACAAAACAAATTTTCTTCCACCCCTATCAAATCTCCACATAATCACTTATTTCAATCAATTAGGCATATATTTCAATGCATTGTAGTGATTAATGTGTAAATAAATACATTCCATCATTTGCCAAAATACACTGATGGTAGGCAACATAAAAATTCTATTAAACAAAAATGTATCGTTTTAGAAAATAAACAAATTGCAAAAGATTGTGCAGAGATATTGCCTTAAGACTTTAATTATACTACAATATTATTTTTCAGAGTCTGAATTATTTTCTAATTCAGTGAACACCGTATATATTTTAAAACCCTTGGTATAGAATTCTCAAAAAATATTTAAAATGTTTAGAATCTCTCTCTATAGCATACAAAAAGTTATACAGTTAAAATTTTACCAGTGAAAAGTTATTCTCATTTTTTAGAAACAAAAATACAAATTTAATCTAAAATTTTAAAAAATTTCTAATTTTTCAAAAACTAAGATATAGTTTGACCTGCCTTGATACAGACAATTTTCAAAACTGGTCTGACAGTTAAAAACGACCCGAAGTGGTTCAAATCCCCTTTCCTCTCCAAAAACCCTCTCCCTCTCTTGTTCGACTGCTCAAATTGATAGAATGAACTAAATAGTAGAAATCTAATAGTTTTAACTGCAAAAAATGGTCCAGCGCCTAAGAGCTCAAGGCGTTAGTTCATTTTGCAAACAATAGAGAGCATAGTGCCGGGGCGACACTATTCTAGGGAAAAAATGTTCAAATTTCAAAAACAAGCATTCATACCCCTGAAATTTTATTCAAAACACACGCAACTCTTTTTTCATACATATAAATCATTCTCAAACACATGCAAAACAATTCAAATGCAAAAACTCAATAGATTTCCTGACTTTTTATCAAGTTAGACCGATTTACATAGTACTCTGATCCTGAAGGTGTCACAACTCTCTCTTCTTCAAAAAAATATTATCCTCGACATTTCAAAACTCAGTTCATCCGAATAAATCATGATACAACTGTTTCATTTTAGATTCTTGTTTCCAAGTAGCTTCTTGTTCCTTCCAATGAACATTAACCATTGAAATCTATTTATTTTTTAGCCTTCTAATATCATAAACCATAATCCTCTATGGTTCTTTCTTATAACTCTTATTTAGACGTACCTCAATGTCTTCAGTGGATATCCTGTTCAAGAATCATATATCCATTTTCTCAGAAGCAATGTTTAAAATTGCGTATTCGGGTATTGAGGCGTTTTTCATTCGTGAGGCGAGGCGTAAGCCTCAAGGCGTTTTGAGGCGTAAGCCTCAAAATCAAAAGATTGCGTAAACATAAAATGATAAATTTTTTATATACTAATGAGTGAATAATATAAAACATAAAAAAGCATAAGATATGAAGTGAAATCAAAATATCCCAATAATAAAACAACATGAAATATAGTTTAACTCTAAATTCTATATTTCCCAAATCCTAGTATTCTTTTTATTAACATATAATTCCAATTTCTAAAAATAAATAGCAATGACATATCACATAAAAACTCACAAGTCATCAGCATTGTCATCACTAAGGGGTTCTTCATTTGAATCATCATTATGATGAACTGTTCTCTCCCCTTCCTCCTCTCCTATAGAGTCCAATGTCGGGCATTTACTTCAAGATTTATATAAGTTTTAATATATATAGTGTGAGGCGTAAGTCTCATGCCAGTGAGGCGAAGTGGGCCTCAACCAAGTTGAGGCGTAAGCCTCATAAAAAAACTCGAGGCGTAATCATCGAGGCGTTTTTTACTGGAATTGCGCAAAGGCGGGCCTCAAGGCGAGCCTCATATTGCGCAATTTTAAACCATGCTCAGAAGTAATACATTGAATATATTATGAATCTCAGACATATGATTTGGTAAATGTAAATTGTTGGCAGATTTTTTAATTCTTTCAATAACTTCAATGAGTCCAATGTACCTTAGACTCATTTTTTTTCCTGCCAATCCTGCTAATGCCTTTCATCTTCACATATACTAAATCTTCCGCATGAAACTCTGTAGTCTAATGCTTAGCATCAAAATACTATTTATTTATCCTGTACAGCTTTTAATCTATATATGATCAAAGGGATCTTTTTAATAGCATCATTCACAAAAGCTAGTCTAATCAGATGTCTCTCTTTTACCTTTGTCTAAGATAACGATGTCTAACATTTTCTATCATACAGAGCCTCATATGGAGTCATACCTATGCTTGATTAAAAATTATTATTTATAAGAAAATTTGATAAGAGGAATGTGATATTTTCAGCTGCCACCAAAATTCAGTACACAGAGTCTCAGAAGATTCTCCAGTATCTGATTATTCCTCTCAGATTGTTCATCAGTCTAAAGATGAAATGCTGCATTGAAATGTTATTTCAAATCCAAACTTTAATACCCTCCACTGTCTAGAGATAAACCTTTCATCTCTATCAGAAACTATGACCTTTGGAATCCTTTATAATCTGATAATCTTATGCACAATATCTGAGACATTTTCTACAGAATCAGATTGTCTGATCAGAATAAAATAAGTTGTTTTCATCAAACAATCCAGTACAACTCAAACGATATCATATCCTTGTCTCGACCTGAGAAAATTCATAACAAAATTCATAGTTACCTCCTATTTTTTACTCTGGAATACACAATGGTTATAGAAAATCTCCCGATCGTTGATTTTCTTCTTTCACTACCTAACATACTTTATATTTTAAAATAAAATATGCTATATCCTTCTTTAATCAAGGCTACCAAAACATACCATTTAGATCATTATATATTTTACTACTTTATGGATGAACAATATAACCTGAATAAGGAGCATCATGCAGAATAATTGATTTTAACTCTTTAGAGCTAGGAACCCACAATCTATCTTTATAGATGATAATACCCGACGTAGATATTTGCAGTTCAGATTTCTTACTAGATATAATATGATTAATCAATTTCGGATTTTTGCATATGATTTTTGAGCTTCCCGAATATTTTCTTGCAAAGAAGGTTGAATAGTCATCTAGGCTTAGAATACCAGAACCTTGATCAACCAGAGCAATCACCTCTAATTGAAGCTTTTCCATATCTCGTATCAAGGATTCATTAGAACTAAGCTGAATATTAGTCAAAATATTTTCTTCTCAGAGCATCTGCTCCCACATTAGCCTTATTAGATTGATACTAAATTGTTAGATTATAGTCTTTAATCAACCCAAGCCATCTTCTTTGCCTTAAATTTAGATATACGTAAATATATACTTCAAATTTTGATGATCAGTAAAGATCTCATACATAACTCAGTACAGATAGTATCTCCAGGTCTTCAAAGCAAAGATAATATTAATAAGTTCTAAATCGTGCATCGGATAGTTTATTTCATGTTGTTTCAACTACCTTGAGGCATAGAACTATTTTGTGTTGTATCAATACGCATCTCAGTACTTTCAGTGAAGTATTACTGAATATCTAAAATCTTTTTGTACCACATGGAATAGTTAAAACTAAAGCAGAAGCCAAATATTTATTCAATCTCTGAAAATTAGCTTTAGTCACTCTAAAAGGCACGTCTAAGAACTCATAATATCTATATCTAGCACTGAAAGTAGTATTTATCACATCTAGTTCTCTCACCTTCACTAATTAATATTCATATCATAAATAAATATTGGAAAATATAGAAGATTAAGCAAACCAATCAAATAGATTATCAATTCATGACAGATGATACTTATTCTTGACAAACAAAACAATAAAACATGTGCTCCCCATCGATAGTGACTTTGTTTTATTCCATGTAATCAATACATATGCGCATTGTAGTGACCTTCTTCAAAAATAGAACTGGTGCTCTCTACGGAGACACACTAGGGTGAACGAATCCTCGATCAACCAACTCCTGAAGCTTTACTTTCAATTCTTGTAGTTTCTTAGGTGTCATCCTATATGGAGCCTTAGAGATAGGGGCGGTACCTGAAAAAAAATCAATACAAAATTCAATATCTCTTTCCGGAGGTAAACTAACTCCTCAGAAAATACATGCTAAAACTCTTGCACTACCAGGACATCAGGAATATAATCAAAATCTATACTCTTATCCAGACAAATGCCAAAAATATCATATAACCCTTCTTCCACAATTTATCTACTTTCACAATAGAAATTAGATAGGACAAAACACCTAACACTCTAAAATAAATATCTCTCACTTTGCTGAAAAAAAGTAACTCACTTATTCAAACAATCAATTTGAGTCTCATATTAATTCAACAAGTCTATTTTCAAAATAATATCAATTTAAAAAATAGATAGTAAAATTAAACTAGTCTTCTACTTTTTAATAGAAATCTCAATATTAAAAAAATAAATTATACTAGGTGTTATACCATCTCTAGTTGGTAAAGTAACAAACAAGAAAAAAAGATAATAAAATTGAAGTCAAGTGCAATAAATTGAAATAACACTCAGAAATAAATGAATCACTGGCTGTAGAATCAAATAAAATATAATATAGTTGATCAAAAATATAAGCTGTACCTGTCACAACATCTCCTGCTAAGTCAAAACTATGTGCACTTGGTTGAATTGGAGCTGGAGCAACAGTACCACTAGGATCTCTTTAACCACTATCAGATGACCTCCTATCACAGAACCAGAGCCGTTGCCTTTGTTAGAAGAGCTCTTTACATACGTATGAAGTAGAACTATCCTCGGTCTTCCTGTGGGTCTAATAAAACTCTCATATATGGGCTTAGATTGTTAATCAAATCCTGTTTGTGGACATTCAATCACCCTTTGTCCAATTTGTCCACATCGAAATTACTATCCCGCCATCTTATAACTCTAACCAAAATATTGTCTGCCACAACTATGACATATAGGCACTCCGTTGACAAAACCAAAACTAGCTACACTATCACTACTAGGAATTGCTTCAGACTATTCTTCTTTCTTGGACAATCCAAGTCCAAATTTACTCTTCTTTCCAAAAAATCCACTAACATAAGTCTTACCTCCAAGATTCAGAAAAGTCCATCGCTGTTGAGTAGATATCAAATCATTCTCAATCAATCAGACTCACTCTACCAACTCAGAGAAATAAGAAATGTGAAATAGAATGAGTTGTTGTCTCAAACTATCCCGTAGTTCCCTCAGAAATCTAAAACACTTCTCCTCTAGAGTGCTAACCAACTGCAAAGCATACTTAGCTAAATGATGCAATAAAAAATTTGGGAGAGGGCCCCAAATTTTTGATCACAAAGAAACAAACTACTTCTAAGAACAAAATGAAGATATAAAAAGACAAATAACAACTTTACTTCATAATATAAAAACTATTACAACTTAGACAAGACTTACAAATGACTCTTGCAAGACACTTACAATTTGGACGCTTCAAATTTTGACACAAATAAAATGACACCCTAAACTTGCTTACTTTGAGAAGAAGGATACAATGGAATGGTTACTATGGAGAGAAGAAAGAGATTAGAAGCCAAGAAGAAGAGTGGAAAGAGCCCGCAGGATTTCCATAGAAGAAGAAGAAGAAATGGAACAAAGCTCACAAGCTTTTTCCAAGAAAACCTCTCAGGTTTTGTCTCCAAAAATTACATCATATCACTCTTTTTAACATAACCCAAACATCTCATATATATAGGCAATAGAGGGGAACTAAACAATCACTTAAAAGAGAATATAGAAGGTCAAGAGACCACTAATGAACAGCCCAACCAGCTGTCCAAAACAGCAGCCCAAAAGTCCATAAATCCGGCCAGAAACAGTGAAAAATTCAGCAGAAAAACTGCACTGAAAACAATGGAAAGACTCTTGCAATTCTCCCCAAAACTGCCACCAAACAGCTCTAAGACTTCCCATAAATGGAATGATAAAAGCCACATCATTCCAAGCATTATTTCCCATAGGTTTTCCAAAAGCCACTTAGGAAAACAGCCCAGCATCTCACGGAACCAAGGAGCTAGCAAGCAGACCGAAAAATTCAAAGCAGCACAGCTTCGGTAAAAGTATCCCAAAGGCTGGTTGAATTCCCAAAGGTAAAATATAAAAATCAGTAACTTCCCCATTAATTTTTGTATTGAATTCAGCCACCAAGCCACGGTTCATTGAAATCAGCCAACATTAAAGAGCAAGCCATGGAATAATACATCCCACCTTGGAATTCAACCCCTCTTAAAACCAGAACAGGAATCAAGGGGCAAATTCATGGAACCAAGGAGTCCATGTCACGGTAAGCAAACAGTCTGCCATAAATCAAAGCTTTTTATTTACTTGAGCCAAAAAGTTCACGGAAACAAAGAGGCAATGTTTCGGAAATAGGCCCATGCATGGAAATATCAGCCAGCTGTATTAAAATCATTAACTTCCCTTATGAATTCAAAGCATAGCATTCAGCCCCAATAAATACAAGCCACGGTTTTCCAAGAGACAAGAAGAAAAGGGGAAGGGGAAGGAACAAGAAATTAAAAGAAAAACTCAACTTGTGCTGACCCCCCCTTGCATACATCAAACTCTCCTACTTGAAGAACTCATCTCCCGATGAGTTGGCTTTTGTTTTTTCATTTTTTGACTTAAAAAAAGACACAAAAAAAAATCAACCTAGACTTAGACTCAACTTTAAGACTCTCGACAACAAGACTTACAAGACTCAAAGTACTCGATCTAAAGAAAACTCTAGACTCACAATTTGACTTGACTTGACTACAAAACTTTGATAAGAAAAAAAAATAAAGACTTGACAAACTTCAACTTGACAAACTACAAACCTAAACCTAGGAATTTCTAAACTTGCTCTTATACCAAATTGATGCAATCAAAAATTTGTGAGAGGGACCCAAATTTTTTATCACAAAAACAACAAACTACTTCTAAGAACAAAATGAAGATATAAAAAGACAAATAACAACTTTACTTCATAATATAAAAACTATTACAACTTAGACAAGACTTACAAACGACTCTTGCAAGACACTTACAATTTGGACGCTTCAAATTTTGACACAAATAAAATGACACCCTAAACTTGCTTACTTTGAGAAGAAGGATACAATGGAATGGTTACTATGGAGAGAAGAAAGAGATTAGAAGCCAAGAAGAAGAGTGGAAAGAGCCCGCAGGATTTCCATAGAAGAAGAAGAAGAAATGGAACAAAGCTCACAAGCTTTTTCCAAGAAAACCTCTCAGGTTTTGTCTCCAAAAATTACATCATATCACTCTTTTTAACATAACCCAAACATCTCATATATATAGGCAATAGAGGGGAACTAAACAATCACTTAAAAGAGAATATAGAAGGTCAAGAGACCACTAATGAACAGCCCAACCAGCTGTCCAAAACAGCAGCCCAAAAGTCCATAAATCCGGCCAGAAACAGTGAAAAATTCAGCAGAAAAACTGCACTGAAAACAATGGAAAGACTCTTGCAATTCTCCCCAAAACTGCCACCAAACAGCTCTAAGACATCCCATAAATGGAATGATAAAAGCCACATCATTCCAAGCATTATTTCCCATAGGTTTTCCAAAAGCCACTTAGGAAAACAGCCCAGCATCTCACGGAACCAAGGAGCTAGCAAGCAGACCGAAAAATTCAAAGCAGCACAGCTTCGGTAAAAGTATCCCAAAGGCTGGTTGAATTCCCAAAGGTAAAATATAAAAATCAGTAACTTCCCCATTAATTTTTGTATTGAATTCAGCCACCAAGCCACGGTTCATTGAAATCAGCCAACATTAAAGAGCAAGCCATGGAATAATACATCCCACCTTGGAATTCAACCCCTCTTAAAACCAGAACAGGAATCAAGGGGCAAATTCATGGAACCAAGGAGTCCATGTCACGGTAAGCAAACAGTCTGCCATAAATCAAAGCTTTTTATTCACTTGAGCCAAAAAGTTCACGGAAACAAAGAGGCAATGTTTCGGAAATAGGCCCATGCATGGAAATATCAGCCAGCTGTATTAAAATCATTAACTTCCCTTATGAATTCAAAGCATAGCATTCAGCCCCAATAAATACAAGCCACGGTTTTCCAAGAGACAAGAAGAAAAGGGGAAGGGGAAGGAACAAGAAATTAAAAGAAAAACTCAACTTGTGCTGACCCCCCCCTTGCATACATCAAACTCCCCTACTTGAAGAACTCATCTCCCGATGAGTTGGCTTTTGTTTTTTCATTTTTTGACTTAAAAAAAGACACAAAAAAAAATCAACCTAGACTTAGACTCAACTTTAAGACTCTCGACAACAAGACTTACAAGACTCAAAGTACTCGATCTAAAGAAAACTCTAGACTCACAATTTGACTTGACTTGACTACAAAACTTTGACAAGAAAAAAAAATAAAGACTTGACAAACTTCAACTTGACAAACTACAAACCTAAACCTAGGACTTTCTAAACTTGCTCTGATACCAAATTGATGCAATCAAAAATTTGTGAGAGGGACCCAAATTTTTTATCACAAAAACAACAAACTACTTCTAAGAACAAAATGAAGATATAAAAAGACAAATAACAACTTTACTTCATAATATAAAAACTATTACAACTTAGACAAGACTTACAAACGACTCTTGCAAGACACTTACAATTTGGACGCTTCAAATTTTGACACAAATAAAATGACACCCTAAACTTGCTTACTTTGAGAAGAAGGATACAATGGAATGGTTACTATGGAGAGAAGAAAGAGATTAGAAGCCAAGAAGAAGAGTGGAAAGAGCCCGCAGGATTTCCATAGAAGAAGAAGAAGAAATGGAACAAAGCTCACAAGCTTTTTCCAAGAAAACCTCTCAGGTTTTGTCTCCAAAAATTACATCATATCACTCTTTTTAACATAACCCAAACATCTCATATATATAGGCAATAGAGGGGAACTAAACAATCACTTAAAAGAGAATATAGAAGGTCAAGAGACCACTAATGAACAGCCCAACCAGCTGTCCAAAACAGCAGCCCAAAAGTCCATAAATCCGGCCAGAAATAGTGAAAAATTCAGCAGAAAAACTGCACTGAAAACAATGGAAAGACTCTTGCAATTCTTTCCAAAACTGCCACCAAACAGCTCTAAGACTTCCCATAAATGGAATGATAAAAGCCACATCATTCCAAGCATTATTTCCCATAGGTTTTCCAAAAGCCACTTAGGAAAACAGCCCAGCATCTCACGGAACCAAGGAGCCAGCAAGCAGACCGAAAAATTCAAAGCAGCACAGCTTCGGTAAAAGTATCCCAAAGGCTGGTTGAATTCCCAAAGGTAAAATATAAAAATCAGTAACTTCCCCATTAATTTTTGTATTGAATTCAGCCGCCAAGCCACGGTTCATTGAAATCAGCCAACATTAAAGAGCAAGCCATGGAATAATACATCCCACCTTGGAATTCAACCCCTCTTAAAACCAGAACAGGAATCAAGGGGCAAATTCATGGAACCAAGGAGTCCATGTCACGGTAAGCAAACAGTCTGCCATAAATCAAAGCTTTTTATTCACTTGAGCCAAAAAGTTCACGGAAACAAAGAGGCAATGTTTCGGAAATAGGCCCATGCATGGAAATATCAGCCAGTTGTATTAAAATCATTAACTTCCCTTATGAATTCAAAGCATAGCATTCAGCCCCAATAAATACAAGCCACGGTTTTCCAAGAGACAAGAAGAAAAGGGGAAGGGGAAGGAACAAGAAATTAAAAGAAAAACTCAACTTGTGCTGACCCCCCCCTTGCATACATCACTAAAGAAGTAAATTTTGCCTCATATTGTATAACAATCATGCTCCCCTGAATCAGCCTCAGAAAAGTTTTTTGCATCCGCTAACATGTAGAATGTGTACAACCAATGCTCAAAAGAAATCAGAGAACTAGCAAATCAAAGAGTTTAATCTCCCTTGAAATTTATTCTCCTACTAGCCCATCCAACAGTGCTTTGTCTCCCAATCTAACAAAAAAATAGGAAATGATACCTCTTCTTAGGAGGATATTACATATAGTTACAAGTGTTATCCAGCCTCCTCAACCAACCTTCCGTTACCATGGGCTCCACAGCGCCCTCAAATTTGAGAGGCTTTATCTCAGAAAGATCTACAGATGTCGATCTTTCTCATCAGATCTAATAGCAGAAACTTGGCTCTGTGCTTTACCCATCATCTGGACTATCAGACTAGCAAACTATGAAACTGTAGCAAAATTGACATTCAGAGCAGCACTATATATATGAGCTGCATGATTGACACTCTGTCCATCTGTTATATCTGAGTCTAGCTGATCAATAATCACATATAATATGCAATTGAACATACATGTACATGAAAACAAACAAAAATTAACACATAGACACTCAAAACTATTTCACTTGACTTGCAGATCAATTGCCTATAGTTCTATTTTACAATCTAAATCAACAAGACTGGATGATGGGATATCTCCTATCGTATTTAAGTGTAATAAACGAATCTCAATATCTAGTTTTGAAATTTTTTTAGCATTTCTTCCAATATAAATGTTAAAACAAACAACAAATTACATGATTATTAAAAGCATCCAAAGTGCTAAAATAAACTCATCCACAAATTCTCTTTCATTTCATCATCAAAATCTATATACGAGTGTAACATTGCAGTACATGACTACGGATAGTAGAATACTGAGTAGAGTATAACAAAAGCTAGCCATGACTGTACAAAAATCAAAATAAAATAATACTTATATAGACTCGAATTAGATCCTGAACAACTACTCAATCGGATCCCTCCCTTTCCCATTTATTTTTCTGCTTAGTTTTACTTTTAATATTGATCTAAATTTTCAAAATTTTCTTTTATTAAACATTGAATAAGTATTAAAAGAGAAACTAAGTATAAAAATAAATGCAGTTATTAGAACTTCAGGCAAAATGCACAAGCATTTCATATATCCTTTCCAACAGACAGAGTTTTATAACTCTTATCCATATGCTTCCCAACAAACAGAGTTCAATAACTCATAGCCAATAATTCTAATTCATAGCAACATGGAAAGTTCAATAATTCTGAGTAACAGACAGAGTTCAATAACTCTGAGTAAAAGACAAAGTTCAACAACTCTTCAATAGAATGCACATATATTATCGGAATAGAATTTCCTCCACCCATTTCAAATTTCCACATAATCATCCATTTCAAACAATTAGGCACATATTTCCATGCATTGCAATGATTAATGCATAAATAAACACATTCTAGAATATTCCAAAATACTCTAACGGTAGGCAACAAAAAAAATCTATTGAGAAAAGTTAAATTATCAGAGATCGTACAGAGAATTGTTTAAGACTTTAATTATACTACAATATCATTTTTCACAGTTTAGATTATTTTCTATTCTATAAAAACCGCATATATTTTAAAACCGTTTGGAGCGTTCGCACTTGTGTTCGATCCGCTTGGCTTGCCCGCTTAGTTCCCATGTTTTCTCTGCCTGTTAGATATCAGCCGGTTCATACAAAAAAAATCACATACAAGTAATATAAATAAAATATATCATATTCAATAATGGAAGAAAAACCAAAATTTCATTTTATTGTTATGAAATCCAAATGGCAATTCATTAACAAAGTAGGAATAAGTACGTGAGAAGAAAAATAATTGAAAGAAACAAACACTACAACAACAAACATTTATCCCACTGTGGGGATGGCTACATGAATCCTTTGAAAGAAACAACTATCAAAATAAAATTAACTCTCAAAAGAAAGTATGAATAGCCTACTGCAAAATATGAAATACCAAATACAAATATCCTTCTGCTCTTGTTATGATGGTCCAACTAGCACTTTGGTAGGACCTGCTATGAGAAAAGTTAATGTGTATGTCAAACAACCACTAATGCAATATCAATACATGTTCACATATGCAAAAGGAAATCAATGATTTTCTATAGAGTGATCACTTTTGGGCTCGTTGGTTTAGCTAGCCAATATCTAATAGGGTTTTACTGACCTACATACATACATATAATTTCTATATTTTCATAAACAAAAATTCAATGGTATTATGTATTCAATTTGATAACTACTATTTTATGATTTGCAAAAATAACATCTATTACATTCAATAGGAGTGCATGCATACAAATAGATCTATGATAGAGATCAACATAGAGATTAACATACAAAAATATATACATAATAAATATATAAATATATATATTCAACTAATTATTTTATTTTGAGCATAAAAAGATATCTACGAGCATTTTTATGTATTGGAGAATTTTATGTCAAAGATGGTATTGGTAGTCAAATCAATTATCTAAAAATTTGATGCAAATAATAAGGGTTATACTTCTAATAAAGAAGGGTATGCTTATCTTATAATAAATAATGGTTACTTATAAGAGAGTGACACAAAGTTTTAAATCATGTTGATGTTTAATCAATAATGCAGGAGGAACACAATCTCAAGTCCTTCTCAATCTAAAAAGGAGAAGAGGAACCTTCTATAATAGTGGTTGCTATTTTGGGAACGGTTAAGAGTGAGATGAAGAGAGATGAGAGTGGAGAGATTCGATGATTGCGGGGTTTGGCAACTACTAGATTAAAGGAAGGAGAGGGGAGAGATTTTCAATTGTTGAGAGAGGGGAAGGAGAATAGGAGCAACGATTGTGAGAGGGAGAAGATGTGGATGCCCTAACCTTCAACCCCATCTTAAATCGAACAAAGAGGGCTACAACAAGTGGTAGAATCTTGGGAGGCGAGTGAAATTGTGCTATTTGTGTAATTGGAGAGAGAATTGATAGTGCGAAGGGGTACGACAAGCTTGTTGTCCTGTAAAATGGGGGTACTTATTGTGTGTGTTGGGAGTCAGTCGAGTTTGCCTCTTTAAAAAGAAGGCTTGGAGCGGTTCGATCTAGGTTATTACATGAATATTATTCTAAGAATGATTTGATCTAAGGTTCGAATATGATCCTACTTGAAGAAATTTTGTTTGTGAGTGACTTCAATATGTAGTCCTTGAATATAAGATGGGCATTTTGGTGTGAAATAAACTTTCGGGCATATTTCTTTAGAGAAATTAATTAAAGGGGATGGTTGACCTATTATGACTATTATGAGGCATAAAATCAAATTTCCCTTATTTAATTATAATTGTCTAGCGCTACAGTAGTACTTATTTGTTCTAAGCTAAGCTAGCATGCAGGAACAAAAAATTGAAATTAATAAAGGCACTCCTTAACTGGATGGCTTAGCTGTGGGCTCCGAAAATTTGGCCCCGGCCTCCGCCCGTTTTACTGATGCTTTTATTTTCTGCAAGAGAGTTTTAGCAGAATTAAGTTCTGTGGTAAATTTTGGGAAGACAGATGGGTTTGTAGATAAAACACTACTCAGAGATTTCACCCTCATTTTGCGAGGACTTTATGATATGAGTTCTAATTTCCTATAGGCGCAAGATACGTAGTATCAAACATATAGTAGCAGCATGGGTATGCATATTTGGAAAGTTTGATATTTAAAATAAAAATTTCACCATCTTGTACTTAAAGCAGATGGTGGAGGAATGGATGATAGACCCGATCAAGATCCCATGGTTCCGTCGTCCCGGGACATCATTGTCCATGGTCTACTTAGTCAGAGGTGGTAGTCGACCAAACTTGACAGAAGGATCCTTGTCGGCAGCCATGAGTTTCTTCATCCAAGGGGGCCTTGTAGACCTTGGTGGAATGTTTGCCTAAGGGGACAAGTTTGAATCCACCTTAGAAAACAGAGGGCTTTGTGCTCTATCAATTATATCATATTGATTCATATCTTAAGGATTTGATGTGACTAAGGAACATATTGACTCTGGCCATAACCGGTATTTCGTGGTGCCATTTGGCAGTAAAACCACTTAGTTCAGAGGGCCCCGGGTCATAACCGTATATCCTGTAGTGCCATTTGGCGGCAAAACCGCCGGTTAGAGAACACGTATAACGTCCTTAATGGCAGGAGACTATTTGAGAATGGATCCTAGTGATATTTTCGACTAGGCATTTGGCCTTTGTGGGCCAAAATATTTTTAGAATTTGTCCACCTCGACAAACTGTTAAGGAGGGTGGATGAATTTTGCTTTAATTGTTGATAGATTTATTTCAATTTTAAATATCTGGATTTTGGGATTTGTGGAGTTTTGGATTATGTGGGTATTTGGGTGGAGCTTGGAATACATTTGAAGGTGTTTGTGAACCCCTTCAGTTGAGATTTTCGTTCAACACGGCCATTATCGGAGTGTTTGGGGTTATTTCCATTTAAATCTTGAACCTTGTTGACCTTATCAACTTGCCGATAGGGGATCGGATTCCGTAGGCTTTATGCCTTTATTAGTGAATTCATATTGTTATAGGTCTTGAAATATGAATGCATTAAAACAAATATACTGGTTACCACGATCGTATATTTATTTAATGGTTCGAATCCTGTCGACTTCTATTGATCTGCATAGAAGGATCGGGTTCGAACTTGAATTCACTTATTGACCCGTGAAACATTCATGGACGTCACGTGTGTACTTACAACACGCTCGTCGGGACCCATGCGGGTGTTTGGGGGCATTTGTAATTAAATCCTATTGACTCCTTTTTACCTACTTAGGAGGATCAGGTTTAAATTTAATAACCCGCGCAACATCTCTAGACGTCACATGTGTACCAATAACACGCTCGTCGGGGCCCATGCTGGTTTATAATTACGCTTACCCATTTGTGTACCTATGTGTATATAAGCTACGGTGTACGTATGGGGGCATTTTTGGGATACTTGAAAGATCTTCTACAATAGCCCGTAGAAATTTGCATTTGATGCAGTTACTTTGTATTTTGCTTGTAAATAGCATATTGGGTGTAGAACAGATATCCTATAATAGTTCGTAGGAGCTTACATTGTTATAGTCCTTTCGTATTTGTTCGTAGATAGTATGTGATATTTGTAGTGGGGCTCCAACAGAAGCTCGTCCGAGCTTGTATCTGTCGTATTCTTCATGCACTTTGCTGTGGTCTTTGGCTCATGTAGTACATTCGACACTGCTACAGGTGGGCAAATAGATGCATTCATTCACAAACTAAAATTGACTACAGGATAATGTATTTATTGAAGTCTTTCTGCATCTATCCATAAAATGGCATGTGACGCGTACATCTGTCTTCGTAGAGAACTTGTATGTATTGCAGATCTTTCAATGTATTATAAGGGCTCTTGCATTTATCAAAGTTCTTCAATATTTGTCTGTAGATAGTGTATTGCGTATATGAAGAGTCTTCTACAATGACTTGAAGGAGTTTGCATTTGTTGTATTTCTCACCATCCATTTCTTCATATGTGCTCGTTATTGTCATTTGAGGGAGTCTAGTGTATTTGTTTACACTTGAGTGACATTAGTTGTGTATGAGCTTTGGTGTTCTATCCATGAACACACTAATACACTATTGTAATCAAGTTGTTTCCCCTCGATGTTTGCAAGCATGCTGCATTTATTGTGTATAACAAATAGTAAATCACTATGCCCATTATATTTCTTGAAGGCTTATGACATGAATAAGAACATTATCATTATTTCCACTTAACATCAGCATCTAGATTGGCATAATCATTGTAGACGGATTGTATCATTCATTTGGGGCTTCTTTCGTTAAATGCTATCCAACTTCTTTGAATGAACTTGTGGATCCACTGACATGGACATTAGGCTACACATTGCTTATGTGTAAGTTGAAGATCCTTTATAACAACATGCCTTTAAGAATAACTCATGGTCTACATGATAATTTGTTCATTGATACTTTCTTGCAATCGTTCAAATGCTTCAAATTGATTGGATTCCATTTATGTACACTGAAGATTTATCATTCTTGAGTTTCATGTGGTCTTTTGATTCAAGTCAAGTTCAAATCAACTTTGATTTGAGTCTTTTGATCATTTGAATTTTGAGTTCAAATGGTCCAAGTCATATCCACTAAGATCTCAATTAGTTTGAGTCCCAAAATGAGTCTTCAACACCTTTGCTTGTGTTCAAATCATTCATTTCATGATTTATTTAAGTTAAGTGAGGTTCAAGTTCATATTCATACCCACCATGCTTGATTCCAATCAAGTCCAAGCTTACAAGTTCTTTTGTTTATGTTCAAATCAAGTTCTCTTGCATATGATTCAAGTTTGAGTTCTTTGTCAAGTTCAAACTCTAATCCCAGTTTGAATTCAAAGTCATTGTAGCTTATATCACATTCAAGTTTAAGTTAAGTTCAATTCAGCTTGAGTCCAACTCAAGTCTTACACAAGTCCTTCATGTTTGTTTGAGTCCACACTAAGTTTTTTGCATTTGAGATCAACTCGTTTGGTTTCAGCTTGAATTCTCAATTTAGTTTAAGTTCAAGTCATTGTTCATCAAACATTATTTGATTAAGCTTAATTTAGTTTGATGTTGTATTCAAGTCATAATCCTTTGCATTTATTAAATTTGGAGTTCAAGTTCTTATTTTTTTTCAGACAAAATTTTGGCAGCCTCCCGGCATATCTCCTTGAGGCCGCCTACCTGCCACGTAAGAAAGACGTGCACGGTTGGTGTTTGTGAGACACCGCGGCGGTAATTTTTTTTGTCATCCAGCATGCCAAGAAAGGCCAGCATTGGTTTTTTAAAAGCAGATTTTTGAAAAAAAAAAGTTCTTTATTGCCTCGTCGTGCTAAGAAAAGCACGCACAGGGATCGCCTACTTCATTGTAAGTACCGCACCAAGTTCTCTCCCACCATGCTAAGAAAAGCGTGCATGGGTGGTCCCTTGGCGTGCCACGAACACCGAAAAAGAACTTTAGGGGGATTACTCGCCTCGCCACAAGAACCGCGACGAGTTTCCTCCCACCGTGTTAAGAAAAGCGCACATGAGTGGTTATTCGTCCCGTTGCAAGTGCCGAGGGCGGGTTCTCCCAAGTTTAGGAGGTTATGCCTTGGCGATCGGCGATGTGGAGGTTACAAAAATTGAGACAACACTTTTTTTTCTTTCCTTTCTTTATATTATATATATGCACAATAATAACAACAGAATAAATATATTACTATTATTAATATTACTAATAGCATCATTAATATTATTAACAGTAATAATATTAGCATGAGAGGAATGCTACTATTATTAACATTAATAACAATGTTTAAAATTGCGTATTTGGGTATTGAGGCGTTTTTCATTCGTGAGGCGAGGCATAAGCCTTAAGGCGTTTTGAGGCGTAAGTCTCAAAATCAAAAGATCGCGTAAACATAAAATGATAACTTTTTATATACTAATGAGTGAATAATATAAAACATAAAAAAACATAAGATATGAAATGAAATCAAAATATCTCAATAATAAGACAACATGAAATATAGTTCAACTCAAAATTTTATCTTTCCCAAATCCCAATATTCTTTTCATTAACATATAATTCCAATTTCCAAAAATAAATAGCAATGACATATCACATAAGAACTCGTAAGTCATTAGCACTGTCATCATTAAGGGGTTCTTCATTTGAATCATCATTATGGTGAATTGCTTTCTCCCCTTCCTCCTCTCCTATAGAGTCCAATGTCCGGCATTTACTTCAAGATTTATGTAAGTTTTAATATATATAGCGTGAGGTGTAAGCCTCATGCCAGTGAGGCGAGGCAAGCCTCGAGGCGGGCCTCAACCAAGTTGAGGCGCAAGCCTCATAAAAAAACCTCGAGGCGTAAGCATCGAGGTGCTTTTTACTAGAATTGCGCAAAGGCGGGCCTCAAGACGAGCCTCATATTGCGCAATTTTAAACCATGATTAATAATAACAACAATATTAATAATATAAATTGATTTAAACAACTTAGAACAAAACTCAAAGAGAAAACCAAGTAAATCAAAACTCACTTTTATATAACTTTGAAAAACTTTTGGAGAATACAATAGACTAAATGAACCACTAAAATTCAGAATAAAAAATTAGGGATCATCCAAAAACCAAAAGCAACAAGAAAAATTAGCAAAAGAAACAATCATAAAACAAACAAACACTATCCTCAGAACATCCTGCAAGAGGACTCCTCACATGTACCGAGTGTAGGAATATATTTTAAGAATAAGGATTTAGATATGCAAACCAAGGGTCCACCACTGCAAAAGGGATCCAACGTTCTACCAAAATCCTCCAGCAAATGCCACCAAAACAGCCACCAAATACCACCAAAACAGCCAACAACTTTTACCCACGGAACTTAGAAGAAAGATACAGGTGGAGTGGAACTTGCGTAGAGAAGAAAGAGGTTAGAAGCCGAGACAAAAGGTTGGAAAGAGCTCGCAAGATTTCCAGAGGAGGTGGAAGAAGGTGGACAAAGCTCTCAAGCTTTTCCAAGAAGAACCCGCAGGTTATAGCAACTTTGCTCTCAAATATTCACTAACTAATTCATCACAAAACATCTCATATATATAGGCATAAGAGGGGAACCAAACAGCCCAAGAATCCCCATAAATGGAATGATAAAAGTCTTAAATTTCCTGCACAGGAATTCCAAACAGCAAATCAATCTTCAAGATAAAAAGCCACGGTTCCAGCTCAGGGAAACCAAACAGCACCAAGGGATTAAAGGCCACGGTTACAGCACAGGAATAGAAATTCCAAACGGCACCTCAAACTCCAAGAGGGGATTTCGGTTCCAACAGCCAAGCACAAGAAACCAACAGCCATCATTAAAGTACATTGAAGGCCACGGTTCTAGCAGTCAAATGAGGAAAATAATGCAGAAGCTCAAGAGGCAAAGAAGAAGAGGAAGAGACAAGTTTCACTCACCTAATAGCTTGCACCTCATAATGAATTTTGAGCTAAACATCAGCTCATAATGAGCTACACCTCCACATGATAATAATGAGCTTGCACCACTAAAATTTCAACAACTAAAGCTCAAAACCGAAATCAGCCAAGGCTCCCATAGAACTAGAAAACAGCCCAAAGGATAAGGTGGACCCTAAAGCCGGCAAACCCAAGGTAAGCAAACCCAATCCTTTTCCTACCATGATCATTGGATTTACCACCATTATTGATAGCATAAAATAAAATAGCAAACATAACTAAATTTGTCCAAAACAAATAATGCAAGGTAAATTAAAATGCAAGACAAAAATAAAATGCAACAATTCCCCCCTGGTGGGAGAGGCTCATCTCCTGATGAGAAAGCTTCAACAGTTCTGTCAAATAGTTCTTGGTTTCGAACTTTTAGATCAGCAACATCAATCCAGGTACAGTCAGTTAAGGGACGATTACTCCATTTGACCAAAAACTTCTTGTGTTCGCCATGTCTTGTTTTAGTGATTTTCACATCAACCACATCTTCAATTTGATCTTCTTTATTCAGTGTTGAAGTGGAGAGTGGTAATGTTTCAATATCCACAGAGTCACCTAAATTTCTTTCATATAAAGAAAGATCAGAAACATTAAATATATGAGAAGTTCCAACAGTAATAGGAAGATCTAAAAGGTATGCATTTGTGCCCAGCCTTTTGACAATTCGAAAAGGTCCGAATTTTTTTCTGCTTAGCTTCCCAAAAGTTCCAACAGGAAAACGTTGGCGACGAAAGTAAGCCATTACTTTGTCACCTTCTTTAAAAACTACCTCTCTTCGATGTTTATCTGCAGCTGTTTTGTATTTGACATTAGCTATACGGAGTTTTTCAAGAACTTGTTGTTGGACCGATTTGATATGATCAAATGTTTCTAATGCTTCAGCACTTATTTTGCTAGGTAAAGACAAACCATTTCGATCCAAAATGTGAGGAATAGATTGACCATATAAAATTTCAAAATGAGTTTTTCCAGTAGTTCTATTAACAGAATTGTTATAAGCAAACTCAGCTTGTGGTAAAATTAAATCACATTGAAAAGGTTTCTCACCAGCAAGGCATCTCAAAAGATTTCCCAAACTTCGATTGACAACTTCAGTTTGTCCATCGGTTTGAGGATGATAAGCACTGCTAAACTGAAGAGAAGTTCCTAACTTAGCCCAAAGTGTTCTCCAAAAGTGACTCAAAAACCTAGTATCTCTATCAGAAGTAAATGTACGAGGAACACCATGAAGTCGAACAATCTCTTTAAAAAATAAATCAGCCACATGAGATGCATCAGAAGTTTTTTTTGCATGGAATGAAATGAGCCATTTTACTAAAACGATCAACAACAACAAAAACAGAATCATGTTTTCTCACAGTAACTGGCAAACCCAGAATAAAATCCATAGAAATATCTTCCCATGGTTTATTTGGAGTTGGAAGAGGAGTGTATAAACCAGAATTTTGTGAAATCCCTTTAAAAGCTTGACAGATTTTGCATTTTTTCACAAACTTAACAATTTGTTTTCTCATATGAGGCCAAAAATATTTTTCTTCCACCATTACAATAGTTTTCCCTTGACCAAAATGACCACTCAACCCACCACCGTGAAGTTCTTGCACTAACTGTTCTCTTAAAGAATTATTTGAAATGCAAAGTCTAGAACCCTTAAACAAAAAGCCTTGGTGAATAACAAATTGACCAGATGGATCAGTTCCCAAATTAAGACAAGCTTCCCAAATATATTTAAAATCAGAATCAGAAGCATAAGTATCTTTCAAAAACTCAAAAGAAGAAATGGTAGGATAAACAGTAACCAATAAATGCGACCTTCTACTTAAAGCATCGACAACCTTATTCAACACACCAGTTTTATGTTTAATATGAAAGGAATACTCTTGCAAAAAAGAAACCCATTTAGCATGTCTCTTGTTGAGATTTTCAGAGGAAAGAGCTCGCAAGATTTCCAGAGGAGGTGGAAGAAGGTGGACAAAGCTCTCAAGCTTTTCCAAGAAGAACCCGCAGGTTATAGCAACTTTGCTCTCAAATATTCACTAACTAATTCATCACAAAACATCTCATATATATAGGCATAAGAGGGGAACCAAACAGCCCAAGAATCCCCATAAATGGAATGATAAAAGCCTTAAATTTCCTGCACAGGAATTTCAAACAGCAAAGCAATCTTCAAGATAAAAAGCCACGGTTCCAGCTCAGGGAAACCAAACAGCACCAAGGGATTAAAGGCCACGGTTACAGCACAGGAATAGAAATTCTAAACGGCACCTCAAACTCCAAGAGGGGATTTCGGTTCCAATAGCCAAGCATAAGAAACCAACAGCCATCATTAAAGTACATTGAAGGCCACGGTTCTAGCAGTCAAATGAGGAAAATAATGCAGCAGCTCAAGAGGCAAAGAAGAAGAGGAAGAGACAAGTTCCACTCACCTAATAGCTTGCACCTCATAATGAATTTTGAGCTAAACATCAGCTCATAATGAGCTACATCTCCACATGATAATAATGCGCTTGCACCACTAAAATTTCAACAACTAAAGCTCAAAACCGAAATCAGCCAAGGATCCCATAGAACTAGAAAACAGCCCAAAGGATAAGGTGGACCCTAAAGCCGGCAAACCCAAGGTAAGCAAACCCAATCCTTTTCCTACCATGATCATTGGATTTACCACCATCATTGGATAGCATAAAATAAAATAGCAAACATAACTAAATTTGTCCAAAACAAATAATGCAAGGTAAATTAAAATGCAAGACAAAAATAAAATGCATCAGAAATAATCCTAATATTAATATTGGACTTAATATTAATGCCAACATAAAATACATTTAGTGGGGTAGAGTGAGTGACCACCTATGTGAGATTAAAGAGGGGTCGGGTGAGGAGAGAGGGCTGCAGGTGGATTTAAAAAGGTAGAGATCGGATGGGTCTTGTACAGAGCAAGTCGAATGGATAGGAGGGATCGGTCGACTTCAGGTATGAAAGGGAGATTTGGTGAGGAGCTCGGGGTTGGCTTCGGCTTGGTGGAGATCGAGGATATAGAAGACTTCGGTTAAGAGGTATCGTGGCTTCGTGAGTCTTGCGGAAGGAGCTAGTGCAGGAGTTTAGCAAGATGGATCTGGAGTTAGATGGAGGCCAGCTGCTTGTGGTTTTGGAGGTCGCAGGAACCTATGGAGATCGGGCCTTGATCGACAAGGACAGAGATGGATCTTGGCTAGGTTAGAGAAAAAAAAACTCTCTCTCTCTCTCTCTCTCTCTCTCTCTCTGGATCAGAGGTTGGATGACGAAGAGGGGGTCGGTGGCCTTAAGGTTTTCGGTTTGGAAAAATAGGGCTGGGGGAGGTAGAAATCGGAAGAGAGATTGGAGTCAAAGAGCTGCTGGAGTCGTGGCTATGGGAGAGGTCTTGCGAGCTCGGAGGTATGGTTGCTGGTTTGAGGTCAGGATGCAGGGTTGGGTGCGGCTAGAAGATCAGATGGGAAGAAGGGTGTGGAACTGTGGATTAAGTGGAGTTAGGATGGGAAGTTTGAGTTTGTTGCTGGAGTTGGATGAAAGGAAGGTGGGAGGTCGTATTATGCTCGGGTGTAGGCCGACTGGGGTAGAGGTCGACGGGTTCAAAGCGAGAAGAAGCCGAAACGAAACCCCTCTTCATCTTCATTTTATTGACTCGAGCGAATGTGTAATCGAGGCAAGCTCACGAGATATCCGGGAAGAGACGCACTCGCAGCAGGATTTATGGGATTCCCTCGACGAAATGAGGTATATGAGCAGGATTTCGGGGATTCGACAGAGCTAAGGTATGATTTTTTTTTTTTTTTTTTCCTTTGGGTATTATACAGAGGTCAACATTAGCGTAATTCCTGAATTGCATTATTGATATGAGCCAAGCTACTAAACAGCCGTTGCAGAAGCTACGAGCATCAGTAGATGGTTTCACTGACTTTTTCATACTAAGAAATGCCCGAATGTTCAACTCTAAATGACAATAAATGGCTTACTTCCACTGGAAATATTTTAGTTGCATATTTGACATTTTAATTTTGAACATTTGTTGAGACGCGCTCCTTTTCTTTTCGTTATTCAGCTGGTTCTTATGAGTATCCCCTTCTGGTTACTAGCATACTATCCCTTCTTGTATTGTCCAGAACAATCTAATTAAAATTTCTGCTACTAAGGAAAAATTTTTCTTTCTGCTTGAATTCCTTTTCTCGTTTTGACAAAAAAATTGTGGACTAGTTAATTATTTATTGGATTAAATATTCAACTTCTCTTACTGAAATTCTTACGTTACAGTTGCAAGGAAATATGCTTATATATGATAGAGTCCATGTGGAACACAGCTCAAAAAGCATTTCTTGGCGTGCTTTAATGCTGTGTGTCAAATGTAAAGTTTATTTGAGCATTGGTCATAATTTCAGTCCTTCAGTCTGGCAGCTTAACTGGGTCTCTTTCTTTATTCTTTGATGCATTCACAGTTGAAAACGCCCAATTTTCAATTGCCAACCATACATATTATGAACGAGCACATATCATATGGCTAGTTTATTTTAAAGCGCATTTGAGATAATTCATTAAAATTCTTATAAAATGGAATTTTCTTAGTCTTCGTTTTCTTTAATATGTAGTATTATAATTTTCTTTTGCTTCGATCTGTCAGCAGGATGCAATATATTTATTTAATGAACACTTTTCTGTAGTAATTTTACGTGGAAGGCCAAAGCTACTTTTTTGATGTTCTGTGCTTGTGCTTAATGTTTCAGAGAATTAAAACAATTAGATATTGGTGAATGTGTTGTTGCTTGAAGTGATTTTGTATGGGTTAGATGAAATTTTTTAAATGTGTTATTACTAAACTCAACTGATGAAATGGTCACCAGCCATTACGAATTATTGCCTTGCTGCTGAGCCCTTGACCTGCTGGTTGGCAAGCCAATTTCTCTCACATGCTGGAACTCATTTGTTATTACTGCAACGGCATGGATGTTTAATATCTGAAAACTTTATTATCAGAAGAACTTAGAAAGGTATTTATTGAATTTTCTTAGACTTAACGGATTAAGTATTAGGCAAAACAGATTACCCAATTGCTCCAGAATTATGGCTTTACGGAATTCCTCTAGTCTATCTTATCACTACCGATTACTTTATTTATAATTTAGCATGGCATGTCTTTTTGTTAATCATGCTTTGATATAGCATAGAGAAAAGATTAAAGAAGGGTAAAGGGTTTGGCCGTTAATTGCGAGGCTGGCAGTAGTTCTGTTTTCCCAGATCTTTTTAACGTTCTTCTCTATTTCAAAACCTCTCAGACTGCATATTTCAACTTCTCTTTTTGTAGAATTTTCTTCGTTAATTTGTTCAGTTACTCTCCATGTTCTTTAGATGAATGTAAATCAATCTCACCATGTTCTTTATTCAGGTTAATAGCATCATATATTTGATTGTCTTCTCTTACTATTTGAGGAAAGAGTTTTCTATATCTTAAACGAAATATGTTTGATCAATAAGTAGGTTCATCGGAGAATACAAAAAGAAACAAAATAAATGAGAAATACATTATGAAGTATGTGGGTATCAAATATATTACCAGACATAATCACTTCATGCTATTGATAAATCTTTCTAATAAATTGCTCCCCTTTAAACTGAGTCATATATACCAATTAGCTTCAACTTCATACATAGATAAAAGTCTAACCTAGAGCTTTGTAGGATTGGAAGTGAGTTAATGCACGGGATGAACAAAGTCCAACTCATTTATTTATGCTTGCGAACATTAAACAAGTAATTTTTTCAAGGCTTGAAATTAAGCTTGAGGACCGCTTATATATTATTTAATTTAAATTTGGATAGAATTTGTTTAATTACTTATTTAACAATAATATATTATATATTTATCTGTTAGTTTAGGATTTTACTCCCAATTCATAACACTCTTAGTTCCATACCAAGGTACATCCTCTAGCAAATATCTAGTGCTAACAACCATGACTAAAACATAAAAAAAAATAGACTAATGTTGATCTCCATAATCCAAGTTTACCTTCAACTCTCTCTCTAGTCTTATCAACAAGAACAATATCATCAACAAAAAGCATGCACCAAGGTACATCCTCTAGCTAATGTCTAGTGCTAACAATCATGACTAAAGCAAAAAGATATGGACTAATGTTGATTTCCATAATTCAAGTTTACCTTCAAATCCCTCTCTAGTCTTATCAACAAGAACAATATCATCAACAAAAAGCATGCACCAAACTATCCTCTAGCAAATGTCTAGTGATAACAATCATGACTATAGCAAAAAGATATGAACTTAAGGTTAATCCTATATGTAATCCAACCGAAATAGCAAAAAAAATTGAAAACAAAAACCAAACCTTCGGTTCTCCTCGGCGGCGCGCGACTAGGCAGGCGTGCGATTAGGAAGGAGGCTCGGTGAAGTCCGGCGATCGTCGACGGCGAAGTCCGGTGACCGTCGGCGATGTCTAACCACGGCGAGCGACGAACGGCGACGGAGGGCGACGGGCGAAGCAGTCGAAGTGAGAGAATGTAAGGAAACAAATGACGGCCAGACGGGTTCGGGTTCGCGAAATAGGGCTTTTACCGGCGGACGTTCCGCCGGTAGTTGCATTAGTAACGTCGGTATCATTTCCGACGTCTACTCCGTCGGTTATATTTCGTTGAGTTTAAAATAAGCCGGCGCAATTTCCGCCGGTAACATACGCCGTAACAGTTCCGCCGTAACGTGCGACTGAAATGGTTCAGGCATCCCTGTACCGTCGGATTTTCTGGCGGAACATTCGTCGGTGAATTTACGGCGTATTTTGCGCCGGAAAGGTTGACGCAAACTTTACGTCAAACACATCCGCCGGAAACGGCGCCGTTTATTACCGTCTAGACTTTTCCTCCGGAAAATCCGACGGTATTCGCGTGTTTTCCTGTAGTGTTCTACACTTGAGTTTTACCATTTTAAGTTTCCCTATTTGCCCAAGGTTTCTTCCCTAAGTAAGGGTAAACTAAGGTCGTGACTCATGTGAGTGGTGCCTACCGGATATGAGTGCATTTTCTATTATTCTCCTTCGTAGCCCTTCTATTTGACGCGTTGATGAGTCATTTATAAACACACCATTTTACCTGTAGAGGGCAAGAATATTGATAAGGCCGAATTTTTAAAAGGAGTGAATTAGTAATTTAATTTACTTAAAGGAGCTTAATTTGGATTAAATTTTAGAAGACGTAGAAGCGTAAAGTCAATTAACGGGTTTGACAAACTATTAAATTTAATCACGTTTTTAAAAAACTATGAATTGGAAAGAAACCTGAAAAAAATTTCACGGTTTCTCTTGACATCGTTATTCAATTCGATGATTTATTCCACCACCCAATCGCACTAACTTTCACACCCAAAATCAGCGTTGAATTTGTTGGATTTAATATAATTTATGCATGCATTTTTTAAATGTAGAATCCAGACAAGCAATTTTTGAAATATTGGTCGACAAGTGGCTTATATTATTGTTTGAAAATACTATTATAGTTGAATGAAGAACAATGAAGTGCAATAATTTAGCATGTGTTATTGAATATAATATATGCAAAGTAATCATCTTTTTCCTATTTTAAATAAGCTGGTTGATTGAAGAGAAAACCAAAACTTATTTTTAGATTAAGTGCAAGGTTTAAAATTGCACAATTTAGTATTGAGGCGTTTTTCTTTCGTGAGATGAGGCGTAAGCCTCAATGCATTTTGAGCCATAAGCCTCAAAATCCAAAATTGCGTATAGTGAAAATAAATTTTGAAAGTGATTTTTTATGTATTACTCAAATAATATGTTAAAAAATAACATATTAACTTTTTATTGAACTATGAAGTAACAAATTGACATACATATTAAATAAAAATTGCACAAGAGGTAAAGTGATAAGTGATAAATTGCGTGAAATAGAATTGAAATCCAAATATTACAAGAACAAAACAACATGAAATATATGAATCACGTAAAAGTATCCTATAACAATAAGTTCAACTCCAAATTCCTTCTTTCTTAGTTCCATACTCATCAAAATTCAATTCTCAAAAAAAGCTAACATAATTGACAACAACTCAGAAATCATCTGCACCGCCATCAATGAGGGGTCTTTATTTGAGTCGTCGTCATAACAAATTGATATCTCCCCTATCCTATTATGTGGAGTTTAATGCCTCTTAATCTATTTCTTCTTCATTTATTTTAATCATCTTTTTCTTTCATAAATATTTGTCATTAACATAAAGATGAGAATAATACTCCAAAATTTTTAGAGGAGATGGTGGTGGTGTGATTCCCGGTAGTGGCTACGATGGTGTTGGCTATGGCAAAGATGGTGGGCAAGAGGTCAAGGCTGTTGAGAGGAAGTTGCTGCAGCTTGGGGGTGCATTAATGTGTGATTTGTTAGGATCTTTAGTTTAGGGTTTGTGTAAGTTTTAATAAATATATATGTATAAATAGGTTGAGGTGTACGCCTAACGCTAGTAAGGCGAAGCGTGCCTCAAGGCAGGCTTTAGCCAAGCTGAGGCGTAAGCCTCATAAAAAAAACTCTAGGCATAAGCCTTGAGGCATTTTTTACTGGAATTGCGTTGAGGCGGGTCTCAAGGTGAGCCTCATATTGCGCAATTTTAAACAATGATTAAGAGTAGTGGAGAAGGGGTTGAAGGAGTGCAACAAATTCGAAAGGGGCCAAGCTAAGAACATCGAAGGTTAGTATATGAAAGTAGCATTTTTGTTTATGTAAGATTGTTGTGATTAAATTTTTTGAGTTATTTTAGGATGTATGACATATAAATTATCATCATGTAACATATCAAGACCATTATTTGTACGACGGATTAGTCATAATTTTTAGAAAAATGCTTATCATCATAGCTCTTTTAATTTAATTTATATTTTTCAGAAAAATATAAAAGCCTACATTATTTGTTATCTTAAACAATTAAAATTTAAATGTAATTGTAAAGTATTTAATTTCACATTTAAATTCTATGATTGATGTTATGTTTCTTAGTTGCAGATAATAATTTTATCAGATGAATGGTAATTTTTATTATTAATTTAATTTAAGAAGAAAGAATTATGTTCCAATTTTTAATTTTTTGGCGGTATTTTTATTTCAAAATTTATGAGTTAATCTTGTGAGCAAATCTTGTAATTAAATCTTTATTTAATAAATCTTGTATAAGATAAACTCTGAAAATCTATTGGTTTGCTAGATTTGAAATATTATTAAATTTAGTTAAAATATTTAGGTTTTGTTTGTAATTATAGTTGATATTTGAAAAACAAGGTAGCAAGTAACCTCACTGAAATGAAGAATTTGGTATTAACTTTGTATTTAAAGGTTTATAGTACAGTAACGTTATTAACTCAGGCAATATCAATCTTGATCAGTTAATTAAATTGTAATTAGCAAAACTTGGTAATTAACCAATAATTAGTAATTTAGTAGTGTTATGAAAAATTAATTTCTTTGTTATCAAAATAAGTAAAAATTAATATAAATTTACTTAAGATTTTTTTTAATTTACTAATTAAAATTATGAAGTTATTTTTTATTTAAAAAATAGAATCAACAAACTTTTTGATCAGTTATAATTAAACTTATTATATATTTAGATTTTGTTTGTAATTATAGTTTATTTCTTGAAAAACACAACAACAAATAACCTCTCTGAAATGAAGCATCTCCTTCAACACCATCTCCATCTGATTCCTTCACAGTTAGAACTCAAGACTCACAACACCATCTTCGTCGTGTCCTTCGAGAAAGGAGTCATATAGGAAGTCATGCAGGAGGCTCGCCGTAAGGTAACGTTCTCCGATACGAGTTCTTCTTCCTTTCATCATTTCTTCCTCCTATTCCTGCTTCAGCCGATGTAACAAGAACTCTCCCATCATTGTTATGTCATGAAAAAGGCGACCATTAGTTAATTCATACGCCTTCTCTTATTTCAGCCAGAAGGTAGCAATCTATATCTCTTACAAACAACATGTTTAACTTACAAGTTTGAAAATCAAGTAGTTTAATTTCTTCTCATTAGATTTAACTTACAGGTTATCTTCTCTGCTCCAAGTGATCAAGTAGTCTAATTGTTTCTCATTTCTTCATGTTAATTTCATGTTATACTTGCTTTAACTTACAAGTTTGAAAATCAACTGACCTTACATTGAAATAATGAGACATTCCAATGTGAGCTGTACTTTTATTTGTTTTTAAAATTTGCCATTTATATGTTTAACGTTATATTGATTTCAAGCATGTGAGACGGACTTTGAATTTGCTTGCTTATAGATAGATTACAAAATATTATGCTTTAAAAAAATGATTATAATATTTTGAGTTATAAGAGATTGAGGTGTTGTTTACTTGAACTTATGCATGATTGTTTTTTCTTTCATTATTATGATAGTTTATGTTTCAGTTTAATAATATTTCATATTAATACCTATTTATTTATAATTATTTTATATTTTGTGCCCTGTTCAAAATGGCACATGCTATGTCGTGCGCTATGCGCCATGACTCCAAGGGGAACTTTGCGTCATAGTGTGTCATTCGTCGTTGACAAATATGAAGTGAGATTTTGTTCAGAGAAAATAAAAGTTTAAAGTTACCTGTCATATGAGAGTGGATGCACTTGAATCTAAAACCAAGGACAACTGAATAGGAAACTGCATCTGAACTATATGAGGAAATAACATGCGAGGTAGCGGTAGAGGCTCGAGAGTTATGAATTGGGTAATCATTTTCCTCCTGAGAAATCATAATAGAACTTGAAGGAATAATAATCATGGGAGAACCAACAGCATGCATATAGATTCTAGAAGCATACTATGTAGTGAAAATTTTTCAAATTTGGCCCAATAACTCTCATTCTTTCAAAAGGGTGATTGGTGACACTATAGTGAGAGCATGGTCTCTAAACGACCACGTCTAACATCATTCTAACTTCCACAGCCATGACTACCACGACTATCATGGCTACCACATTGCCTGTATCAAGGGTAGTTTTATCGAAAGATGGTATAGCTTGGAAACTTAAAGAAAGGAGAGAGAACAATTGTAGATTAGGAATCTTACATTCTATCCTTGAGATTGCGAATGTTCAAGGATGGATGAAGATCAAAGGGAATTTAGCAATCAGGAGCTCTTCAATCTTCATTTTGTTGTTGTCAGACCCTAGGATTAGTGGTTAAATATCTGATGTGATGCAAGCTTGGAGTTACACAAGATTATAAAGAGAATTTACTAGAAGTGTAACCGTTATAAAACTGCGTCAATTCAAATTAAGTTGGTTACCATAATTCTCCGTATTCCACTTGCTTAGGCAAAGAGTTGTATGAAGATCAACCAAGACAATTTAATTAAATACAAAAGTGAAGTAATGTTAAAAGCT